>VXBU01005641.1:309755-410565 GCA_013400315.1 Bombycilla garrulus
GGAGCTGGGAAGGGACTGAGCACTGGGAATGGAGCTGGGAAGGGACTGAGCACCGGGAACGGAGCTGGGAAGGGACTGAGCACCGGGAACGGAGCTGGGAAGGGACTGAGCACCGGGAAAAACTCTGTTTTCCAGAGTTTTAACCGAAATTATTTTTATTTAACCTCAATTATCTTTGTAGTGCAGCTACACTAGATGAGGCATTGGACACAGATGTGTTCAGGGCATCTTGACAAAAATAGCGAAAATTATTCTGAGTGACAGATTTGCAGGTCATCCATTAAAAAAAAAATCCATGTTAAAGAAACTTGGCGATGGACAGAGAGAGAGAAGGAAATAATTCTGTATTTTAGGTTTATCTCTAAATTAAAGAGAACCAGCAATGCTGGAGTTCATTTCATGTGCTTCTTTCCCTGTTCAGGGACTCCACTGCCTTTCATTGCAGCTTTTCCATGAGCATGATTGGAGTTTGTGGCTTGGTTTTGGGTGGCTGGGCCTGTTTGAATATCGTTACCAGCCCCACTCTGCTGGTTTTGAGAAGTTTGTGTGTGTGACACGTGCAGTCTGTATATGAAATAAATTCTGCCTGTAAATAGACATCAGGAAACTGGAAGGGGCTGGACCTTGTTGGGCCAAGAAGCCAGCAAGGATGGGATCAAACACAGAGCCACCCATTTGGTACTGAGAAGGGATTAAAGTGTTTGCTGCTCAGGAAATAAATGGAGCCTCCAGCCTGGGATGCACTGGTAATTCTTAGGAATTTATGTTCTATTGAACGTAAATGTTTTCAGGTGCTGAAGGACTCCTTTTGCTCATTTTTCCCTTTAAAGCAGTTGATTGAAAGTTTATTTTTTGGTAAAGTGGAACTGTGAGAAATAATTTGGATATGTTCTCAGAAGTATCACTTCTGAGATATGTGAGATATGTGAAGATCTTCCAAAGCTCCAACCAGAGTTTGAAATCCATCCAAGCCTTTTCATGTGTTTGCTCTTGGCTTTTACCCTTTTCTGACTATTTGGATATATATATAAAATAAATATACTTTTAAAACATACATGAGCTGGCTATCAGATACCTTTTAAAGGTATTTATTTTCAACAGTATTTTCTGGACAAAAGAATATCACTACCACATGCATTTCGGCTATGGAAAAAAACCTGTGGAAAACCAACTAGGCAAATAACAATGGGCATTTGGGCCATTCTCCAGATGAGACATTCAATTTCATGCAAATTCAGACTACAACCTTTGAGAATATAGTTTATTACAGAGGTAGCAGATTAATCTTTTTTCTTTTCTTTGACCTTGATTTTATTTATCTTCTGCTTCAGTTAATTCAGCCAGCTCTTAGGAGCTCAAGCAAAGCGGTAATACACGTTCTTCCAGTGTCCCGTTTCATCTCATGTTTTACTTTTCTCTTTATTTTCCTTTCAGAAATACCTCTTTCTTGTGCTTATGAAGATTTAACTAGAAATTGAATTTTAAAATATGGGGCAGTTGTCAAAGTCCAAGTTAATCCAAGTTTTGTATGGCCAGTAGATGACAGAGAAAAGGGAAAACCCAGAATGTGTGTTGGAGACAGAACTGGGAATTCTAAAAAGCTAATTTTAGTATTTTTTTAAGGAACTATATATCTATGTAAGAAGTTTTTTCTGAAAATGAGAAGCATGGACAAGTATGGGCAATACCTTATTGTGGTTTAAGCACAGGTCATTTATAAGAGAATATTGAATAACTGTGCTTGGCCAGCCTTGAGCGCTGAGTTTTGCTTAACATTTCCAAAACATTTCTTGACTGTGTGTGTATTTATATCTATAAATATGTCTAAAAGCTTTGGAGATTTTTAAGGAATGCTTTCTGAATTACCTGCCCAGCCTTGAGGTGTGAGTGTGTTATTGGAAGTTGATTTAAACATTAACCAGCTAAAATAGAATGAATTATAAAGCAAAAGCTTCTTTGGCCAAGCGGTGTAAATCCACCAGGCACCATTGTTGTGCCGTTTTTTCAAACAGACAGGAATGAGGCTGGAAACAGCAGAATTAGTCCCGAATTTGCTTCAGTGCTGCCACCTGAACTTATTTTAAGGCCTGGGGAGGAGAAGGTCCGGCCCAGGTATTGTGCTCGCACCTGCAGCGCTGCTGTGTCTCCACTGGAGCGCAGCAAGGCTGTCTCTGGGCAGGAGGGGCTTTCAAGGCACCTTGCAAAGATTTTGATGATGCAAATCTTGGACAGACTCCCCAGGGAAGGACTTGTAGATGAAAATGCAGTGATAAATTGTCATGCAGTTATTTGGCGCTTAAAAGGCTGAGAAAACAGCTTTGAGAGAAGAGAGGGATTTTCTTGAAGAAGGAGACTTTAAAAGTTCTTGGTGGTTTCTTCTCTCAGTTCCCACTTGGTGACAGCTGCTGCTCAGCAATTTGCTTCCTTTGTTTATTCTTGATGAGCAGTGATTTTTTTTTTCCCATTTAATTTAATTAAAAAAAAAATTATTCCTTTTAAGCATGAGCTGAAAACAGTTGGTGCTTTTGAGTACCATGAAAGTTGTGGGGGAGGGAGCAGACAATGCAGAGGGTTTGGCTGGGGTTCTGATATTGTAGATTTTGCATTACCTCATATCAGGTACATTCTCAGTGAGGGGTTAAAGGCTAATTAGGCAAATATATCATTCATTAGGGATGGGTAAGCCAGTCTGGAAAATCTAAACAAGATAACAGAATGCTCCAAATTGCAGCTAAGCAGAGTCTTGTCCTTTGAAACCGAAGCTAAAGGAGCTGTTTGGCTGAAATGAACTTGCTTAAGCTCCATGCAGAGTTTGCCTGCTACCAATCACATTATGGCCTTTCAACTCATGAGAGAGGCATTCAGAACATTTCAATAGTAGTTCTGTTTCTTTTGTGTTTTTATCTGTGGTTTATTCTCAGTGCGCTGGTTTGACAAAGCTGTTATTTCACATAAACATGTGGCTAAACAAGTTGTTTTACAAGCAAAGCAACTTCTGAAATTTCTTGGAAGAATCTCTGAGATACTTTTCCATCAGTATCTGTGCTGATGACTTGTGTTCCTTCTCATCAGACCCAGAGAAGGATTCAAATATTCAGGGCAGTTGTCAGACCTAAATACTTGTGAGTTCCCTCCCCTCCTTGAACTTGGTTGTAACATGAAAATGAATTTGAGCTTGGCAGGGGATGGGCAGAGTTAGAAAATCCTCCTGTCCTGGGGAGAGCAGGTTGGACTGCAAGGGAAAGAAAGGCTTTGGATCAAGTGGAGGAGAAGGAAACTCGCTTTGTGAGCATAGCCTCTGATTTTGCCAGTGTATCCATAATAAAACCCAAGCATCTTCTACACTGAAATGTCAGCACCGTGTTGTTGAAAACCTCCTGGAATTCTTGCAGACAGTCTGTGCTTGGCGCTGTTCAATACAGCAGTGTGCAGTGCTTTCAGATCCATCTTCATACCATGGCTATCAGAGTTCACTGGTTAAAAATGGCAAACATCCCAAATGATGCTAGTTATTTGAGGCCCCAAATAATTTAATTTAACTGTGCATTACTTCAGCTGTTATAGTATCAGTGAATAAAATAATCACTTATGAAACATTTTTGCAGCTGATGACCAAAATGTTTTATTGCTCAATACCAATCACTGTATTAGGAAAATGGATTAGAACTGTGAGTAATGAGTTCCTAAAGCCCCTGAATGATATGATTTCTGTAAATGTCTGCTTGATTTCATTAACCTTGAGCATTCAGAGAAATAACTGACTGCGACATTCGCCTGTACCTCCTATTTTGCACTGAATTTACTCCGTGTATTTATTGATGTACAGGGGAGATCTAGCTGGAAGTCACTTCAGTGAATGGACTCGGTTTAAATAACTGACAGGAACTAAAGAGCTGCTGGGCTTGAGCATGGCGCGGTTCTGCTCAGACCTGTGCTTTCAGCAAGTGAAGAGTGAGCTCGTGAAACAATAGCTTGGAAACCAAAATATTTGTGTTTAGAGAGCCTTACTTCATGTTTAATACAGTCCTTATATGAAGTTTTCTGTCAACAATACCCTTTTTTAGGTTTTGCCTGTAGGAATCTCTCACTCAGTGGAAGCTGAGCTCTGAAATCGGGGTGCAGCTGCCATCGTGAAATGTTTGAATTAAGTCTCAGTGTAGTTGCAGGATTATTTTATCCTTTTCCTGTGCACCTGTGGAGAGTTCACTGCTGAACTAGTACAGAAAAATGTACTCAGTTTTCTCTGTCTAAAATAGCAAATACATAAGCAATAAACTGTGAGTGAGGTGCAGTTCTCTTCTCCTCTGCCTGACCTAAAGGTTTGAAATGTTTTGCTCAGATTTGAGTGATAAATTATAACTTCAGTATTGGTCCAACTGGAAGACCAATCCCGTAGGCATAAACTCTCTGTTTTAAGTCACATGGTGAAAAATATCCTGTCCGCAAGTGGGAAAGAAAAGTCTTAATAATAATAAGGTTGGTAATTAAGCTTGTTAACAGTGACAGTTTGGGGGAATTGTTTTGAGGCTAAATGATCTGCAGGAGCATCTGCATTGGTATAGAACTGTAATACTCTTCACATACCTTTCTACTGCATAGTATTTGCCTTTCAAAATACTTTGGCTGAATAGGTGGACCTACAGCACTGAAAACAGGCCTTTAGGGGCTGGGAGCTGTTGTGATTAACTCACAAAACTGCTCCTGGAAAAACTTGCCATGAGTACCCAGCCTTGGACAGCCTGGTGCTGCTGTGCTCGCTGTGCTCAGGGGAAGGGCAGCCGTGGGAGCGTGGTTTGAGCTGAAGACTCAGCTCGTCTGTGCGTTCAGCATCTTCCCTGACTCTGTAGCTGCGAGGCTGCAGCTCTGTTCAGCAGGAAAATGCCCCATCCCTGTGCCAGCACTCCCTCCCCTCTGGAACCTGCTGTCTGCACCGTGTCCCAGCTGCAGGTGCAGCAGTTCCAGGGAAAATGGACACCCCGGGGACAGGGGCACGCCCTGCCAGCTCAGCTCCTGCAGCCTCTTCTGAGCAGCGATCCTGCAGCTCTGGGCGGAGTTTACAGAAAACTGCCCCTTGGTTTATTCAGAGCAGAGATGGGCGCTGGACAGCAGCGTGAGGAGAGCAGAAGATGGATGGGCTTGGGGAATCCAAGTTCCACCCCTCCCCGTATGGATTGAGGGGATTCCTGGGAAGATCAGCATGCGGACACAGCTGCTCCCTCTCCACCTTGCTGTCTCATCCCTTGGTTCCTGCCTCTTACAGCAGCTGTGGTGAACACATCAAATTATCCCACTTTTCTTCAGGGTTTGCCAAACCTTTCTCTTTCGAGACCTTGTCCTAAGAACAAAACCCATTCCCGTTTGTGGGTTCTGTCCTTGACTCCTGAGATTTGCTTTTGGCCCGGACTTATCCCAAATCTTTGTGGTCCTGCCAGTCAGATCTTTGTGCAGCTGAGGGGGAAAGACAGGGAAGGAGTTTGAAAATTTCCCAGCTTTGTGTGAGAAACCTGACTGGAGGGAAATGGGCTCTTTCTGATGTCTTGTTTTGTGCAATAGCCGTGCTAAAGTCAGCACAGGGTGGGAAGTGGATGTCCTGCTTCTGCCTATTGATTTCCTTGGGAATATTCTTCCATTTGTGCCTTTCTCCGCGGTTCCATTTTGTGGTGTGTGTTTGGAAGGTTTCAGCTAACTCCTGACAAGACAATGGATTATTTTTCTGTCTAGCTCACTAAATTCCCTTCTCAGCCTCTTTTCTGAGCTTCTCTCTCAAGTCAGAGGGAGCTGTCATATTGCTGCTTCCAAATTTCAGCCCAGATTGCCTGGTGATAATGGAATTAATAATAACATTTAAAAACTTTTAGCATCTGTTGTCTGATATTTTATTAAAGAGACTAAAAATACACAGTGAACTCCCTGCAGATTTTATGTAGAGAAAGGGGCTAAAGAGATCAGATTTTATTGAGCTGCCACCAGACTGGGTTTAAATTCTGTCCTTTTCTGATTGCAAACAAAGGTCAAAGTGGCAGCAGGAGAGATAGTGAAAAAAGATAAAGCTGTGACCTGTCTGCCCACCCAAAGCTGTTAGATTGCAGCTGTTCAGAGACCAAGATTTTTAAAGCATTCAGCAATAGAATTGTTTGCCAGATCACTGCGATTGGATTTGGAATTACTGACCTTTCCCTCCTAAACACTCTCTGTTGCCCTTGCAGCCTTATTGGTGGAATGTTTTTGCAAAGACTGGCCTAATGACAGGGGTTGATACAGGTTTCAGTCTTCAGATGTGTTTTCTCCTGGGGGATTTCTGTTCTCTTTGTAAGAGATTTCTCAAGATTGCTCAAGTGAGGATTTCCTGGTGGAGGAGCAGCAGCTATAGTAGAACTTTGTCCTGTGGTTACTTTTCTTCACCTATGGATGTACAATGCCAGGTTTAGTAGGTGGTTTAACATTTGTGCTTTACTTCTTTTGGCTTCTAACTGTAACAGTCTGCATTTAGCTATAATTTTACTTCAATTTTCCCAAAATATTTATAATTTTTTTTTTTTCGTTTTCTCTGTATGCAAATGTCATCACAGAGTTCATATGGGAGTTGGAATCATGGAATGATTTGGATTGGTAGGGACCTTAAAGCTCATCCAGTTTTACCTCCTGCCATGGGCAGGGACACCTTCCCCGTCCCAGGCTGCTCCAGCCCCATCCAGCCTGGCCTGGGACACTTCCAGGGATCCAGGGGCAGCCACAGCTGCTCTGGGCACCTGTGCCAGGGCCTCACCCTCACAGGGACGATTCCTTCCCAATATTCAATAAAACATTCCGTCTTTCAGTTTAAAACCATTGCCCCTTGTCCAGTTACTGCAGGACTAGGTAACAAGTCCCTCTCTTTTAAACCATGTTTTTATATTGAAAGGCCACAGCTGGACCTTCCTGGACTCAGAGCAAGCTGCTGCTTTGATGTCTACTGTATTATTCACAGGAAAAACCCCAAACACCTTGAGTTTAAGAAATGGATCCAGCAGTGCAGGGGAGTGCAGAGGTCAGGGTGGTTTTCACCCATCAGTGAGCCCCACATGGATGTTCCAAAGCATCCAAACACTGCGTGAGAGAGATGTAGTAAATCTATTTGCTTGTTCTTTCAGTAAATCCACCTCTCTGAGTAGTGGCTACAATTCCTTGGAGTGTCTGTGGCTACAATTTCCCTGGAATAATAAACAACGGTGCCTGAATGGCTTTTCAAGCCAGATAGAAGGTCTGTTATTGTGCCTTCATTTTCATATTAGCAAGGCCCTTTCAAAGGAGGATCAAGGCTCAATGCTATGCTTCAATTACAGAAATAGATATAAAAGCTATGTTTTATATTTCTTCCTGCAAGAACTCTCTCAGTGTGAATACCTGGAAGGTGAGTGTAGGAATTTTTGAATCAATTCCTTCAAACGGAGCTGGAAAGGGATGTGGGCTGTGGAGGAGGAGCTCTGGCCCTGTGTGCACGGCGGGAGCGCTGCCCCAGCCCTATTGCATAAAGCAGGTCTAAGCGGCTAGGGACGCTTAGTGCAGCCTAAACTGGATAAACGGGATGTAGTAAACAGATTACAGCAGTGTTTATTGGGAATTCCTTCTGGTGTAGGGAGTGAAGGGACCATTGGCAGAGTTTAGAGAGGGGAAAATGAAGAGGTGCTGTGCTGTTGAACAGCTTTCGAGTTAACCGAGCAATAACTGCAAAGATTCCTCTGAGGAGAAGAAGAAACCAGCCAGCTTGGCTTAAGTAGGATGGAGATAAACAGCCGTGGGTCTGGAAGGTGTGTTTTGAGCTCTGGGGATTAAGTGGACTTGGCAGTTCCTTTGGGTTTGCCATTGATATTGTAATGAGCTTTAAATAGCTGATTCCTGCTCCGCGGTGCCCCTGAGGTCGGCCCCAGGGTCACCCTGCGGCCCCAGGTGACACCGAGACTCCTGGGAATCTGTCAGCTCATCCTGACTCACTCCAAGGGCTGCTCCTGAGGAGGAGGGATTGCAGCGTCCCCACCGCCCCACGCCTCCTGCTGCCCATGGCTCCGGAGATGTGCGTGCGTTTGCCGGAGGATGCCGCGGCAGAAGGGGTGGATGGGCAGGGGTGTGAGGAGCAGGCGAGTAGGGCACCCAGCCCTGGTGCCACTGCAGGGACCTCCCCGGTCCCCCCGTGTGTGACAGGGGGAGTTCTGAGCAGCAGGGACAACTTTCTGCTCCAGCCTTTGCACCATTTCCTTCCAGAGCAGGCAGGGAAATTTCAGTTCTGCCGTCAGAAGGTGATGGGCGGTGGTCTCCGTGTCTGAGAAGGGCCAGCTGAGCACTGGAAAAGACAGAAGCAGAATTGGCCTGGTGTTTAAAAACAGATAAAACCCATCACGTTTGTCCTCCTTCAACAACATCCTTGACGTTTCTTCAGTGAGATCCTCGTGCCCGATGTGTTTGCAGATCTTCTTCAAGAAGATGGGCAGAAGCAGCCAGGAAAGAGAAATACCAGAAAAATACTTTAAACCAGATCAAATAAATGCAGAATCATTTCAGGTGATGCCGAGAACAAATTTGAATGAAGATAACTGTTCTCGAAAAACTTGGAGCTTAGCATGGACGAGGCATTTTAATTCTGAAACAAATTCAGATAATTGCTGTTATTCAGGAATAGTAATTCTGGAAAAGTAAGTTTAGATCATCCCATTGTGGTGAGGAGCTCTGAGGGTCTGTGCTCTCAAGGAAGGACCAACAGTAACTTATATGGAAATGCAGGAGTATTGCAAGAGAGTAACACTTCCTGGGGTGTCTGTTTATTGAACAAATATTGTCAGTTTGTTTCTCATTGGTTTTCAGGGAATAGATTGATTTTGTAATAGTATTAATTATTATCTTATTTCTAAAAGCTAAGTGGCCGTGGTTACAATGCTGTAAACTGTTCATAATACAGGTGAGGGATGCAATAAAAACCACAGGAATATTTTCCCTAATGTGAGTAACTCTGCAGTAGCTGACTGTCAGCATTTCAGCATTTTAAATGGAATTCACTGCAATTCCTTTTACAACTATTTTGTTGTTTTAATGAGAATCTTGTGCTAGTTCTGGAAAACCCCAAACCAAGCAGGCTCGTACTCCCTCACAACATTGGAACCAAAGTGGTCTGGAAAAGTGAATCTACTCTTTTCCCAAAGAGGGTGACTTGGGCATTTGAATTTCTGATGTTTGGTTAGACCCATATAAAAAAGGCAGTTTTAGAAGTGGAACAAAAGGAACTTGAAGTCAGTCTCTGGATCAACTCTCTGCAACTGTTCGTGCCATTAAGAATTCTTGGTAATGTTGAAGCTTCTGCTTTTCAGTACAATTTTCCCTTGTCCAAGCTATATGTAGCACTTCAATTTTGTGATGTCCTAAGCTGTTCTAAAAATCAGTTTCACAAAAAGTATAAAGTGCCGGATGAAAAGTGAAGGTAATTTTTGATGATTGCTAGCTTCTATTTTGTAATCTTTTAAAGGCTTTTTAAGTATCAATATTTTTCTCTTTCTACTGGAAACAGGTTATTTTGAGATTTTCAAGATTATTTTAAAATCACAGTGGTCAGCATTTTATTTACTAATTCTAGTTGGTTTTTTTTGGGTTTTTTTTTTGGGTTTTTTTTTGCTCAGATGCTCAGGCAGCCAATACAAACACAGATTAAATTTAATCTGGGGGGATAAATGAAAGCAAAATAAACTGCATTATTATTATTAACATATTGACTTTTTTAATATGGAATGATTGGTTTCATATTAATCTCAAATCTCAACAACAAATGGTTGTCGTGAGAAATTTCTGAATTCCACCTGGTGAAGTGAAAATGAACTCATTTGTTCAGAATGCAACTACTGAAAGCTTATTACACACCCTGCTTGTTCCTGAGCCCCAGCTGGGTGGGAATTGCTGCCAGGAGGGACTGGGGGGTTTTTACAGTGGATTTTCGTCTTCAGACAGAGTCAGTCTGAAATGTGCAGTGACTTTTCTTTGCACTGTTCCATCCTTAGGGGAGCTAGTGTTTCAATTCTCTGTTTATATATATTTATATTTGCACTTTCTGTTCTTCTGGACCAATAAAATTCCAATTTTCAAGCTGCTGAGTGGCTCCCATCTTCCAGCTGAATGGTTGGATGCAAGATTAGACACTGGCAAGGAATGAAAAATCCATCTCTCCTCCCCTGATTTGCATTAATATGTCACTGGGGCAGAATATCATCCCCCAATGCAGTCCCTTGCCCTCAGCTCACTTCTTGTTTACACGGAATGGTTTGCAAAGAGTCTCTGGAGGAATATTCTGGGATTTCAGCATTTGTGGCACAGGGATTGAGCAGTGCCTGGGTGCCTGTTTGTGTATGTGGAACACTCATCAGCTCAGGAAGCAGTGCCTGTTTCACTGTGTGCTTTTACAGCCTGACAGGTTTGGTGAGAGGTTTGTCTGGTCCTTTGTGCTCCTGCATCATCTTCTGAAAAAAGTCTTTGTGTGTGTGTGTGTTTTAGTGGTCTGAAAGGAGGATTCTGCAGGTTCCATTTGGTTTAGCAAGTGCTTTGCCCTGATGGGGGTTAGCAAGGGGCTTTTATTCCTTCTGCAGGAATTCAGGCAAGCAGTCTGTGAAGGCAGAGTGGTCTTTGGGATCTCTGCAGCTCTTGGTGTTCTGAGGAAAAAAAAAAGAGAGAAATTTTTATTGTTATTACTTTTATTTACTGATTTATTTCGGTAACTTTAGAGTAATTTTAGTGACTTTCAGAGAAGCACAATGATTTATTAGCCAGCAGTCACCCTCAATCTGTAAAATATAAAGGTCCATAATAAGGACACTCAGGTGTTGGTTTTACCTGCTCTGGTAACTGAGGGCAAAACTTCCATGCAGAGACTGGCGAGAGCTGGGGCTGTGCTGCCCTGGGCTGCCTGAGCAATTAAACAGAAATATTTTAAACAGAACCACTCAGATAACTGGGAAACACATTTTCCTAGAAATGACACGTGTTGAGGGCTGTGATTACCAATGCTGCAACCAGCTGAAAATTCTCTTTTGCTGAATGATTCATTGAAAATTTGCCTTAGTTTTTTTTATTCTGTGTGTGTTTTTTTGTTTTATTAGAGCAGGATTTTTGTCTTGTAATTGAACTGGCCCTTCCTCCCCAAAGCAAAGCAGATGTCAAAGGATGCAGGATCTTTTCCACATTGGTTTGATTGCATAACTGGGCAGTCAGCAGCTGCTGTTGAGATTTCTTGGGAGAGGTTTGGCTGCCAGTCCATGCTTTGGGAGCTGTGTGGTTGCTGCTGCTGTGAGAGCTCCAAGAGGAGCCTGAGAGCTTGCAGGAACTGCAGCTGCTCTGGAAATGCAGCCCCAGTGTTGCTTTGGTGCAGGCTGTTTGCTGGCAGGTGTCTGGTGTGGCTCCGATTGTTCCGTGCTCGGATTCTGTTTGGATCATGGGAGCAGAGCCCTGCTCTGCATTTCCTGGTGTACAAATCCCGTGCATAAATGGAATATCCCGTGCATAAATGGAATGTCCTGAGCTGGAGGGGACCCACAGGGATCACTGAGTCCAGGACATCCCGGTAATCCCACGCTGTACCTCACGGCATTGTCCAACGTGTCCACACGGTGCTGGGTCTACAGCTGGGATCAGAGAATGGCAACCTTAACATGAAGATTATGGGACTTTCCCACTTAATTCTATCTGGGAAAGGTTTGTTGTCCGGGATTAGTCGCCCTGCTGAAACGGGATGAGGATATTTTTAAAGCGATGTTTATGTTTTGGTCAAACATTTGGAACATGCTTATTATAGTTTGTATATTTTCATTGTCATGATTATGGAAAAAAGTGTGGTGGAGGATGGATTGGGACTGTGAGAACAGTCCAAAAAGTGCACAAATGCAATCTTTAAATCCTGTTCTCTTGCTGTAGGAGATGTAACACAGCATGGGATTAAATTATAATTTTCCTGAGGTTGAAAGGGGTTTTGCAGCTGTTCAACCTACCTTATAAAGCAGATGAATTACTTTAAAAGACTGGTTCTTCTGAAAAAAAAAAACCCAATTATTTTTATAGAGCCTTAGAAACTAGAAAACACTTGCTTTTAAACTTCCTTCTCAATTAAGAATTCTGTTCTTACATTGCAGAAATGTTTGTCATGTCAGATGCATTTAGATGAATTTAGATTAATAACGTTGCTTGAGGGAATGTTTGATGGGACATAAACCAAACTGCACTATGGACACTGGACAAGAGTACAGATAAAAGGACTGTGTACAGATGGGTAAAATGTAACAAGAGAGCGTTGGGTCAAATTTTGGGTTGATACATCTTTAGAAGTTAGTGGAGAAAAATTGCTTTGGTTTGCTTATTCACCTCAGGTTATGGCAAAGGAAATCCCTTCTCCCCTTGCCCTGTGTTCCTCTAACACATCCCAGAACGGTTGGTGTTGGAAGGGACCTTAGAACTGATCCAGTGCCACCCCTGCCGTGGGGATTTGTCACCATTCATGATGTGAAATACATTCAACCTGAATAAAAATGCGGAGTTCTAAAGTCTGTATTTGTACACGAGCCCGTAGCACAGCGATGGCCAGCGTTCTGTGACAGGTTTCTGCAATTATCTCTAAATCTGGAGGCGCCAGGGCTGCCTTGCACTTCTCACTTCCCTTTGGGGGAGTAACGTGACACCTTCAGAAGATATTAGCGCTGGCTTGCTCTCTGCGCGTCTGAAAAATGTGCTGTGTGGGACGGCCGGGTGCTGCTGCTGCAGCACAAAATCCTGCACTTGGGTTTGTTCTTACCTCGCTGGAGGTGAGGCTGGATTTCCTGTGCTCACACGGAGTGGGGAGCTCCTGGTTCGGGGGAGCTGGTCCAGCACACGCTGGGCTCTTGGGGATGAGAGCTCAGAGCGGCACGTGGGGTCCCCTCCTCACAGCTTTGGGCAGAAGTCAGAGCTCCTACTCCTCTTGTCAGAATTCATGGTTTTTACACCTTTTGGCAGATTTCATATCCCTTACACCCTTTTCAGCTCTGCTTACATAGAATTGGTGCAATCAGAATTTCTCCTGAGATGCAAAGATCTGATGTAAAGGTCACCCCTGAAGCTGTAATGGATACGATTGTATTGATTGGATCATGACCCCTTTCGGTTTTTTTGGAGTTTTTTTAAAATTTCAGACTTCTGGTAAACAGTTTTTGTTTAAAAATAGTAGTTTCTTTTAAATGAGCTGTTGTATTCTTGAATTTGAAATGACATTGCTAAATTTATGGAAAAAGCAGGTAAAGGTTGGCCTGGCTTTTCTATTACCCTTTTCCATTTCATTATTTGCCAGTATTGTTACTCAATTTGTTATTCATCCCCATGCATAAATTCCATCATCTCCAGTCCTCCTTATTCATTCCTTAAAATTCCACTCTCTCCTTTAGCCTTGTGCCTATGCCTTGATAAAATGATTTTATCCAGATTTATTGTCTCTTATCTTGCAAAAAACTCTTTAAAAAACTAAAATCTGGTTAGTGATTTCCTAAAAACTACCTGGTTAAGAAGCAATTTTTATCTGTTGGCAGAGTCATCTAGGCCAGAAAATGTGTGCAGGAAAATGTGTATATATCTGCCTAAAAAAGACAATTATGTAATATAATGTGAAGATAACGTTCAGTTACCCTGAGCTTTGTGCAAATTTTAGAGCAGTGGCAAAAGTGATTTTCCCAAAGTAATACCTTGGTCTTGAATGTCTTTTTCCTGTGCTGTGAACCAAAATTCTCTCCCTTGGTTTCTGTAATTTAGATAAAACAGCTTCAGAGTTATTCAGAATGGAAAGTATTACAGGTAAGGGAAATAAATTCCTTTAATTGTTAAATTTAGCCTGCTCTGCTCAGGTTGGGAACGGCAGCTACCTGGTGGAAAACGGGAACGACAGAAAAAAACCTTCTTTAAACAAAAAAGTTGATTTGTATCAGCGCTGGAGCGGCAGCAGAGCCTGCTTTGAAGTGATTGTCGCCTTCTGCCCGCGGGGAGCAGCCCCAGCTGCGGCAGCTCCGGGCTCTGGCCATCGGCAGGTGAGGGCGGGGCGGCGTTTGTGGCCGTGCCAGGGGCGCTCTGTGCCCGCCAGGTCACGGTGCCACCGGGCACGGTGCGAGCAAAGGCTCCGTAAATCAGAGCTGCTCCCGGAGCTCCCCTGGAGCCTCGGGTGGGATGCCGGAGCCGGGCCGGAGGGCACGCAGCCCCCATGGAGCCGGGGGTTCATTTCGGGACAGATCGGTGTGAAACACCTGCAGGACGCCAGGGAAAGATGAGCTGAGGGCGTTGGGTTCTGCCACAACAAAGCACAGGGGCTCCAGCACTTGGGGTTTATGACAACCTGAAGCCCAGCAGCTCAGCACAGTTTCGGTTCTTCCCTTCTCAGGCTCTAGTTTGAATCTAGAATATGAATAAAAACTGTTTTTAAATTCGTAACAAATAGATCTTTATCACTTCCACTTAAGAAATGAGTCCTCTCACTAACAGCAATTGCTTCTCAGTGCTTAAGAAAAATATTTTGTGGAGGTTGCACACACTGCTTTCCTGTTAAGGTGTAATTTGGTTTTTACCTTGAGACATTTGCGTGCCACAAATGTACTTTTCTAACAGCTTAGTGCCATATTGTTCCTGCATATTTTTAAATTTCTTAATTACCTAGGTTTTTTTTTAACCAGTTGGGTGAAACCATCTTGAGTGGTTTTGTGTCTCTTTTTACAGTCCCAAAATTTAAAAATCTGGGACTGTTGGTTTCTTGACCTGGAGGGTCTGTACATGTGAAATACTCTTTTCAAATTCCGTCCAGTCTAACATGCTTTAACTCACAGAATTTGATCTTCTCAGGTAAGTCTGACAGTGTATCTTGTCAAATATCACAGTATAATTCTTCTAGACTTTATGGAAAGTCCTTATACTTTTATAGGAGACAGTGTTACTCTTGACAGATACAAAGGTCTGTAATTTAAAGGAATCAGAAGTTAATTTCCAAAAACATAATTTGCACCATTAAAACATAATAATGTTTCCTGAGAAAATGAGATAAGAAAATCTGCACTAAGCTTTCTTACTTTTGAATATTTAATTATTTTTTTCTTTTTCTAATAACAATTTTTTCTTTTATTGATGGGAGAAAATGTTTACCTGTGAGAAGTGCTTGAGGTTAATAATAATAATAATAGGAACTTAGTGTGTCTATTTATCTCTCCCATAAAAATATTGGCTTGTGCTTTAATGGAGATTGTCCCGTTCATCCCACTTGCTTTTGTGTGGGCATTTAAAAAAATTGGAACTAGTAGGAGCTTTCTTTTCCTTTCTTCTATTCCTCTATTTAATCTAAAATTGAGAATAATGGTTCAATATATTTATGTTGATTACAGAAAAACTTGTTATAGTTCAACTTGGGCAAGTTGCACAGAAACAGAGGGTCAGGCTTACACCTGGTGCCCAAACCTGGGCAGGGGAGCTGAAAATTGGAGCACTGACTCTGCTGCCTGCCCTCTTTTGGGATCTTTCAGTAGTTGGGGGGTTCAGTGAGGGAGGCTGGGATTCAGTTTCATGCTCTCCTTGATCCCATTTAATCCACTCCCTCTCACATTCCCAAATATTCCCATACCACGTACCAAGCCAGGTGCTCTGGGTTTGGTGTGAAAGCTTCCTTTGCTACTGGGTTTACGTTTCAGTACTTCAGTAAATAACTAAAAAGGTAAAAGGTGGTGGTTGGAACTCTGATGTCTCCCTGATTTTCCAGCAGCGTTTCCTAAGAGTGGTTTTGAAAAATCCTTATTTTTGCTCGAAGTGCCTCCAGCTTGAGAGGCTCTAGCTTTGCTGTGCACATGCTGCCTCAGCCCGGACCGTGCACCAAGCCCAGGCCGCGTTTCCTGGGGCAGGCGCGGTGCGCGAAGGAATTGGGAGCGCAGGAGGAGCTGACAGGGCTCAGCAATCCGCCTTCCTCGCTGCCTTCTCCGGCAAACTGGGGAATTCTGCCGGGGCCGGCTGGAATTACCCCTCCTGGAAACCGCAGCGGTATCATTTTGTAGCGGAGGGTTTGTCAGCAGCGGGAAGCATCGCCGTGCTGGCGCTGCTTCCCCGCGGTGCGCTGCTCCCGCTCAGCGGCGCGGGGATTCGGGGATTCGAGGGGGTGGAGAGAAGCACGAAAGGTGTGTCCGTGCCGCCACACCCCGGGTAGTGCCGGGGAGCGCCAGGCTCATCCCATGGGCAGCGGGGCTGCGTGTGCCGGGAGCGGGGCTCACCTGGGGGCTCCCCTGCACCGCTCACCTGAGCGGCTCCTCCGCTGCCTGCAGCCCGGGGCCGCGCGTACAGGTAGGGCAGAGCGATGCTTTGCACGGGCGCTCCCCGCGCTTCGCCAGCCCGCAGGGCTGTTCCGGGCTGTTCCGGGCTGTTCCGGGCTGTTCCGGGCGCTCCCGGGCTCCAGGGAGGGGGCACACGCTGGGTGTGCGCTGAGCGGGAGCCGGGCTCCCTCGCAGCCACCAGGCGGAAAATGCGGGTTTGTGAGAGAGGGAGAATGTCCATTATTAGTTTGAACAGCCGGAAGGCAAATGATAATTGCTTTGAAAATGTCCCCTGCGTTTGACTTTCGGGAAGTATGGGAGTAGAAATGATTCATTAGAATGGAGCCATGCAAGTGAAAGGAAAACGTAACCGTGAGGGTTTTTGCTGGATTTATTACATAGAAATGATGCTGTACCTGAAATATTCGTCAGCTGTTTATTTCCTCTTTAACAATTGTCACTGTAGCCCTTTACAAATGCGGCGTTTTGGGATGAATTTCATAGACAGCAGTAGATGGCTGATATTGCAAGGAAATGCTTGGAAAGAAAATAAGCAGCTTACTAATGAACTTTAAATAATAATAATGCTTATATTTATTGTAGATTTCTGTGTTGGAATGTACATCCTTTCTTTTTTAAACCTGCTCTTTCAAAAACCCATTCAGCACCAGCTTTTGCCTTGTCAGAATTTCACATGCACTCCTGTTTCATTCTTTTCTTGCCTTTAAACTTTATAATAGCTGTGAATTTTATTTAACTTGAGCTTAGGCACCAATAAGAACAATATTCAGGTATTTATTTTGAAGGTTAGAACATTTCTGAACTAACTAAAGCTGTTAAATGAGTAAAATTTGATTAAATATTTTAGTAAAACATAGAATGCGTCACTATTCCTGCTTGTTATTGGAAGCAGGGATGGAGGAAAATAGATGACAGTATTCATTTTGATAAAATGCAGCAACATTTTTCAAGTTGTCATGCTTAATGTAGTCTAATTTTGCTTATCCTTGATTTTTGCATGGATTCACAGTGAATTTTTAGCTGAAATTCAAATGGTACTGAATGTTTGGATAGGGTGATATATTTGGATTTGCAAATGCTTCTATGAATTTTATAACTTCTCTGGAAGGAATTAGCTGAAAAGGGATTCTTAAAAAGACTTTTATTTTTTTTTTTTGAGGGTTCAAGTTGGATGTGAAATATTGGCAGCCGATCTGCCATTCATCAATTTACCTGAGCTTTTTTCATCCCCTCCACAGAGACAATTCATACTTTTAAAAACCTTTCTGTGTGGGCAAGTCTGTGAAGCTGAATTCTGCCTGAAAATACCCAGAGTTGGTAAAGCATGGTTATGTAACCAGTATTGCATAATAATACATTTAATGATATTCTAATAGGAGTTTACTTTTATCACTGTTTCTTTAGGAGAAAAGGTTGCAGGGCTGTGACTAATTACCCTCCTTCTTTAAGGTTATCAGCTGCCCTCATTTTCAAGGACATCCCTTGCTAACAGGGACAACCCTGGAATCTTGGAGGCTTTATTGAAAATGGGGCAATGTTCTAATTTGAGAGCAATCCCATGTCAGGCAGACATCTGAGCAGCTCCAGAGTTCACGTGGTTCCGAGGGCAGCGCATCCGGCCCGAGCAGCACCAGCTCCTTTCCTGGTACACAAACCTGTGGCAAACAGAGGTGCAGCAGCAGCTGTCCCACTGCTGCACACCTGCAACAACCTCAGGAAAAAAAAAAAAAACCAAATCGGATTTTCTGTTCAGACATGTGTTCCCTTTTTCCTTTCTGTTATCCCACAGCCATGGCAGTGGGTCAGCAAAATCAGGTTCATTGTCCTGTTCCACGTGAATGGAAGGACCAGGCAGCAAGTGCTGGAGCATGGGGAGGAATTTTCACAGAGGCTGAGGCTAAATTTAAAGGAGGAACAGCTCTCTGCACTCTCTGTTCTCAGACAGTTGTCAAAAGAGAAAAGTAGGCTTTGGAAGCGTTCAGATTTGTTTGACGACTTTGTTATCTCGGTGCTTGAACTCAGACTATTTTATACATGCTTTAAAATAAGGAAGTCCTGGGATTATATAAGGGGTTAGCCAAGTGCAACACAGAGAAAGATGCAGGAGAGATTGAAGTCTGATTTTAAATGTGATTGCACTGATCTCCAAAGGTTTCTGCTATGGAAAAGATCACTGATAGCTCAGCTCTGCCCCTCAGAAATAGGAATGTCTGGGAGGGCCTTCCTGGATTTCACTGAGCTTTCCCGTGCTTGATGAAACCCTGTGGAATGGTGTCTTTTGTTGCAGTGAAAGCTTTCTAATATTTTTAGCACAGAGACCTTAATAATCTTGAGGGCTTTAACAGGAAATTGTTAAAATATAAACTCCTTCACTTTTCTCCAAGTTTTAGGGAGTGATGGCTCCACAGCCTTCATGGCTTCTGGGCCCTGTGCACGTTGGGTTGCAGGGCAGTTGTCCTGGAGATGGAAAAGGCCCCGTGGGGTGTTAAAATCCCCCATCCTCCCATGTGGCTGTAACCCAATGTGTGAGCTCAGTAGGAAAGTGCATGCATTTTTCATGTATGATGCTGTGTCAGGACACATGGGAGACTTTCCTTTCTGGGGTTTTGGGCTTTAAATGTATCACAAACACACACACAGAGCTTGTCTTCGTCTTATAGTGACAACTGGTTTTGTAAATAAACAATGTGAGTTACCGCAGTTGTATTTTGTAACAATATCCATACTTGGTATCAATTAATCAAGAGCTGAATAAGCTTAAAAGAATGTAGTTTTTTATTTACAGCAGCTGACTCTTACCTGGGTAAGTGACAGGTCTAGTGTCCCATTACTTCCCCTTCTGTCATTTTGCAGGGTAGAATTTCATGCATCTGCCAGCTCAGTTTCTCTTTTGCTGGGAAGATTTCGTGTACTCCCACTTCTCATAATTAGAATAAGGGTGAAAAATTTTCTCAAGGTTAAGAAATCTGCTGGAACCATAAAATAGAACATGAAGGAGCTGTAATTGCTTGGTTTTTTCAAGTGAAGATGTGAAACTCCCAGAGAATGACCACAGTTTTTGTGGGAATCAAGGGAAATGTCGCTTAGCAGTTCCTGATCACTGAGGGCCCAGGTTTCAGCTGAGGTGAAGGAATGACTTTGCTCAAGTGTTGGACCTGATGAGTGCCAGGAAAAGCATCTGTGCAACAATTTGTAAGCTATTTAACACTGTAAAAATCAACTGAAAAGTGTTTGTGTTTTCTTTAGTAATTAAATAGGGATCACTTCAGTGATAATGCATCGTGTGGACTGAGTCCTACAGCTCTCCTTGCTGCTAATGGGATTTGCAAGTATTGCAAAATCCATATTCATCAAGCAGAAAATGTGCTTCAGAGTGCCTTAGAAAGCTGTTCAGCCTTTATTTCTGAAACTTGGGGTGACTTTAAGTTGCCTCAATCCAGTTTTATTTAGCTTTGCCTTTAGAAGAGCCCTGCTCTGAGCTTCCCTGCCCTCATTCCTTGTGAGCGCCCAGGCTGTATTTGGCCAGCAGGGTGGGAATGCTGGACAGCACAGCCAGAGTGCTCTGCTTCTGGTGGTATATTCTGGCAATATAACATAGCTGGGCAGCAGAAAGAAGGATGTTTGTTTCTAACCCAGGAGAACACGAGAAATCTGTGCTGCAGAGCAGGGATGGCAGCTTTGCTGTCACCTGAGTTCCAGGGTGAAGACCTGTATCCATCCCACTCCTTCCCTGCCTCTCCCCTCACACTGCAGATATTTGGGAAAAAGGCTTAAATGCATCTCTTGCTCTTTAGCCTCTTTCCCGAGTCCTCTTCTCTCCCGTTTTCCTGCTTGCCCGTCTCTCCTGACCCGTGGTGTGACAGCAGTGCCTGCGCTGGGCCATGGACAGAGCCTCCCCTTGTGCGCAGAGCACAAGCCCAGGCTGCTGGGGCTGCTCCGTTCCTGCTGCTGAGCACGAGGTGATGCTGGAAGAAGTTTCAAAGCTGAATTAAAATCCTCTCCCACGCCGAGAGGTGCCACCACTTGTTACCTGTGCTGCCACCTGCCTCCCTGTTGCTTTTTCTGGATATGTGCCGATCTTTTTTTGGTTAAACATCGCAGACTTCATGCACAAGTTCTGTCTCTATTGACATTGTGGCCCTGCTGAAATGCTGATTCTTTCAGTCCCTTGTTTTTCCATCTCTGTGTACACTCCTGTGCACTGCACACCTTGCAGTGCACCTTTTCCCCAGTAGAAGCCCCTCTGGGTAGGTTTTGGCCTTTAGGAAATTGGTCGAGTTGTTAATCTCTGAATTCTACTCTGAGTTGCTTTTGGTTCTTGGTATATGCCTTTACCAAAGCTTCATTTTCCAAATTGTGTTTATGCAACAAAGGCAGAGGTGATTAATAATCTGCCACTGCCTTACTTTGATCCTAAATGGTCGTGCTCAGTTTTAGATATTACATTATCTTGTATAATGTAAAACTTCCAATACAGAAAAATTGAATATTGTTCTAAGTATTTTTGGGAATTATGCAACCTTCTAAAGCAAGCAAACAATTCTTTTCCCCCGATAATCAGAATTAATTCTTTTCAGCAAGGCTATCTTGATAGCACTGTGAATGGAGATTTGTAATTGTATCAAACTCCTTTGCTGATTTTTCAAGTCCCTTAATTCCAGCAGTTTGTAGACTGGAGGAAAATTTTAAAACAATCTCTTTTGTGTGGCTAATCCTACATATAAGAAATGTATTTAATCTGCATTTGCAACTTTTGACCTTGAGGTTCAAATGTGTTCAGAAAATTCACTCTAGGATTAGTGTTTTGATTAAATGGATGGCCTTCATTGTATGGAAACCGTTTTTTTCCCCTCCAGTGCCAGTTATGAAGACTTAGTCTTGATTCTGAAAGTAAAATTTATTTCCTAGAGACTTTGACAAATTCATCCCAACTCCTCCTGTGCTCTCAGCAGCTCTGGGTAAATGGTGGTGTGGTGAGCTCAGGGAAAGCATTTGGAATGGCAGGTGCAGCTTGACTGCTTTGTCAGAGACACCTGAGCCAGGATGCGGGCATTAAACTCTTTCACTATTGTCCTCTCCACTCTTTTTAACTTCCTCGCTCTGTTCCACACCAGTGATATTGCTTGTGGAGAGTTGTGACCAGTCTGCCCAGTACAGGGGAGACACTGGTGACTGGAGGGAGTCCAGAGAAGGGCCACCAAGGGGGAGCACATGGCACGAGGGAGAGACTTGGCAGTGTCAGCGTTCCCTGATGAGAAGAGGTGGGTGTGGGTTTAGTCCTTTCTTCAGTTACCCAGTGGAGGTCATAAAAGAAGGAAAATCCAGACTCGTATCTGAGATGCACAGCAAAAGTATTTGAGGTAAAAGCTGCAGCTCCAGGAAGGGGAATTCTGGTCAAATATAAATAGCTTTCTCACCAGGAGGATGTTCCAACATGGGAACAGTGGCCCAGACAGGGGTGGGAATCTCCATCCTTGGGGACGTTCAAAGCTCAGCTGGGCATGACCCTGAGCAAGCTGTTCCACATTTGAAGTTGGCACTGAGTTGGGCTAGATGACCTTCAAAGATCCTTTCCAACCTAAATCATCCCATGGTTTTCTTAGGAACATTGGAAAAAAAACAACCCCAAATCCAAAAGAGAGCTGTTTGATTCGAAGACGTTTTTCCAAGTAGAAATGCAGGGAAGTCTGAGCCTGTGTTTTTGTGAGTCATGGACAATGTTTAATCTGATGGGACCTCTGTGAGAGTTGTGCTGTGGAGTCTCTGAGTCCTCTGGCAGTCCTGGAGCACTGATTTGCAATGGCAGCTCACGCTTAGCTGTTATTATGAGTTGTTGCTGGCCATTCTTTATGAGACTTTTATATCTTTCCACAATAGATTTGTGATTTTCTGCTTTAATTGATTCCATCAAGTAGAATTCATACAGGTAAGACTGAAGTGCAGAAACAAGAGGAGTGAAAGCAGCACAGTCTTGTGCTGTGTAGGGAATTCAGAAAACGTTACCGAAATTCTTCCATTTCAGACATTTTTGTGGAGTTGCTTCCAACAGTGATAAATGACCTGCCCCAAATTTCTAGATGACTTTTCCATTTACTGTGTGAAATTATATAAAAGTCAGGGTAATAAGGAAAAAATGTTAACTTAATCTTGGCTGCTTGAGTCCATGTAGGGAGGTTTGACACTTGTTGCTGTGGTGTTATTACAATGGTTGCTAATGATTGTCTCTTGTTAAAGCACCCTTCCTGCAAGTGTCACCTTCCTTTGGGTTTCCTGCACCATAAAATAGTAAATAATACATCAGATAATCGGCTTGATAAAGGCCTGTGTCTGAGGGAGAAGTGTGAGTAAAGAGGAAATGAGTTATGATAAAATATGCACAATTAATGTAAGATGTCACTTCTGGAACATATGGTGGGCTCTTTAAGGTTACAAGGATAAAAACTGGTTGGAAACTACTATCCCCCTTTCTGGATAAAAGGAGAATTGCTGGGGGAAGTGTCACCATCATTCTGTGGCCTTAGAGATGTTGCTTTATCCCTGAGAGCCTTGGGGGACAGGATGGGCAGGGAGAGCAGAGGGTGATCAGGGAAGGGAGAGAATGATCAGGGAGAGCAGAGGATGATCAGGGAGGGCAGAGGCAGATCAGGAAGAGCAGAGGGTGATCAGGGAGGGCAGAGGATGATCAGGGAGGGCAGAGGGTGATCAGGAAGAGCAGAGGCAGATCAGGGAGGGCAGAGGCAGATGAGCCAGCCCAGGTCAGGGTGACCACAGTGCACCTTGGTTTTGGGGCAAAAGATCTGACAGTCAGGAGGGTTCTGTCCCCATCTTGGGATATGTGGGGGGAAAGAATGAAAATAAATCTTTGTGTATAAAGGCAGAGCCAGATATTCCTGCAGACAGAGGGTTTCCAACAGTTTTAGGATGTAATTGTTAAAGGGGATCCTAGCTGGATAAAGGCTGAAATCCTTGAACTGCATTTACAACAGTATCTGTCTTCCCTTCCTGAGAAGCATCTGGGGTGTACTGTGTTGGGGCTACTCTTCCTCTGATAAAATGTTTCCTAATAGGGTACAGGATCACAGAATCATTTAGGTTGGAAAAGTCCTCTGAGATCATTGAGCTACCACCGATACCTTATCAACCAAGTGCCTCATCCAGATGTTTAAGGGAAACCTTAAACATCTCCAGGGATGGTGACTCCAGCAGCCCCTTCTAATATCTAATCACCCTTTCTGTGAAGAAATTCCTCCCGAAGTCCTTCAGTACAGCTCCTTTCCCTGCCATTGTGGTGGACCTTTTGCAACAAAACCTTTCCTTCTGCAAAAGCTGAAAAGCCTATACCACTGCTGTTCGTGCTAGACAAGTGCTCTGATTTTGACTTTTGAGCCTTATTTGAAGGATTGTTTTTGTAGTGCTCCTTTTCAATATTTTATGCTGATAGGGGATTTGCTGGTACCTAAGCTGGACTAAAGTTCTGATGCCTAATGAGTTAGATAATTTGTTACAGAACCTTGTTTACAAGGGAAGTTTTCTTGATATGAAGTTGCTGGTTAATGCAATGTTAAACAAATGATCCCACATCTAAAGTGTCGTGGAAGGGTCATTTTGGGAGAAAATTTTAACAGCTGGAGTCAGGTCCCTGTAAGAGAGAGGCATAGCTCCAAGGCTATAATCCAAAAAGGCTAAATCCAAATTTATGCAATTGAAATAAGAACCTGGGGATAAGACACAGCATGTTGTGAAGACCAGCAATGCTGAGTGAATTATTTAGGAAGGCATGGGAAATAAAAAGATGCTGGAGATAAGAGGTAGCAGTGGGGTTTGCAAGGCGTGCCCATCAGGCAGGCATTTGGTGCATTAGAGGCAGATCAATAGCGAGGAGCAGCCAGTGCTGAGGCCATGGATCTGTGCAGGTCTCGTGTCTGACTGAATTTAGTCTGAGCCTTTGGCCTCAAAGTGCTCCTGCTGGGCTGGAAGCTTTCCAGAGCTCTCGGATTGTTCCCGACCTGTGTGTGCCGAGTGTGAACCTGCAGCTTCTGCTCTGTTTCCTCTGAGGGAAATCTCCTGCCTGGCTCCAGAGCTGCTCTGCACACAGAGCTGAGACACAGCCAGGGCCACGGAGCTGCAGTGCTCCTCAAACCCAAAACGTGAACGTAGGGCACAGCAAAGTCATCTGGCTCTGAAGCCTGGTGTAAAAATACATCATCCTATCCTCTGCTGGAGAGGCAGAGGTCCTTCTTTCTTAGAGGAGAATTTATCAAAATGAACTATATTGGGTTAAATCCATTTTCTTTGAAGTTGATGGTAAAGCTTCAACTGATGTAAATGGGAGTAGAATTAGGCCAACACTGATCACTTAGGGGAAATCAAAATCTAGGCTAGAGAAAAGGCAAAGATCAGCTCTGCACAGATACAGAAATAGTTCCTCTGTGCTGTGCCACTGGTGGCTCCTGTGTGCTTCAGCTGGAGTTGGAGGGCTCATTTCTAGGGCAAATGTCACTGAAATCACTGTGCCCACGGTGACACCAAGTCTGCGTGAGATGCTGGAGTGGTGCAGCTCCAGCTGCAGCACAGCACTTATTTCCAGGCACATTCTGCTCCCAGCCACGGCCAGAGCTGTGGTATTGGGCCTTGAGGAGCCCTCTTCCACCTCCGTGTTTACTGTCCTCACAACCTGTGAGCCAGTCCTTCCAACTGTGGGATTTGTAGTGCTGAGGTTCTAAAGAGTTTAAGTACAAAGGATCTTAAAGACTTCAGCAAATGGATTTACCATCACTCCCCTTTTTCCTGTGCCATCTGTGCCAGCAGTGTTGGTCCCTGCAGGAGGATGCCACCTGCAAGCTGCCTGTCTGTTTTCCCCTGTGCTGGAAATAGCAATGCCAGCACAAAGAAATGTGTGCTTTTTAGTCAGTCTGATGGTGCTGAGGACTTCAGCTCCTTTTCAGCCACCGATTCGCTCCTTTTTTTTTGTGTTTGGACAGGGTCTTCCTGCTCTGTTGTGGAAGAGCAGAGAGGCATCTCTCCCTGGAGTCAATAAAAACAGGCTGTTTATGAGGCTCTCTGGATCTGTGTGCTGCGCTGTCACCCTGGTGCATGAAATGTCTTACACAATAGCAACAGAGCTGTGCTCAGAATGTGACTCTGGGGAGAGAACTCTGTCACAGGGAATGACAAATCCACCAGTGTTCCTTATGCAATTAAAATGGCAACTTTTCTCCGCGTGATTCATGCTCCTTCCTCTCGAGCTGGTGAGCTGTTCCCAAAAGGAAATGCTCCCATCTCTGGGTCCCCTGGCTCCTGAGCATCCCTGGCTTGGTGTGCCTTTACACTGATCCAACCCTGGGGAGGTTTTAATCATAAGAGAATAAGCGCTTTGCGATTCCAGCACGGCTCCCTGGCTGCTCCGAGCTGCAGCCTCAATTATATTAATCTGACTGCTGCCTGTTTAAGCACCGTCCTACATCTTGACTGACAGTGGAGTAAACAGATTCAGCAAATAAACTGTGTCTCCCGTGCGCTCGCCAGTGGCAGATCAGGTCAAGCAGAGCAGCAGCTGAGCAGGAGCAAACACACACAGAGCTTTGCCTGTGTCACTGCCTCCTGACTGGGATGGAAATGCACAGCCTGGGCAGGCACAGGGCCACAAGAATGGCTCCATGATGCCTTAGCATTTCAGCTTTTCTATTTCTCATGTATTTGTAACCCTGCAGTTCCTCAGTGCATCACTCCAAACTCCACACACAGCGTCAGCTGCTGCTTCCCCATTTTGGTCAGACACAACAATTCCTCTCCAGGCTGGCAATCAAGGACACCTCACTGCCTCAGCCCCACAGATGGAAACAAAAGTGAGTTGGGGCAGCAAACTTGGGCTCAATGACTCCATGACTGAAGCTGGAATTGGAGGATTAACCCCCAACATGCAAATGGACCAAACTTATCAAAGTGTGAATACTCCTGACCTGTCATCCATTTTGGGTGTAGTCCCTGAAACACACCTGAAGGCCCTTCGATAAATAGAACTGCTTTTTATTCTCTTAATTTTGGCTGGCCTCTGTTTTTAGGTAGTCCCAAAAAGGCATCAGCCTCTCCAAATGAGGTGTACATGCTCTTGGCAGTCTCAGGGTGATGACACCGGGCAACTGCAGCTTCCAGAAAGAGTTAAAGAGGTTTAGATGACAGCTGTGTGCTTTTCCTATTTGTCCGTTTTCCTCAAGGTCACTGGAGTTGCTGTTACAGGGATGGCAAGAATCTGTTCCACTCAATTTCCACAAATCATTTTCAACAGTGGCAATGTAAGTCCTTTTCAAAATGGCTGTGCTAGAACTCGGGAAGTTTTGTTCTTGCAAGAAGTGACAAAAAACAAGATAAACATAAGGTTATTAAGGAACACATCTGAGGAAGTGTTTTCTGTTCATTTTCAAAGAAGGCAAAACAATGATCAGAGGAACATATGTGAACAAAAGTTGCCTTGATTTAAAATGCTATAAAACCTGCAATGATTTACATGGGGAGCACCAGATTGAGACAGGCTGAAGCAAGATCTGGGATCTTGTTTTTTAATTCCCAACCTGACGGAGTTGCTCACTGCCATCAGGAGTGGGCTGGATCTGCAGTTTGTGATAGCATGTGGGTTAGGTGCATGCAAATCACAGACGTGGGCTCTGCTTTGATCAGTTTTGCTTAATTTTCTGAGATAAGCTCGTATTTTTATTTTTTGGGGGTTGTAGTTAAACATGCAGGGAATTGACAATTCCCTTTTATTCTGGAGATTGTTGTGGGGGTGCTGTCTCTCTAAGATTTCTGATTAAAAAAAACAGATTGGGAGATTGCTTAAAGTTATTAGAAGTATGGTAATTTCAGTTCTCTAATGTCTGAATTATTTCACATGGATCCACAAAACATAACAAAGAAAACCAAAGCTGTGTTTGCTTCTCTAGGAAATATGTAGGAGTTGATGGGTGTGAAAACCTTGGAAACAACTGGATTTGTGTTTTGTTTACTTGCACTTTCAGGTGTTACGTCAATTCAGAGGGTTTGATTCAAACAGATTAATCATGGAAATCCCAGTGTTTAAAACTCGTTTTAAAACTTGGTACACTTTGAACACACCAAGCCACAGATATGACCAATAACGTTACAGGTTAAAAATATTATGGTTAATAACTTCGGCTATTTTAGGCATGTTCAGCACCAGCCTGGATCTTTGGAGAATTTGGTAATTCCTCGTTACTTCTCCCTGTAGAGGGAGAGATTTAATTGTATTGGATGCCTCCACATCTCCAAAGCCAGAATACATTTATTTGGGAATCCTTTACTGTGAAATATTGGTGTCTGAGGGAAAGGACGTGGCTTTCCATCACATCTGTGATGACACTGGTGACAGATGACAAAAAAAATTCAAATTATCAAAACTATTTGGGTTAGAAGTGGGAATCCAAGCCGTAACCAAGTGAAATTTTTGTAGGTATTAATGTGTTGTCTCTGAATGGGTTTTGAGCTCAACAAATCAATAAAGCAATGTACCCTGGTACCACATGGAGTCTACTAAATGGAGCAATCAGCTTATCTCGGTGTTTTGCGGGGTATTTCTCCCAAGCATCTCAAGCTACTTCTTCCAGAAATTCCCTTTTAGGCATTTATTGGTACTTTGATAGGAAAAGAACATGGGATAGGATTGCATTTTCAAATAATCACCTTATAGCCAAAAGCCAGAACATTCTGTGTTGGATCACTTCTTGAGAGGTAAAAGCAACAGATAGCAATTTCTTTTTCAGAAACTTTATTTAGATTAAAAAGGATGAAAAAAATATGCTAAAATATGCTGAATTACTTATGATCTCAGTATCCCTGGAGTAGCTCTTCTTACAAGAACACTTGTTGCTTTTACTCTTTCAATTTTCAGATCTGCCGTGAATTTGAAGTCACAGGTGTCATTCCTGGTGAATGCATAATTAACAGCACTTAAACTAATTTAAACAGAATGTTCTAATCTCAAATTGTTCATGGTGTCTGTTGGCTGAGGTGTTTGGGTGGAAGTCATTACACACTCGCTCCATCCCCACTTCCAAACCCAGGCCTGGTCTCATGAAAAGCGGTTGTGAAGTTTGCTGAAGGCTTTAGAATTTGGAGTTTTTCCAGTGCCTCTAGCCGTCTAACATGGAAAAAAATCTGTGGGATGTGGGAAATTTGGGTTCATTCCCCTATTGGTTATGTTTAATTTGAGAATTGAGCAGAAATTTCAGCTTTTTAGACAATATTCTAAGAATTAATCTGCAGAATTATTTTCACAGTTTCTTTTGTTGACCATTAATTTTGTGGTGGTTTTGAGTAGTTTCTTACTTTACCTTCCCAAATAAACTCATTATTTATCTTGCAGGATATATACAGGGTCAACAAATGATCTATTGAAGCTTAATTGCAATGTGGTTATCCAATACTCAGAACACTTTACCACTGAAATGTGTGCATGAAGAAATGCAGATTGTCCCCATGCCACCACCATTCAAATGGGACCAATTATTACCAATTTTTTACAACAAATCTCTGTAAAGAAAAAAAAACAAACAAAAAAAAACTAACCTAAACCCAACATCAACAATAACAAAATAGAAGTCCCCAAAACCCCTGAAGTTTAAAAAAAAAAAAAAAAGAAAGTTCCAGATTTTAATTTGAGTTGGCACTTGGTATGTCGTTTGTGAGTAAATGGTGGTCATGTTCCAAAATGGAAGATTTCACTGGGAACGCTCACTGTCAGCCCCTCACAAAAATACCTTTTCAACTCAATTGTGTCTGCTTATCCCATCACCGTGCTGAAGAGATGAGGAGGGAGCTGTTCCCAAAACAGACAAGTAATTTGCTGGAAATAGATTTTTAGATCAACACATTTGATTACAAGGAGAAATCAAGCTGAGCTCGTGCACTTTGTGCAGCACAGGTCTATGTTCTCTGCAAGAGCCATGGTTAAAATCAGCAAACAATCATGCTCTGTAGCAGCTGAGACATCCAGATGGTCTCAGTTTATCCCCCATTAAAACACACTTCAGTGTTCCAATCTTTAGATAAAGATAGGCTCCAATAGCTCTGGCAAGGCCCATATCCTAAAGGAAAGGTCACAAGCATGGAGGCAGTTACAGAAAATACATCCCAAAGCAGCCCAGTGCCTCAGTTGTGTCCCAAGGTCACGGGATTATCAAATCCAGAATGGTTTGGGTGGAAATGGACATTAAAGCCCATGTCCTTCCACCCCTCTGCCTTGGGCAGGGACACCTCCCACTATCCCAGGGTCTCCAACCCCAGTGTCCAGCCTGGCCTTGGGCACTGCCAGGGATCCAGGGGCAGCCACAGCTGCTCTGGGCACCTGTGCCAGGACCTGCCCACCCTCACAGGGACAAATTCCTTCCCAATCTCATCTAACTCTGCCCTCCTCCAGCTTAAGGCCTTTCCGCCTTGTGCTGTCACTCCAGGCCCTTGTCCCCAGTCCCTCTCCAGCTCTCCTGGAGCCTTTTTAGGCACGGGAACGTGCTCTGAGCTCTCTCTGGAGTCTTCTCTGGGCTTTCCTGCAGCTGCTGGTGCTCTGTGATCCTGATGGGAGCCTTGGAGTTGATCTTCCTTGTGCCATTCCTTGCACGTGCAAGCAGCACTGCAGCAGGATGCTGAAAGGGAGCGTGCAGCACTTTGCATTCATTTTGTTCCTACAGACTCAGAGAGGGCTTGGAACAACTTTGTACCTTCCCTTCTGCCCTTGCTGGGAGGAGGCAGCTGAGGAAGAGCAGCTGGAAGCATCTGATCCGTGTGTCAGATGGTCACAGAGTGCCCTGACACTCATGTCCAGCTCGCTGTCCTTCTTCATTTGCTGGGCAATTAATGAGGACCCCAATTGTGCTGAAATTTGAGTACCTGCTGAAGGGCTTTGCTGGACAGGAGTCTGTGCAGCCTGCAGCTAATTGTGTCATTCATTAATCTGTTACCTCTTGATGATGGGCACCAGAGTCACCGAGAAGGCTTCAGAACCTGCCTGGCATTTAAAGTATTTATTCCTTGTATATTGGCAATTCTTCATTTCTGTGCTGCAGCCACATGAAATCCTTACAGCGAGTTATATTAAGGGATTCTTGGAGAAAATTCATGTTTCTTCCCTGTTCTCCTGTTTTTTTTCTCATATATGCAGATAACTAATGTAGCTTAAGAGATGCAGAGTAGGAAGATTAATCTCTCTTCCCCCTTGCAGCTCCAAAAGAAAGTTACAGCTTTATAGCTTCAAAAGAGAACATTTTATTTTTAAGTTGCTATTAATAGCACAGAAAATTAAAAGCTCATCATGGTTAGGATGAGATCCCGATTGAACTTGACAGGGAAGAAGATATTTAATAAAAGTACCAGGCATGCTGATGGCTTTAAAATAAATCTGTGTGTTAATAGGTAAATTATGAGGCGATAATCTGCTGGTCTGCTTAAAAATGTGTTTGTAGGAAGATTTTTGGGATGACCCCATAGCTAATGCATGGTTGTTGGTATGTCCTGTCCTACAGCTTGTATTTTTTGGCTAATTGTATGATTTTAAGGTTGGGCAGCAACATTCTACATAGCTGTGATTGCTTTTTATCCATCAATTGATGTCTGCTGCTGTTTTATCAGCTTATTCTTCTGAGCCACCAGCTAGGATAATGTGCTTGAGGGAAAGTTATACCCTACATAAGTGGTTTTGTTACAGCATGTTGTACATTATTGGTAATTTGAATGCACCCAGATAAAAATAGAAAGGTTAAGTAGTTTTCCAAATGTTGCTTCTGTGAGGCAGAAAGAGAGTAATGTCTGTACTCATATACGTTTTTGAGGGAAGAATGGGTTTTTTATTTTATTTTCCCTCTGCTAAAATTGATGCTTTCCCTCAAGCTGAATGCAGAGAACACTTGGCTTTGGAAATTTCTCTTTCCAAACTCTTTTTTAAATTTCTTTTTTTATTATTCCTCTTTGTTGGATGTATAGGTTTAACAAGCCAGATTTTAGCATTAATGTGGCAGTTCTGTCTGCATACGGCTGTCCCCGGAGTGCCTTCCCGTGGGCAGGTGGTGTGTGCTGGTGCCAGGGAGAGGAGCTGGAGTCCCACAGTGCCCAGTGCCCTCTGCGAGCGTCCCTGGCCCTGGCAGCTCCTGGGCACGGCCCTCGCCCCCCTTCCTTCTGCCTGGGGGCCCTCACGTGTTCCTCATCCCCCTCAGATGGCGTTGGCAAGGCCATCTTGGTGAGGTGTTTACGCAGGGAGGGCCTGGCTGTGATTTCTGTCAATTTGGAGTTCGTCGTTTCTGTTCTGAAATGATTTTGTGATTCTGTGCGGATGACAATTCCTGGGCTAAAACCCCCTCAGCATTTTGATGGGGCTGACTGATAGGCATCTCCTTGGGATCCTTTGTGCACGTCCTATTTAAAACCTCTGCAGAACATCGCTGTGTGTCTTTCAGCTAATGCCCACTGAGATTTAAAACCTCCTTTTTGGCTGCTCTCTTTCTTAGGAGTGACCTTGGCTGCCAGTTCCCACTGTAACCCCGAGTCCTGCAGGGACACATTTTTCCCTCTCCTCCTTTTCCCAGGATTTTCATGGTGCAGACTCACCTCTCCAGCAGCTCCTCTCCTCTGGCCTTACAGGGCAGATGTTCTGAATCACTGTGGAGAAAATGTGTTCATATTTGTTTTTCTTAGCCACTAAAAATGCGATGGGGGCTGTTGGGTTAGATCCTGTTCGAGTGCTTCCCTTTCTTCTGCACTCATTAAAGGCAATCAGAATCACCTGTGGTTTTCCTGGCAGGTGAGAAGAATCAGCCAGCTGGGAAGGGTTGGGGGCTCTGGATTTAGTTTCAGCTGGGCACAGAGCAGGTGGATGCTCTCTCTCTTCCACCCTCTGCAAAACTGCACAGAAATTCTGCCCAGATCATCACTTCAATTGCAATTTATTGGTCTAGCTTTCTATTACCTGCAAGTTTGTGGCCGAGGAGGTTTGCATGTGGAGCTGGCCAAATTTGGATGTCTCTTTAAGCAGTAAAGGTGGGTTGGTTTATAAAGGTGGTTGGGTTATAAGAAAAATGTATAAAGCTGTGATAGTAAAAAATATTTAGATGGATTTTTTTAGCAAAAAAATAATGGAATATGCTAGAAGCAAATTTATCTTTTAAAGGAAAAAAGCCTTTTTCTTCTACTACATAACTTATTTTCTCTAAGATAGAGCAAAACTAAAATGTTGGGGTTTTTTGCCTGTGCTCCTTGCATAGTGATGGTCTAAGAGTTCAGTGGCATAAAGATTTGAAGAAGGTGGCAAGTTTTATAGGAGCTGAACTCTGCTCTGTGTACTGGTGGGGGTAATGACTGATAGTTCATTTCTAGCAGTTTATAACCTATTAAAGCTTGATTTTAAATTTGTTATACTTTTACCTGCTGGTTTTTAATCCTGATGAATAGCTGAGGTGGGGCAGGAATGCTCTGCAATGAGCAGGCACACAGCAGGACAGGCCTGGGATTATGCTTTTAGTTGACTGAAGTGTTCTTCTGCTATCAAATGTGCAGGTGGCAACAAAAATCTCTCTGAGACGATCCCTGTTAGTTACAATTTGGTCACTCCATTCTCATTTTAGAGAACTGCATCCCATCCCAAGAATAAAATAGCTCAGCCTTATGTAAGTTTTTTTTTTAGTTATTATCTTAAGGAAAAGATGCAAAAGTTCTTTTCACTGTTAGCAAAAAGAAAATGTAGATGTATGTTCAGAAAAGCAGATCATAGCCCGCAAATTTCAGGTTTTCCAGCCTTTATGGGAATGGTGCAATTGAAAAATATTCCTCTTCCAATTCCACTTGTATGTATTAATAACTATATATTGTTTGGGATTTTTTTAACAACCAAATGATTTACTTTTATGTTTTGTATTCTTCCTCTTGTATTTTTCTGCTTGCGCTCATTTTGCACAGAAGCTCCATTTTCTGTATCTCGTTAACCACCAATAATGCTGCACTAAAAGTATTGGCTTCATGTCTTTATATCATTAATTAATTTTATAATAAAATGCCTCTGAAAGTGAAACCAAGGTGGCAGAAGGGAGGTCTGCACATGTTGGCTGGAGTGAAAGTTGGTTTAGTTTGTTTGGGGGGGCTGTTTTTAAAATTCTTTTTCTTCTCTTTTTCCTTGTTCTCCACTCCCCCAGACCAGCTGTTTCTCATGATCTGTTTGATGCTCAGCACTTCACCTGCTGAGCAATCACACACCTGAAAAATAAGAGCAAGTCCATGAAAATTGGATTTTTCTGCAATCAAAAAGCTTCTCATAGATAAAAGAGTTTGTATGTACAACACTGAAATGATGGCATTTTTGACTAAACACAGCAATCTGATTCCATTTCTGAGTGGCTGTGCTGTGGTTTCCTGTCTTTTGGCTAAAGGTTTGTTCAATCTGCTTTGATTTTCCTGACTTTTATAGACAAGAGTAGTCAGTCAGTCCTTTTCCCTGCTAATGGCTGGGTGATTTATGTGGTAGATGCTGACAGAAGGGCAGAGAAAACAGCAGAACAAGGCCAGATTTTTTTATTTTTATTTAGTTATTTGTGTAGGATTTTTTGCTTTTTTAATTTTTGTTGTTATTTGTTTTCTCCCTTAATGGTCTCTCTTGGGTTGTTATGTAGAAATTTGAGCTTCTTTCTCAGGGATATGAGTGTCAACACCGATCATGCTACAATAGCATGGATGTTAAAATTGGAAAGGTGCTGTAACCTCCAGAGCTCCGATCATGGCGCAACAAAATGAATTTCTCTACAGCTGGCCAGTTATGGATTTCCTCAGGTTTTTCTTCTCTCTGTTATCCCATAGATCCGTATTCATGGAAAACATGATATCTGTCAATTTTTTAGTAAAAGCAATTAATCAAAATTATGTTTCACATTAGTGAGTGCACTTCTGCCGTGCTTCCTCATCCTCCTGCTCCTAAGAAGACAGGAAAATACTTCAATTTATCTCTAGTTTATTTAAAAAGTAATGAAGTCCAGGTTTCCTTGAAGTCTTTGAGATTGCTCCTATGACAAAATCCTGTCCAGGACTGGAAATATTTCAACTCCCATTTCACAACTCTCAGACCAGTGGTGGGTTGGTGCAGCCCTCAAGGTAGAGCTGGGAGCACAAAGGGATCATGAAATGAAATTGCAGTTTACTGATTCGAATCCTGATAGGTAGTTCAGACACAAGTAAGGTTTTCTTCATCAATCTCAATTTTTAGGATTGAAAGTGCCTGTAAAATATTGTTGAAAAATCTGAGAAAGGAATGTGAGAAGAGGTCAAGATGGATGTGACTAATCTGGAGAAATGGCAATTTCTACCAAAGTATTAAATATTTGGGTGGGTCTCCAGGTATGAAGATTAGGAGAGGCCATTTAATATTTTCATAATGAAATGATTGGTGATGGACTAAAAAAGTAATTAGGAACCAAACTCAGTGTCCATTGTTAACAGAGACTGAACAAAAGCCCAAAAAATTTTAGGTGTGGTGGGGCAGGACTGTCAGTTTTAATCAGTCTCTGTCAAGCCTCAGATCCTATTTGTTGGAAGGAGCTGGAAAATCTATTTCTTTTAAGATGTTCTGGAGAATTTTCTGATAAAATGAGATAGAATCAGGTATTTTAGTCACACAGACTCCTGGAACTCCCTGGAACTGGGTGCACCAAGCTGATAATCAGCTAGAGGTCACATGGTAGCTCAAATTATAGATTTAAGAAATCTGGTGGTCTGTAAAACACACAGATGAAGGACAGATGTAGGATGCCTCATCTTTTTAGTGTTTATGGGCCAGTGATTTGCTTTTAGTGAGGCAAAGTAAAGAAAAGAACTGAGCTACAGCCTGGTGAGTTTGAGCTCTTTCCTTTTATAGGACTTTACATCCCTGTTCCCTGGGTCAAACCTGTAGTGACTGGACAGTACTGTAATTTTTTGGGGAAAAAGAAAAGCACCTCAGCCCACGGAAGAAATTTTGAGTATTTTGCCCTGGAGGTGATGATGAGGAGCTGCTCTCTAACATCCCTCTGTAATGTAGCATCACTCCAGTACATCTTTTGGGTGTTTTCTGCTATAAAAAAAAGACTTCCCCTTGCTCTGGAAGTGATGCAGGAATCTGTGCTGGGATATGTTCCTTACCTGATCACCTGCTGCTTTTAGAGTATATAATTTAGGTTTTTTTTCATATGTGCTTTATTTAATGCCGAATGTCTGAAGTCTGAATATGCTTAGGTTTTTTTTTTTCCCAGCTGTGTTTTTGATTCAATTGATAACACAATTTGGAAGTTGACGCTCCTTGCAACAACTGGTCTGGATAAAATCAATTCTACAGGAAAACACGAATTTTCTAAAGCTTACAGAGGTATAGAATGGGACATTTCAGTGCCAGAAATGAATCCCCAAAGAGTGGGAGTATGTGGTGTGTAGGAAGGCAGTGAATTAAAGAAACCCCAAAGCTGCTTTGCAGTGGGGAATCGGAGCCTCGAGAGCATAAATGGCTGATGAAAAATAACCTTTCATTGGAGCACTGGAAGCAAAACAAAATAAATTCATGTTAGCACCAGCAGGGCACGGGAGAGTTCTGAAAACTGGTGGATGGCACTGCCTTTAGTGGGAAAATCTCTTTTCCAGGGCGGATCCCATCTCTGCAGGCATAGGGAGGCTCGTGCAGAGGCTCTGGCATCAGGGGAGGAAGGGTTTCATCTGCAGGACCTGCTGCACTCCCTCAGAAGTCACTGATGGAGTCATTTCATTTTTTAATGGGCCTCAATTGATTCCTTTAAAGCAGTTTTGTTGCTGTCAGGAGTTCATTTGGCTTTGCTGGAGCCATTTCCACGAGGAGCAGAGGAGAGGCTTGGGATCAGATGCAGACTGCATAACTGTGCACTGCAGCAGGCTGTGCAGGTACTTTAGTTCACAACTCTCATTTCGGCTTAGAAAAAAGGAAAATCAGCCAATTTCTGCAAGACTCTGTTTGGTAGAATTCCTAAGTAAATATGCTTATTGTAGGACTGAAATTAATGATATTTTGTGTCTCTTTAATAAAAAAAATATTTTGTGGCAAGGCTTTTGTTGCCTTCAAATATTAGACAGTGTTTACAGGAGGCATGGAATCCTTTTTATTTGTCCTACCTGATAATAAAACTGGTGCTGACTGGAGGCTCAGGTTCATGCTGAAAGACTGAAACAGTTGCTAAAGGATTATGACAGGTAGTTGCCTGTGGTTTTTTTTTTTTTTTTATGTTTCATTTTGTAATACTTTAAAAATAATACTTTAACTTAATTGTCTTAATGTCATCCTGTTATCAGGGGAAATACATTTTTGCCTGAAAACAACAACTGAATGAATGTGTGCTGCTCCCAGCCCCATCCAGCCTGGCCTTGGGCAGTCCAGGGATCCAGGGGCAGCCACAGCTTCTTTATAGATGGACAGATTAACTTAATGCAACTTGAAATTAGTGAAGGAATGTAGGGATGAAGTCAGGAATATTTTCAGACAACACTTTATTTACAAAGTTCAGTTTCTCTTTCTTTATCTACTCTTGACTTCCTAGCATTAAACAAAATTTCACGCTTTGTAAGGTGCCAACCAGCTTTTATTCAGATGGTCTTTTTCTTTAGCTCCTTCTGCATCTTGTGCATTCCTGATAGTTGAGCTTCAAAGTCAGTGTGGGCTTTTATTTTTATTTTTTTTTTAAGAGAGTGAGTTTAGGCATTGTTGGGTGCATTTAATCAGGTTTGTTGGGTGCTGGATAGAGAATCCATTCCTCATTCTGCTCCATGAAGATTGTGTTCACAAATGGATGGACATCTTGGCTTTGCCATGAAAAGATGGCACAGCTGGGCCACACTTGATTTATTTCCCATATCTGGAGGCCTCTACAGAACAGGTAATGATTTTCCTTATCAGCTCTTTTCCCCTTGCAGAGGTCTGCTGTGAGGCTTCCATCCTCTGCAATCAGTTGTTGCCCTGCTGCTCCCAGCACAGAGTTCAAGGAAGTGTTTCTCAGAACATCTCAGATGATTTTGTTGAGACTCGAGGGAAAATTCCCTTAAATCTGCTTCCAGTCCTGCTTTATTAAGGAATGGCATCAGTGAATACAGGTGAATCTGCTTATGCACCTCGTACTCACTAAAATGTGCCACTTCACTGCTTTCCCCCCTTACTTGGGGCGTCTCTGTAGGGCTCAGCTGAAATTTTATCTGCAGCCAAGTGAAGTCCCAGTGGGGCAGGAGTGCTCCCTGTGGAAGGGTGGGAGCTGCTGATTCCCTGAGTTGAATTCCTGGAGAGATCTGTGTGAGCCACCCTGCAGCTGCACCAGGAGTGAGCAGAGCCTGGGCTTTGCTGGTTTCTCTGTCCTGGCTCAGAGGGGATCACCCTTCGACCTGCAACTCAAGCACACAGGGAAACCTCTGGTGACACTTCAGAGAAAACAGTCAAATTAAGAATATATATATATATTTTTTTTTTTTACCTCATGATGAATCCATTCTTTGTCCAGACTTTAAGGGCTGTGAAATGCAAGCCTTGGGATTCTGTTCTGCTGAAATCTGGTTCATTACATTGCTGTTAACTTTCCTGCCAGTAGAAGCCCGAATGAAATCAGATGTCAGAATACTTGGGGATGATATCTACATTCTAACACACTGTGAAAATATTTACAAGCTTCCAAGATGAGACTTTTCCTGATTAGGGAAATCAAAGAATAGTTTTCCCAGCAGGCCTGCAGTTAACTCATCCAAATTGCTTCTGTTTTAATTGGCATGCATTTCCTCTAAGCAGCTAGGAGATGAAAAATATTTGACTTGGGCTCTACAGGACTGGAAGCCTCTTCCCCCAGACACAGCAACTGGAAAAAAAAAGCCTAACCAAACAGCCAGCTCAAGTTTGTATTGCATTTGTACAGCAAAAATCCATCTTTGACAAGATTCCAGACCAAGGTACAGACTGATATTCTGACTTTTTAATGAGGAAAATAGGGATGGTGTTTTACTCAGGCGTTCTGTGTGTGAAGTCTTTCACTCCCTGACTTGTATCACAGTGGGCCATGACTTTATCTCTGCTCTACAGCTGTCTGTTGTTTTCAAACTGCACTTTGGGACTTCTCTCACTCAGTTTTCTAGTTCAAGAAGCACTGGGAAGAATAAGTAAAACCAAATAACCTTTGTTAAAAGTGACTGCTTTTGTCTGGGAAAACCAACTAATGCTGTGTGTGAAATTCGTTTACTGGAGTTTTTGTTTCTCGTTTGTTGAGTGTGCCTGAGGAGGGACATTTCTCCTGGAAGTCTCTCTCACAGGGAATGATGAGAGCGAATCTGCCTCATGGAGGAGGAGGTGGCTCTGTTCTAGGATGGTGTGGGAAGCTGTGCTCTCAGGGTTTGGGGGTGCTGCCTCTTCATCTTCCAGGAAGCTTTTGGTCATTAAGTAATTGAACCCACTGAAGCCCACCAGGGATAGCCCACCAGTTCACTTTATTTATTGGGTCATTAGGATATGGGATCATTTTGATTGAAAACTGTGCCAGTATGACCTCCTTTAATCAGATTTCTTGGTGGTTCATGTAGAACATATCTACATCTTGAAAATATCAGTATTGTGAGTTTTTTTGTAAAACACTCCTGTCCTTCACCACCACCCACAAAACCAGCAAACAAAGATCCCCCCCCCCAAACCCAGTGTAATAATGGGGTTTCTCGTGGATGAGACTCTAAAGTTCCCCACTTTTAGTAACTGGATGTATTTTGGAAATGCGAAGACCTGGGCTTTGCATCTCCATGATAATGGGAGTACAAATGCTCCCATTATATATAAAGTAACATAAAATAATATTGTATATAAAATAATACTCCCAAATGTAAAATAATGGGAATATTGCCACATGCCAGCCACACCATTTCTACTCCTCAGCTTGTGGTGAAGGAATATTCAATATTCACCACGTCGGAGGTGTGAGGTGGTTGTGTGTCAGTGCTGCCAGGCTGTCAAGGGGCCTGGGCTTTTGCTGGGAGAGATTTGGGATGGAATGGAGCCTGAGTGTCCTGTTCCACGGGATTTGGGAGCTGCATTAGGAGGGAATAATGTCAGTCACACTCTGTGCCCGCTGGGTTTCTGCGTCTGCCTCTCAGAAACGTGAGGTGGTGTTTCCCTGGTGGCCCAGCATTAGGTGAGTCATGAGCAGCACAGACCGCCAGAGATTTGGTTTTGAAGCTCTGAAGGAAGTGTAAACTTCATATTTGTTGTTTATTGGTTAATATTTAATTGGAGGTGAAATTAAAAATTAAGCAGGCAAGTGACTCATGCTGAAAAGAAACAGCACTGTCTTGCTGTGGTTGACAAATGACAATGAATTTCTAAGAATAGAAAAAATATATTAATTTATAGTGATAGCACAGGGAGCCTAAAGAGATGCTTTGATTGAGAGGACTGGACATGTCTCGCAGAATGATTGTGGAGAAAATGTCTTTGCTGTGTTTAGCAGCCTTTGCATCAGAAATGAAATTGGTAGATGGTTCTCTTCAGAAAATACTCAGAATTGTCTTTTCTCTGTGGTGTTAGGGAACAGTTTAAAACAATTTTTATTATTTTGGAGCAATGTTTAAAAATATTTTTCTTAGAGCAATGTTTTTTCTGTCTTCATTTTTCTTAAAATCGTGCCTGTTTGAGACGCCCAGCTTTCGAACCCTGCACTGCACTTAGGAACAGCCTTCATTTGTTTTTTAGCCACTGAAGTAAAGAGCAGGCTGCTATTTCAGCTGTTTGGTATTATTACCGTAGCCTCAGAGTCTTTCTGACAATCAGACTCGCTCTGCATTTCGCTGTGGCTGACAGCAGGCAGAGCCTGGGCTGCTGCCGGTAGGAAGGAGGAGCCGTGGCGATGGAGCCTCCCGGGATGCAGCCTGTCTGCCTGGGCATCAGTGACATTCCTGGCCTGCCCTTTTTTCCCAGATATTGCTGCAGGCTGATGCTATTTCTGTCCAGAATACCGATCCATCCTGTTTACGAACAGACAAATAGTGTGAGTAAGGCCTTTTCTTGCTGCTGTATGTGGGGGATTACCTGGGGATGGATTGAGGCTGAGCAGTGCCTCAGTCCATCCCCAGGTAATCACGGAGAGCTGAGTGTGGTTCACCATCTCCTGCTTGGCTATTGCTTGGCAAATAAAGGCCTTTTTAAATTGCTACTTCTAGTTTCTCTTTGTTGTTTGCTGTAAAAACATTCTGTGCTGAAATTCTCATCTCGCCAATGTGAAAAGCAATATGTGAAATTGAGGGTGGCAGAAGTTCTTAGCACTAAAAGATGCATCAGTAAGTAGGAAGGGTGGAAGAAATGTGTGGCAGTTGGCTGGTATTTTACTTTTGCTCTGTAATATCATAATGAAACTTGAACTTCCTTCTTTTTTTTTTTTTTTCCTTTTAAATTTTAACTCCAGAGAAATCAAAGGAACCTTGAGGTTTGAAGCTGTAGAGGAGAGGGTGGTAGAGGTCCAGTTTTGTTAATTGAGCAAGGTAACTCTAACTTAGGGCTCACACAGGCCTGATCTTTGTGACTGCAGAGCAATGGCAATAACCTCAGAGAGTGGAAACAGCGAGCCCTGCGTGTTCTGTCAGCTGTAGCTGGGTGGGAGTTTAAAATTTTATTGCACAGATATAAAACTGGGACTTGAAATGCATCGGGCTGCTCTTGATGTGTTTTATCTGGGCATTTATATATAATTTCCACTGGGGATTGCTGTGCCTAGAAAGTTCAACTTGTGCCCTTTGCCTGTGACAGGTTGGTCAGTCATTAGGCTGCTGGGGTGCCCTTTGAAAGATCTTTTTTATTATGAAAACGATTCTGAGACCTCTAGATTAGACAGTGCACTCACACTAACCCGCTTGAGGCAAAAAAGAAACCTTTAATCTCTGTTAAAACTCTGCGTGCCAAATATAATAGCTGGTTTCAGCAGTATTTAAACCAACTTCATTAGAATATCGGAAGGGGAAACAGGTTTTAAAGGCTGGCTTTAGCAAGTAATCAACTGTCTCCCAGATGGTCCAAATGGGACTCGTTCAATGCTGCACATGAAAAAAGAAACAATAAAAATATGGAAAAAGAAGAAGAAAGAGAGAGCCTAGAGCAACCTGTGTGTTTCTGTGCCTGATGGTGACTGGGCTCAGGGGAAAGGACTCCTCATGCAGAGGCTCTGCATCTTCCAACCCAGACATCCCGTTGCATTCATGCTGTGCTCGCTCGCACAGAAGGCCAGGCTGCAAGATGTAATGTATTTAAATATATTCTGCATTTGTGATGGTGGCTCTATAGTTTTTCCCGAAGTTTCACCGCCCTTGTCCTACAAAGCGGTTTTGCTTTAACCCGTTGTGAAAACGCGTGGTGTTTAACCCGTTTTTAACCACGGAGCCTTATCAGGGAGCCTTTGTTCTGGTCAGAGGCCAGCCCGGGGTGGCTGTATGGGGCAGAGCACGTACTGGGGGTGCATCCTGCACGCCGGGCTAATCGCTCACTAATTAATATTCATGACTCATCTCATTTAGCGGCTGCTCTTGGGACACGGGCAGCGCTGCTATTGGCGCTGGGGCCGTGGAGAGCTTTATCTGAGGCTGAGCCGGTGTTGTCCCGGGTGGATCTGCCGACCTGCAGCTCCTCCAGGACACCCCACGGTGGTGCAGCGCAGCTCCGCCGAGATGCCCGGATCCGTTTGACATCCCCTCCGTCCCGCGTTGTAACCAATCCTTTCTGCTTGTTCCCAAAGGTCCAGAGGAAGAAATGACCATGTAGATTCCACAGCTTCGGTGCAGCATAATGGGAAATGGTGAATGGAGTGGAGCTGGTCTGCAGCCTTGAGAGCAGCCGTTCTGTGACCTCCAGCCAGTCAGGGACACCCTCCACGCCAGGGGCATCCTCCACGTCGCTCGCCGGACACACGCGGGATTCTTTTTAATTTCTCAGATTGGAATTCGAGATTCCTCTCCTTCAATTTTTAAACAGTTTTAAGATTGTATCAACTACAACGAGTGGAGCAATATAACCAGCCACGATGGGTGACATGACAAATAGCGATTTTTATTCCAAGAACCAAAGAAATGAGGCCAACCATGCAGGAGAGTTTGGGTGCACACTGCAGGAACTGCGCTCCCTCATGGAACTCCGAGGGACAGAAGCAGTAGTAAAAATTAAAGAGACTTATGGGGAAACAGAGGGGCTCTGCAGACATCTGAAGACATCACCAACAGAAGGTAAGCACTTCTCACTTCACCTGAATTAGGGAACTTTGTGTAAATGCTCTCCAGGCGGTGGAAAAAGAGGTTTTGATTCCAACCTGAACAGAATTCTCATGGTGCTGCCATTATCCCCAGCCGTAATAAAACAAGAGTCTTCTAAGAAAGAAGGTAAATCAGTTCAGCTAGGGCTAAAGCTGGCGTGAGAGTGAAAGGAGTGTTCCTTGTTTTAACAGCTAAAGGCATTAATTCTTCCTTTAAATGACAAAAAAATCAGCACATGTTTTAGGCATTGCAAAGAGACTTGAATCTCTGTGCTCCTGGGGTTAAGAAGGTGCAAAGTAGTTGCTTCAAAACAGCTTCTAAGGTATTTGGACATCTTGAGAGTATGAAATGACCTTTTGAGACGCACATTACGTTACTGCGTAGATCAGTGTATTTTTTATATTTATATATAGGTTACTAATCTTTACTTATTGTATTATCATAGATAATTTTGCTTAAATCACCAGTCCATAATTGTATTGATGTTTTAATTGCCCTTCTGTTGTATCTAAAATTAAGCTACTTGCTTTCTTATGCTTAATAATACCAATCATAACTTTCCAGTACCTATTTCCTAAGCATTTTTAAAGACTTCTACCTGATCATTTATGAGTCCAGTTTTCAATGCTCAAACCAAATATCTCCCCATAGAGCATTGACAATGGTGCAATGTTTCCCTCTCCTCATACAATTTTCTTTCTCTTTAAGTGCAAGTAAAATTCTGTTTCATTCTAAGAGTTCTATTTTTGTCACTGTATTTTCATCTCCAAGGAGTATTAACACTTTTGGAAATTACACAGTCTTTCAGTTTATAGTATTTCTGCAGTCTTGTAAAGTAGCCAAGATGTTAATTTTAAGTTCTTTTCTTTTTCAAGAAGATAGAAGTCTTGGCTTCTTTCCATTCTCTTCTTTCTAAAATTAATAATTTAGTTACCTCCAGTGTTTAAATGCCTCAGAGTCTGGAATTATGGGTGTGATCGTAAACATGTCAGTTGTAGTGTGATACCATAAATTGCCCCAGCTGAGGGGTCCCAAAGGAGCAGCTGTCAGTGTCTCAGCCTCGAGAACTCCACATTTGCACAAAGTCAGAGCTGAAGTCTCCATCTGAGCCGAGTTCACGGTGGTGACTTCAGTCAAGTTCTGCCAGCTCATTCTAGTGGTTACCTGGTCAATGTGAACTTCAAAGGAGATGTTAATTGCATTATGTGTTCAATTCATGACATCAGGGAAACTCAATTCCTCATATCGGAACAGAGTGTATGGATCCAGCAGCGTGGCACGCTGACTCCAGCAGTAATCTATATCTGATACTGCAGATAAGGTAACTTTCCTCCAAGCATTACGTGCACTTCATCACTTGTGCATTAGGGAAAAACCTTTCCAGCTTCAAATGGCAATCAGCATAGCCTTGGAATCGTGAAGGCTCTGCTGGGTTTTAATTTCCAAGTAGATCACATTATAGGAATTCCCATTCACACAAAGTTTGCGTCTTACTTTTAATTGTTTTACTTGGAAAAAGTCTCTGAAGTGTGTCTCGTCAAACTCTGGAAATTTTTCACTGGAGAGAAAGTATCCATAACGAGAAACTTTAAATGTTGATGGCAGATACAAGCTTATATTAAGTTCTAAGTGCCAAGCCATTGTTTTACTTGATTTGAAGCTCAGTTAATAGGGTATTCTTGAGGACATGACTATTCTTAGAGGAAAGAAACGTAATAATTTCTTACATGGAAATGGAATTCTAACATCAAGCAGACATGATTTGAAAATTAATCATTGACATACTTAGTTTTATCTTTTGGTGTCTGCAGCAAACTGTGGATTCCTCATTAAGTACCTTTATGAAAAACCACCATTTGGTCCGGTGCCTGAAAAGCACTTTTCCAACCAGGCATGATTTTTGGTGAAGCACAGTTCACTGAACTTCCTTTGTTTTTCACACTGTGGTGTGTTGCACATCTTACGGGGTTTTATGGGAAATATGAAATAAGAATTACTGCAGGGCACTTTGAAGAAACCAAAGGGTTGAGCAGGAGTCCTGAGTGACTGTGAAACAGTGAAAAGGACCTGGCTGTACAACTTGGTTCTTCCCTGCCTTGTAAACTCTTCCAGAATTTATCTTCATAAAGCCCTTGTAATTTTGTGGGATAAGTGCTGAAACAGTTACTGGAGCAGAGGAAAAAAAAAATGTTTCCTGGCAGCAGGGATATGAAGATTTTGTAAAATGTGGCCTATCCTGAATTTACTGGTTCATTTACAAAGTAAGAAGTAGTCATGAGCTCAGAGCTGACTCAATTCATTTCCCATGTTAATATTTGATGTCCCACCTATGGATTGGTAGGATCAATCACACTTAGAAGTGCTTTTTGAAACTGTTTTAAAGCCTTGAACTTCTCAAGTTGTCATATTTGTAACCCAGATGTCATTGACACTGCTGCGAGGTTCATTTCTCCTGTCTCAATTCAGTGTGGAGCTGGGGAAGGCTGCTGAATGTTGATTAGAATAATATTTGCATGCTGAATGAATTAATAATATTATTATGGGTTATGAGACATCTCTCCTTTAAATTTCCTTTATTGCTCCTTTAGCTGTAGTGGAGATCCCAGCGCTCAGCTATGCCTGAAGCATTTCCTGCCTTAAAGTGATTATATTATAAAGAAAAGCTCCCATTTAAGTGCTCATAAAAAGAACCTCCCCAAAATCTATGGAAATAATTTATATGAAAAAATACACATGTCTACTTGAATTTGCTTTAAAAATATTTATGTTTAGATTAGTTTCACTTTCATTATCCCAGAAATACCACATATAGGCAGGATCTACCCCTATCACTTTGCAAAACAATGCTGAATCCCCCCCTTGGGCAGAGCTGTGCTGACAGTTGTATAATTTTCCATGCAGTTGGAGTCTCCCAGGCCCACTGGAGCATCAGTGATACCTTCTACAGGACAGCTGGCAAAATGGGCTGAGTTAGTTGGATGAATACCAAATGAGACTGGAATCCACTCTCTCCAATACTTAACTATATTTACCCACAATTTTATATAGTACCCACCAATTCACAGCAGCTTTTTCATCTACTTTCCCTTATAAAAAGGTTTATTTCTTATAGGAGTAGGTCAGTGAATTAACTTCCCTGATTTCTTGCTTAAAATTCTTGGATGCTGTAATTTCCAGTGCTTGTAAAAAGTGAAGAATTCACTGCATGTAGCATGGTGGAGTACGCTGGGTGGGAAGGGATCCACGAGGATCTCTGAGTCCAACCCCTGGCCCTGCACAGGCACCCCAACAATCCCATCCTGAGCATCCCTGAGAGCATTGCCCAAAGGTTCCTGGAGCTCTGGCAGTCTTGAAGCTGTGCCCCACCACAGTATAGTGAAGCTTTTTTAATTTTTGTGTGAAGGAAGACCCTTTTCATGGTGGTGTCTGTGCAACCACAGCCCAAACACATGCTCCAGGTGTTACACATTGGTGATGATGTTACAGCACTACAGAGGAAATTTTTCCCTTGGTATTGAGTGGATACAGAACTGGTTAAGGTTCTAGAAATGGGCTGGTGGAATGCATTGGGGGAGAACATTTCAGCTTTGTTTTGTGGTTTATTTGTTTGGTTGTTTGGTTTTTTTTTTTTTTTTTTTTTTTTTTTTGGTTATAGGTCTCAGGATACCATGAAGAGGTTTTAAGGAAAGTCACAATATCAATTAACAGTTAATTGATAATATTTCTACTGTAGAAGTTGACTTTTTAATCATCACATCTGCCCTTAGTTGAGCTACCAGAGAAGTTCTCTCTCTTTTCAGATGTGTTTGTTGTGGGGGATACAGACTGAGAATTAATTAGGCCAGCTGTGGAGGTGTGTTTATTTTGCATTATTTCAATCTAAAAAGTCTTTCACAATTTTAATGATGAGGTAGAAGATGAAGAAAGACTGAATGCAACAAAATTAACCAGCTGCTTTTAATACTCGTCAGTTTTGGTTCCTCACATTCTCTTCTATAAAAATGCACCTTTAATAACTTAATAGTCTGTTTGGGAGCTGCTCTTGCTGGTTCACACTGAATTGCAGTCAGGTGCACCACTGTGTTCAATCAGCTACAGAGATGTGAAGAATTGGGAAAGGAAATTGGGAAAGGAATGAAAAATACTTGATTCAGACAAATAAAAAATTAAAATAGAAATGTAAAATAATTGATTCTGCGGTTGTCAGAGACTGAGCTTTATTTTAACACAGTGTCAGAATTGACCATGAATGTAAAGAATTTGGTGATAGCATCATTTTCATTGTTTAAAGAATACACTTGATCATGTATAAACCATTAAATATTATCCATAAGTTAAAGATCTTCTTACGTTATTGTACATGTAAGGTTAGGATGGATAATATTTGATTGATGTTATGATTTCTTTAAAAGGCACATTGACAGCTCTCTGAAAGTAGATTTTAAGAGTTTCTTTGTGATGTTGAGCTGAAGTACTTTGGAAACCTTCAAAGCAGCATCTTAGAAGCTGTGCAAGAACAGACCCACTCATCCTCTCTCTGGGTCACCACACTGACTAATTTCTTGTCCTTATTTGTGGTGTCAAAACATCTCTTGTAGCTCAGGCCCATTTGTCAACCCCCCAGGCCAGCAGCCAAGCTCCAAGTACACATCCAGCCCTTATTTGTACATGTTCTCCCCACACGGAAGGTTTGGTTTGAACAATGAAAACAGCCCTGGCCATGAAAAAACCCCTCAGCATTGTCAGGGCCAAGGCCTCGCAGGGTTTTTTCCTACCTCGCATGGGAAAAAACCCTAAGGACAAACTTAAAACTCATATTTCACCTGGTTGTTCATGCAATGCCCAGTGTGGTTGAGCTGGTGAGAACTTGGATAACTTGGTGTGTTCCTGTGGTTCCATCAGTGGGCACTGGCTGCCCCCAAGTGCCCCTACAGGCTCCCAGGGACCTGTGCCTGGCAAAGGGGCTGGCTCTTTCTGTGAGGGGCTGGCTAGGAGGGAAAGGGGTCCTGGATGCTCCTTCATTTGGAAATTGCAGTCGCAAAACCCCTCGTGTGTATCTCAGCTGGGTTTGTTCTCCCTGGGGAGGAGAAGACCCCAGGGAGAGGCCATTGTGGTCTCCTAGTATTTGCAGGAGGCCTGTAAGAAAGTTAGGGGAAAATGTTTCAGCAGGAACTGTTGTGACAGGAGAAGGGGTGATGGATTTAAACTGAAGGAGGGCTGGTATAGATTAGATGTAAGGAGGGAGTTTCATACAACGAGGGTGGTGAATCACTGGCTGCCCACAGAGGTGGGCAATGTCCCACCCCTGGAAATATTATACATCAGGTTCCATGGGGCTCTGAGCAACCTGACCTAGCTGAACAGGTCCCTGCTCTCTGCAGGGGTTGGACTGGACCATGCTTAAAGGTCCCTTCCCACCCAAATAATTCCATGATTCTTTGCCTTTATCTCTGGGGGATTTCTGGGGGAGCTGGAGGAGTCCCTGGCTCCTTGGGAAGAGCGGGCAGCACACAGAGTGTGCCCAGGGGCTTCCCTTCTGCACCCAGAGACGACTCCTGCCCCTTCTCTCCAGAGGGAGCAGCCCTGGCTCCCTCATTTGTGGCTCTTTGAGCTCTGCTGTGAGGGGAAGACTGGGCCTGGCCTGGGGCGCAGGGATGTGGCTCTTTGCTGTGAGGAGAAGGCTGGGCCTGGCCTGGGGCACAGGGAGCACCATTATCACAGGGCACCTTCCAGGGCTGGGAACAGCTGCAAAAAAGCGAGGAGAGATGTCTGTGTGTGAATAACTTGTGGAGGGTTTGCTTTGGCACACGGGGCTGTCTCAGTCCTGCACAACAGGCCTGGCTCAGCTGTAAGGTTTGGCCCTAGGGAGCTTAAATTTGGCTCCTGTGTCCCGATGTGTCCTGGGGCCAGTGCTAGGCAGATGTGCTGCTCCAGGGGTCCCTGAACAGCACTCCTGGGACCCACTGGGGTTGGCAGGAATGGCTCTGTACATTTGACACTCCTGCTGCACCCAGCATGTTATATTTCCATAAAATCACATCTCCATGTTTCGTGATTCGGAAGGGGTGCATGGAGCTTTCTTGGCAATGGCACTTCTTTTCCTTATCTAATATTTCCATTGTTTGTGTAATGGAACAGCACACATTCTTCCAAAGGTTACCCAAACATAAGCATCTCAAATGAATGGCTCAGATTTTTCTCTGTGATAAGTCCAATTTCATTGCTCGTTTTGTTTCTGGGTTCTTGCATGTTGTGCCACTTGCTGATTTACTTTGGCTTTGTTCAGTTACTTGTGGAGATGTAGAGCGACATTGCATGATGCATTTTCCCCATAAAGCTTTAAAAAAAAAAAAGATACCTGCTCCTTTGAGGATCCTAAGTGGCTTGCAAAAAGGTTCTCTCTGGGTTACAGGCAGTGCTTTAAAGTAAGGCCAGGAAAGGTAGAAAGCGAATGAGTGTCTTCTGCTTTTTCTATTAGGCAGCATCAGAGATTTTGTGGGGTCAGTGCTGATTTATTTATGTGATTACCCAGGACATCATCTTCCTCTCCATGATTATCTTACCTCAGCAGGTGCAGCACTTAGAAAGGAGGCTATTTTCATGCAAGCTGAAATCCCCTTTTCCCTGGAAGGCTTTAAATGCATGCAGGCAGGGTGTACTGACCACAGACGAACATTTTGCTCTTGTACCTCAGATTTAAATGAATGGAGTGGGTGTGCAGTTTTTTTGGTACTTTTTCTGCACAGGACTAGTGTTTGTTCATTGTAGTTAACTCAATTACAACTACAAGGTGTCATAAGTCAAAGGAAAACCTGGCCCAGCAACTTTCTGTTATTCTTTCCCTCTTCTCAAAGAGATTATCGCAGGTCAACATTCTCCATAACGTGTTGTGCCCCAAGTTTCTCCTTGGTCTGAATGCAGTGATGCAATACAGTGAGTCAGCCCCTTTCTGCAGAATTAATAAGTGATGGAAAGTGTTGCCATTATATGAGGCAGTTGATAAACCTGTAATCTCATTCTTAGGACTAGTGGTTTGAGTTTGTTGGCATAATCAGCTCATTTATTGTGTGAGAAAAAGATGAGGCCAGGCCTGCAACATAATGGGCACGGTGTAAGGACGGGGGAAGTGATCTTTGTGTTCCATGAAAGCTACGTCACTGTCCCAATGGCAAACTGGATTACGGTGGTGGTGCTCCCTCGGAAAATGGAAATTAGGTCTTTGCTTGGAGGATCAAAGAGGGATCATTCTGGGCTGTGATGTCAAAGTGGCTCCTGTGCTGGGGAAAGCAAAGCTGGAGGTTGGACCAGTGATGGCAAAGAAAGACCTGAAGGGAGGGGTGGCTGCAGCCTTTCCTTGGTGTGTCCCTGTGCTGGGGAGCTGCTGGGAGGGTGACAGGACAGCAGAGGAGAACATCCCTGGGGAATGCCTCCCTTCTGGTGTATTGCAGGGCTCAGAAATCCATAAATATCTATAGACTGCCAGCCTTGAGTGAGAGCCGATTTATCTTCATTTTGTTCTTGTTTTCAGAAGGCTGCAGGAAGAAAGCAAAGTCCATTACACCAAATGAATAATCCAATCGATGGAGCCAGTGTGCCCTTGATGGAATTAAGCTTTGCCTTTGCAGAGTGTCAGAGACAGAGAATGGGCTTTGCCTGATCGTGTCGGTGCCCTGAGAAAGCAAAGAATTGCTGTGCACTGGTTTTGTCCTGGTGGGACTGGCCCTGCTGCAGGAGCACAGCTCTGCATTCATTGTCTCAGCTGACACTTACGGGGGGGCGGGCAAAATCCTGCTCCCTTTAGAGCATCACCTTAACATGAGGAGATAAAACAATTGCTTGAACCTCTGTTAGGTGTTCCCAGACATTTTGCCAAGTGTCACTGCTAGCAGTGATGCTGCTTCCAGCTGAACCATAGAAATTGGGAAATTTTGCTGCTAACGTCTTTGTAAGGATCATCTGTGGGTTGGGCGGGTGATCACAATGCCTTGCAATAATGAAATGTTGAACTTCTTTTATTCAGCATTGCATTCCTGTGTTTTTGTGAAAGAGGATTGTGCCTTTTTTTTTTTAATAAAATGAGGCAGTGGCTTCACTATGCAAGTCTAAGCTTAGCAGCCCTGCTAGAGGAATTAGCATGATTGGATGGTCATTTTTCTTTTGAAGATAGCTTATATCAACAGACCTGGGATAAGAGCAGTGTTAGGTGCAGTAATGATTTCCTTCCTCCTGTCCCTTTTACGATTACTACTCACCCTTCAAATCTAGACTGTTCAAATTTACTGTTTCCATTTGTTTTCCAAGAAGTCAGAGGTTGGTGTTTGACATGCCTGTTATTTATAAAGGTGAGTGGAAAATAAAGCCAAATATGTATTTTGGCAGTCAACTCAATGTTCTTCCAAGAAAAACATATCTGCATTCCCCCAGTGCGGACTTCCTTTAATGTGGTACACTCATAGTTTCTGACTTGCCTTCGAAGTATCTCTAGAAATTATTTCTCCTCTATCTCCAGGAGTTTTGTTTTTTTTTTTTCACATCTGTGTAGGTTTTCTGGAAACTGTGCTTGAGATCCTGCAGGGTGTAAGGACAAAACAGACTCCCCAACAGCCTGAAAAGCTGATGATTACCTCAGACATAAAGAACCTGTTTCCACAGATAATAGGTGACCTTCCCTGGCACAGCTTTCAGCAGGGTACAGTAACTTCCTTTTTAACTTTTAAAGAAGGGAGAAACCCTTTCTGAATGCTCATTATAAATCCCATCCCTTGTCCTTGCCTTGGAGCTGGTAAAACAATGCATTTCAATGTCCCATCCTAATTGCCAGTCCAGAACTTGGCAAAACAGCCATGGATTCTATTAAATGCAGAGGATTTCAGTTGTGCAATAGAAGTAGCTGGGTGTATGTAGCTGCTATTTCTGTAACAATAGCATTTACTAGCCCTTGTTTCCTCTTTGCTTTCCAATGAAATTCTTCAGGGACTGCAGATACTCTTTTCCTGTGTGGATTGTGAGCTGAGTCAGTTCTGCTAAGACTCCCAAACCTGAGCTTCCACAGGCTGTGCTGCTCCTTTGATTATTCCTTTTGCATTTTGTGTCAATCTCTCCTCCCCAGCACTTTCCACAGAGGAGAAGTCTATTTCAGTGTGAGGGCAGCTTAGGTAGGTACAGTCCTCTGAGGTACACAAAGTCTGAAAAAATGAGTATTGGGAAGGAAAAGCAGCCAAGTTTATGGAGTAGCTCAGAAGCTGTCATGATTCTTTTCCTCTGATTAGCACTGGAGATGAGGGAGAAGAGGGAATAGCCCACTCCTTTACAGGTGTGCTTCCGAAGGTGAGCTTGCCCTCAAAGGAATAAGAGAGGAGAATTTTCTTGGAGCATCCAGTGAGTTCCCGATGAGCTGGAATATCATTTTGCCTCTATAGGTGAGGGCACAGCTCCTTGGATGCCACAGGCTGAATGCTGTTTGTTCAGGACTGTGGCAGCAGTAATGTGGAAGAAAAATGTATGGGAATGCTGTGGAATTGCAGGGCAGCTGTGCAGTTATAATCTTAGCATTAGTCCAGGCACCTCCGTTAATTCTTTCCTTAAACAATACAGCAAATCAACTTGGATTTTTTGCACTGTTTTCCTGGCAGTCTCAAGGGCTGGCCTCAGTTTGGAAGCTTGGGTGATAACTGGGGATGCTGTGGGTTTCCCTGGGTTTGCCTCACTTCAGTCATGTGTTGGCCCCCTCCCTTTCCCTGGCACAGGAGCTCAGTTTTAAAGGAATGATCCTTCTTTTCTAGTTTGCTTTTTGGTTACACCCTGAAGTTGTTTTACCTTCATTAAAAAATCCTACAGTAATAGGAATTGCTGTATTACATCACCGTTCTGCTTTGCCAGTAGGGTCATGGCTGTTGCACGGTTTTCCATGGTTACAGAGGTCACACAGCTTGACATCTGCAGCCAAAACCTCTGCCTGTCCTTGAACTGTAGTGTTACAGGTGACTTTTAGCCCACAGAAACCCTGGAGAAAATCCCTCCTTGTTTGTGATAATGAATCCAAAGAGTGAAGAAGCTGGCCAGGTCAGAACCTGTAATTTTCACTACTCAAATTGTTGAGATTTTACTGACAGAATAACCTCAAAATACTTTAAAGCCCCCTGGCGTTTCCTGCAGAAATATGGTGTAAACTTGGAAAATTCTGGAAGCGTTCAGGTGTGCTCCCCTGCTGGCTTTGTGCAGCTCTCCCGTGGGGGTGCTGAGTGCCTGGGCTGCTCCTTTGTTCCATTGTTTTCTCAAGCCAGTCAGTTTTTGGGTGTGTGGGGACAGTGTGACAGAGCTCACTCACCCCGGGGGTGTGGGACGGGTGCCCATCGAAGTGTTCAGAACAATTTGCTTTCCAGACTTCAGACACAATCATCTGAGGGGGCCATGGTGGTAAATTGTACGTGGTTATCAGTGGCACAGGTGTGGTGATGGTACCAAAATCCTCCCAAAATGGGGAAAAGAGCCCTCTCTACCCCGTCTTTTTGGTGGTAGTGAGGCATTACTTCAATCTTGGCCCACAGGTGAACGGCTGACAAAGTTCCAGCCTCCACACCACTGCTGATACAAAACCTTTTCACCTATTTATGCACTTTTATCAAAGAAATCGATATTCAGTGGTTCTAAGTGACATGATTTTCTTCATTAATATTCTGTCTTTTATTGGTTATTGATATTTTCCTCTTCATGCTAATTTGATCCCCATTCTTTAGTCCTTTTGTCACCTTTTTCTCCGGCTTTCCGGGCCTTAATCTCACCTGTATCTTTGGCTACTCCAACAAGAGTCTGTAAAGAAACTTAACTGATGCTGGCTAGAAGTGGGCACTTCTTGCAATTGACTAAAACAACTAATTAAAAATTAGTTAGAATTATATCATTTTCAACACTTCAGGGCTACATGAGGCTATTCCATGAGAGTTGTAGTTGGGCCTAGGATGATAAATCTACTTATTTTTGGTGCCTTGTCCATCTGCTGATTCCAAGCCCCCGGTGTTGAAGGACTATACAAATGAATTTTTAAAATTTACAGAGAGCTAAGGAAATTCTGTGAGTGCGTTGCTGAGTTTGTTCCCAAGGAAAGTCTCAGTGGTTGTGCTAAGCTTTAATTGCTTATAAACATGGAACCTCATGTGCTGCAACCCCCGAGGTAAAACCCAGAGCCTGAACCCACAGAAGTGAGTTTTAAAGGAATGATCGTTCTTTTCTGAGCCACTGGAGTTTTCTCTTTTCTCTCTTTTCACCCAAACCCATGGTGTCCGCTGAGGGATGTGCACAATTTGTTGTGTTAGCAGGGAAATGGAGCAGTTTCAGCTGAGGAAGTGCCACAGGTCGGTTGTGTTTCCTTCCATGAGCTGGCCCTGCTGGTTTAGTTGTGTTCGGTGCCACAGCACAGCTGAGTTCATTTGCTTCAATAGGAAATATCAGATGGCAGAAGTCATTAAGCTCAAATTGTCTTATTCACTGTTTTGAAGTGACCCCTCAGCAGAGGACAAATGCACCCAGCTCGTTAATGTGTGTGTGCAGTGCTGCTCCAAAACACTGCGTGCAAGCTGAGAGTGAGCTGGACTCGCTTTTGGGCTGGATGTTAAATAAATGGCTTTGAAGGAAAAGGTTTTGTGCCTTCAGCCCTTAAGAGTGGGCATGGTAAGAGATCTGCAGAGTTTGAAAAGCTTTAAAAATAACTTCATTTTGTCATTTGCAATAGATGGGGACTCTTAAGATAAAATCAGTAGCATTTTTTTTTTTTACCAAACTAGATGTTATTTTTAATTCCTGATGTTAATCCTATTTAACAAGGCTATCAATGTGGCATGTTCTTTTTACTACCCCACTTTTCCCAAAGTATTGATGCTGACACGAATGTCCCTGCAGCTCACAGCTTAAAATTGCAGAGAAAAATCGGGTGGGACTTGCTGTGGGGTGGCAATCCATGCCATTCCCTGGATGGGGAGAGCTTTGTGTCTGCTCTTCTGCTCTCTCCTGTCAATGTCCCCATTGCTGCAAGGGACACCTCACCTTCTCTGTGGGTGGGAGATGTCCCTGTGGGGACACCCAGCCCTGCCCTGGAGTCGCTTCCAGCCGCTGTTCTGGGTGCAGGGGGCACTGCTGGCATCCTTCCCTGGAGAACCCACAGTGCTGCTGCAAGCTTGTGGCACCTCTTCTGTCCGGCCATGCTTGTGTTGGAATTGCAAACTCTGTTTTAAATGAGGAATTTGGGATTAACGCCCCGAATCTGGGACCTAGTTTGCAATCCCCTGGATTTCTCGTTATTTTATCATTTTTTCACTGTGATTTACAGAGACTTTCCTCCTCTGTTACTTTTATTTTGAGCCTCTCAACTTGCATCTTTGCTTGAAAGACCTGAATTTTATTTGGGGGGCTTAAATCTTCCTTAAAAGATATTCAGCTGCAGGAGGCTGCCATGGGATCTTCAGAAGAAATTTTTGCCAGCTTCATTTAAATTTGGGGGGTGGAAGGAAAGGAATAAGCTTAAACCTGTTTTGATTTTGAAATATTTTGCAGAAGTTCATTCTATTATTAAAAATAATAGAATCTCAGCTGCCTAGGACGGCCCAGGAATATTATAACCTTGGTGGATTGCAAGGACTCATAGCGGCTGACAGGAACAACAAAAAAATCTTAAGCTATGTAATGCCTAGGAGGTATTTATTCATCTTGCAAATTATTCACATTTTCTTGTGTTATTGAAGGAGTGCAGGTGTTGGTGTGAGCGGTCAGCAATGACAGAAATGTTTCCCTGATAAATTTAAATCCCTGCCCTGTTAGGAATATCTGCATTTTCCAAATTTAAAATTCAGTATAATATTCCCTCTTCTAGACTCTTCCATATCTGAATTTATGCTTACGCAGAACCTGAAAAAATAAATATTGAAATTTTGATCTGTTGTGATTTCAGACCAAACCATTCTTTGTTCAGCTTTCTTTACTTTCTTCCATTGTCCTTTGATTACAATTTCTTTGCACATTTCCTTTATTCCTCATTTGCTTTTTGGTGTTTCTTTTTTTTTTTGCATTTTTCTGCTTCCTGATGGTCTTAAATACCTCTGATTTTGAAATGGTTGTGAAATCACCCCTGTGGTCTCAGGTAGCTCTCCTTTCTCTAACAATCCAGTCTTTGGGGGTGACCCTGTGCTTTCAAGCATTGATCAGGTCATGCTGAGTGTTTGCCCTGTTTGAACTTGGCCCTTTTGGCAGAATTCATCTCCTTTATCTGCTCTGCCCTAGTTTTCCTGTTTGCACTTGGCCCTTTCGGCAGGGCTGTCTCTCCCTTATCTGCTGAGGTTGTTCTCAGGCTGGTGGGGAGCATTCAAATACCCCTTGTACAACTGATTGTGATTGTGGCTACATTAATTCTTGGCAGCAGATTCAGTGTTGACTGTTAAAGACATAGTTCAGGATGACTTTAAATAAACCTATTTAAGATATTAAATACAGTTGATGATTAAAAGCTAGGTGCACTGAATGAGGACCTAGATGGCCTTCTGTAAATGGGTGTACCAGTTCTCAGCTGAAATTATTTTAAGGCCAGCAGTGATCTTCAAACTGGGCTTGTGGCTTTAAAAAGAAAACAAAAAAAAACCTACCCCCAACCCAAATTACACAGTGATTTTCATACTGTTTAAAATTATTTCAGGTTTTGTTTCTGAATCTTTGAAAAAAATTAGGTTGCCCTTTTCTGGATAGGCTGTCAAGAGAAGTAATTATATAAGAAATTAATTTTGAAAACTTCTGCCTGTTTTCACTGGGTGAGATAATTAAATGTAAAAGTTACAGGCTGAAACTCAGTATCTTAAATGACAGGGAAGATTGGCTACTTGTGTTTGTATTTCCAGACATGCAAGAATTGGGTTTTGTTTCATTCTGTCCCCTGATTTAACCCTTATTTTATTCATATCGAAGATGAAATTTCTATTTCTTCCTTAAGCAAGATAATTTTTTTTTTTTTACTTTTGGACATATCATAAGAGTTTTCAATACTTCCCTGAAAAGATGATATTAATTTAACCTTTAGGGTTTATGACGAAGCCTTTTCAAGTGATAAACTTCTATCATGTTAAAATGAATGGATTCTGGTGCTTGGACTCGTTGGTTAACTGCAAAAGTCTATCCAGTCTAAGAAATCAAGATGTAATTATAAAAAAAAAAAAAAAAGAAAATTAGGTGTTAAAATACTTTCATATCATGATAATTGGTTTTCATAGGAAAAGACTGAAAGTCATAGGGTGCAATATTAGCAGATACTCTTCTGTTTAAATTATCTTTGTTTAAAGTCAACTGTTCCTTACTTAAGACTTTTTGAAAAGCACTTAAGGTAATTTTGGTTTGAGAACTGGGAGGAACTCTGGAATGGCAATTTATAGAACCTTAATTAATTGTGCTGAGTTGAGTGTGTAAAGCCAAGGAATCCTTTTCTGCTTGTGAACAGGGACATTCTCCCAGGACTTAGTACAAATCCAAGTTTACAGCAACGCTGCTGCTTTTTCCACATCACAAAAGACTCAAAAACAGATAAAGTGAAAGGAAAAAAAGAATATTTTAACGGTAGGCAAAAGTGTTTAGGAATACCACAGATTGTAGCACCCTGGAAGCGTTCTAAAGGCTGGGGAAGCAGGAAAGGAAGTGTTGGGAAGTGAAAGTGAAGTGTGCGGATAATCCAAGGATTCAGGATTCCCATTTCTAATCAGCGCGAGTGTTTGTGGCAGCGTTGGCAGAGTCGGGACCCGAGGATAGCGTGGCAATGCGGCGTGAGGCTCAGGACAGCCTTTCCTCCCTGGAGAGCCCAGCGCAGCTTTATTCAGTAACCAACAACTCGTTAGCGGGGGCTGGGAGCAGCGCTAATTAACGAGCAAGGCCGTGTCTCAGGAGGTGAGCACCTGACATTGTGCTCAATATTGAGCCAGGTGTGAGAGTAAGGTGAGCCGGCACAATTAATTAATTAATGCATTCAACCTCGTTAGCAAAGGACAGGGTGGTGTTCTACAACTCCTGCCGCACTGGGAGATTTTGGCGGGAGATGGAATAGCGAAAGTCAACTGGCACCAGCTTTGGTTGCTGTTTGGCTGTGGTTTGGGCAGAAAGAGCCCACCATTTGCATGGTCTTCTCTGCCCCAGGTGGAATTCATGCAGGAACAATTGTTGGGGCTTGGGTTGGTTTGGGGTTGTTGTTGTTTGTTTTTTTTTGTGTAAGATATAAGGTCAAATTGCATTCCCAGGTACAGCCAGTTAAATATCCAGGTCTACCTGTGGGTTTGGAATCATGGGCAGTGATAGGACAGCAGGGTCCTGAAGAGTGTGCAGACTTCCACCTGATGCCTGAAAAGGCTGACCTGGAAACAGAGACTGGGTAGAATAAAAGCATAAAAGGGATTTATTGAAAGGATCCAGCTTGGGCAGGGCAGGAACCCCTTGGGGCTGCACCCAAGGCAAACCCACAAATGGGCACAAAATGGATCCTGGGCACCAGGCCTCACACTTTGATAGGTTTGGGTCCATCAGCACATTGGAGTTCATTGTCCAATTCCAGCTCCAGCTGATGAAGCTCCATCCTCCTTGTTCCCTCTTTTCCTTCACTGCTGTTTCCACTCTTGGGCCTCAAATTTGTCCTTGGTGCTCAGCAACCCTGAATATGAAGCCCAGAACTACACACTAAACCAGCACAGAATCTGAAAAATATAAGAGCTAAAACTTAAGGTGTCAAACCCAGTAATCACCTCTGCTCTAAACTGGCAGCTGTATTGCCCAGCTTTTATTGAAATGAGCTCTTTTGAACTACAGCGCTGGGCCCGAGGTGCCAGTGGCTTCCCAGGGATGAGAGTTTCCTTTTCCAGGAGGGTTAATTGTTAAATAAGAGAACCAAGGAGGCCTTTATGAACAGCTCTGTTTATATTGCTTGAAGTTATGAAAGAATAAATTAACTTGAATCTACTTTTCAGCTGGAGATTTGATGCAATTTCCAGCTGAAGTCTGCTGCTCATACTCTTCCTTTTGGGAGGTGTGTTTGGAGTTTCCCCCTAATCCTTCTGAAATATAAAAGTTTCAGTCTACAGAAATACTCTAAGATTTGACCTTCCCCTAAATCTGAACCAGCAACTGCTAAATAACACTTTGCCATCACAAGCTGACAAGAACCAACAACTTTATTTCACTTAATCTAATAAAACAATTCTAAACAAATATTCATTTGCCTAAATAAAGCCTGAATGGGAGTGGTTAAGCAGCAGGCTTAGAGGAAAATTTGTAGGTGTGGGTTAATTGTATCAAAAAAAACGTCTGGCAGGCGTTAAAAGCCCTTCCTCAGTGTCACGTTGACTTAATTTTTAATGTTCTACTCGGTGCAATTTAATGTGCTGCCAAACAACCTTGAAAATTCTCTCTTGCTTCCAGTCTGACTTCTGATGTCCCAAAATAGATGCATTTCTTTTTTCTTCAATCCAGGTGTTTATGTTTAGGTGGAATGAAAATTTAATCTTTATCTCAGAATATCTTTTGTAAACACTTACAGTGCTGTTAATGTTGTATATATGATGTTTTTATAGTATCTAACTCTGAAAAGTAACATTTTAAAGTGGGCTTGATTGCAGTTACTCATCTCTTTCCATCCGTTTTATGGCAAAAAAAAAAAAAAAAATACAAACCCGGAATCTGCAATAGCAATAATACGTTTGAGAAAGGAAATTATTGAAGTACTTAAGAACTTCTAGGAACCAAAATTGAAAAGAAATTTTATTAAAAGATATGTTAAAAAAAATGGGGTGATCAGTCAATGAACCATGTTACCATTTCCAAGGGGCTAAAAATCTGGAAGATATTTTAATTTTTTTTTCAAAGCTTGCAGAAGGAGAAGGAAGACAGGACATAGTTCATAGGACATAGTGGATTCCCAAATTGTTTTCTTCAATGGAAAAAACGTGAGCCAAAACTTTTCTAAAGAGTTTGGGCCATTTAAAACACTATGTTGACAAAATTAACCTCATTTGGGGAATACAGTGTTTGGAGGAATTGCCTACAAAAATTCAGGTGTGCAGAGAAATGCAGTGGTGGATTTCATTTTAAATCTTATCATGTTCAGTTCTAATAATGAATTTAATTTGGAACAGTGTAGAGATTGTCTCTGCCAAAACAGAGACAGCAATGTGCCTTTCAAATGCTGGAAATATTGCCCTGATTTTATAAAGCAGCCCTTGCTCCTAATGTAAGTGCTTGTTCCTGATCAGCTCCAGCTGCTCTACACAGAAGGGAAGATATTTTACTGAGGCTGTTGTGCTTTTCACTGACACACAGCAGCTTCCTTGAGCGAGGCTCTGAACGAGCTGTTCTGTCATGGAAATGCTGGAGATGCTCCTGCAATTAGAAAAAAAAAAAAAGGCTGAAGGGAGTTAGAGCAAGAGTTGGAGATTTTATAACAGACCACAAAACAAATCCTGGACCAGCTGTAAAGTGTTAGAGAGGTAAAGTGACATCTGGGGTTTAAAAATATGTAAACCTGCATCAACCACCAGGTGAAAACATGGGCTTCCGTGGTAAGGAGGAGTTCTGAATGTGGGCTGTGAATCAGATCACATCTAGTGGCCTTTATCCTTCTGAGCCGTGGGTTTTTACAGCTGTGTTTCAAAGCCCTGGCTAGTGCCCTGCACGGCAAGAACTCAGAAGTCTCCTGTTTTGAGGAGGACCAAGCACAGGTAGTGTTTGAATACGTGCGAGGGGGAGCTGCCCTGCATTACTGAATAACCGAATTCTGGCTGTCTGGGACTGTTCTGTTTCCATGTGCACTTTATTGACCTGTAAATGGAAGCCAGACTCATTTACAATGTCCACAGCAGCCCTCATGTGAGCGAGCTGCTTTCAGCTGCTGAGCAGCACGGATCTTTGCAGTGATCCCGGTTCCCAAACTGGTGTGAACCCAGCTCTGGCCTGGCTGGGGAGGAGTGAGCATGGATCAGTGTGGGGTATTTCTGCTTGTCCCAGACACAGAAGGAACATTTCTGCTATTTAGAGATGAGATTTTCCTCACATGGGATCAACAGGGACGGGGCAGTGGTGGTGAGGTCTGGAAAAATCCACTAAAAGTCCAGGCCTTTGGGAATAGGTTTTAGAGTCACCCCAGCTGTGTAAGACTGCTCTGATGCTTTGTATCTGGGAAGACTTCAAGGAAAAATGGTCAAATTACACATCTGCATGACCAGATGATCTGTATGGCATTGCTTTCCAAGATGTTGTCATTTTTACTTTGTGGTTTTGGAGGGAATAAGAAAAGTGCTGGAAAACTTTAACATTTTCCAGCTTTGATATATGTTGGTTGTTACAACAGACAAACTCGGCAATGTGCTGATTGGGAATTACTCCCAAGAGACCTTCCTGGAAGAAGACTCTTGTATTTTGACTGTTTTGTTCAGATCATATTTGAAATGATGTTTTTCATCTGTTGTTTCAAAACCCCAAGCAGCTTTGCTTCCTTCTTTATTCCAAGTAACTGATTCATTGCTGGAATTGTAAATTATATTTTTATGAAGAGAGGACCGCTGAGTTTCCAATCTCCAAGTTTAAATGTCCTGCTTTTTTCTGCACCACCTGCCTCTGCTCAGCCAAAATTGCCCCTGATGCGGAGCCCTCAGCTTCTGTCAGCTGTGTTGCACAGACAAAGGCTGTGCCAAGTTGTGGTTTTCCCTCTAAATATTCTGTGAGCTGGAACCTGGGATGGTGAATTATAGATAAGAGCACCTGAGAGGGCTGAGGTGTCTGTTCCCAGAAATTTCTGATGAAAAAGTTGCCTGAAGAAAATTGTGCCTTCAATAATTTAGGAGGCTGGGTTGGTGTCCTTGGCGTGCAGAACATCAATGTTATTGCTGGATGGCAGGGTCTGTCCAGGACAGCTTCCCCCTGAATCCACCGCAGCAAGCTGCAGGATTCTCCTGGAAGACCAAAAATTGTGTTGGTGGTTTTTTTTTTTATTTTCTTTTTTTTGTGATGTCTTTTAAGAATATCCACTGATGGCAGCTTATTGCTTCTTGAAACTAGAAGATATTGTGTCCAGTGTGTGGTACCACAGGGATTGCTCTGGAATCAGGGGAACTTGTGGGAACAGCAAAGTGTTTTTGGTGCCTCTCAAGGTCATCCAAAGCTGCTTTGTTTAAGCATTTTGCTGTTTTTCAGTCAGGTTATATTCCTCCATTGATGTTTGATTTGGGGACATCAGCATTTGCAGTAATTGATGTGAAAAAGTTTTAGGTATCTTAAACTCAGATCATGGGTGGATTTGGAGGGAAAGGAGAAAAGCCACATTTTCCCTTGAACTAATGGAGCCATTTATCTGTTAGGATATGAGACATTAATGCTGCCTTCTTACACACAAACATTTCTGTTGCTTAGTAAAAAAGAGAACTGTAGGTTTACATTTTCCCACAAAATATGGAACTACTTTCAAGAAGCCCCCTCAGCACTACTGAAAATGAGTGGGGAATAGAATCCTTGTGTATTATTATTATTAATTATTAATATTGGATGCCATGACATCTACAGGTGAAATACAATTTTTTACATAACGTATTCAGCATCATCATAGTTACCAGCAAGTTAAGACAGGCTCAGATGGCAGTTCCTGTTCTGGCACTTGATTTTGCTTTAAAGTTTGAATTCTGTACACGTGTAAGATGCAATCCTGATGAGCCCTGTAATAATATTCTGCTTTTATTCTGTGATGTATTCCCCAAATCCTCATTGTTAAGAGGCAAAGCAAATGCCAACAATGTGGTACAAAGGTGAATGAAATTAAAGATTCTGTTTCAGTACATGGGCATTTATTTTTGTAGGCTTCATAATAAAAAAGATTACTTGTTCAATTAATTTCCAAGAACGACTTACTATTATTCCAGTAATTCTTAGCTTCACACTGTGTGCAAAATTCTTGCTGAGAGCTTTTTATGTGGAAAAACAATTGCTCTTTGTGTATTAGAATCCATGTTGCATTTGACATAACAATGTTATCTTTATTTAATTTCCTTGTTCAACCTTTTGATTTATAGCCCTCCATAAATCCTCATTTTAAAGCAACCTCTGATCTGGTACTTTTAGTGCCCTCACGCTGGTACTAAAACATGGGCTAAAATAATAGAGAATTCCAGTTGTAATCCTGAATCATGGGAACTGGAAACTCTGAGAGATCAGTCCTGAGCAGGCAGCACAGCATTTCCTGAGGGGATTCTTTTTGTGGGATTTTCATATTCTAGGACTTGGTAATTCTTTATTCCTTTCAGCGTTTTTGCTCAGGTGTTAAAGGACGTTTTTCAGGACAAATAGGGAGTGTCTGGGACCAGCCAGGTCCTGCTCTTCACAGTGCAGGGTGTTTGGGTCACTGTGAGGGATCTGTGCCCGATCCAGCACAAACCTGGGACTCCTTCCCAGGCTGGGAGAATGCTCAAGGAAGCTGAAATATCTGGATATTCACCTTGGAGTTCCTTGCCCAGTCATGCTATAAATACCTGAACTATGCCAGGGAAGGCAGCTCAGGTGTCCCGTGCTGGAGCATTCCTGGATAAATATTGATGTGCTCCAAGGCGTTTGCCAGGGGAAGAGAAGGCTCCAAGTGAGCGCCTGCATGGAGGAAACAAGGAATTCTCTTTTGCTGCTGAGGTCTTCATCCAAACCAGCTTTATATCCCGGCCTAAGTGCAACAGGAGAGTTGAGTTTCGAATGCTCAATGAACAAAACAAAAGCAGAATTCGCAAAAGGAAGCAGGAGTACAAGTGAACGTGGAAAAGTCCTGCTCACAGCAGAAAACAGCAGTGGGAGAGGCTGCAGCAGGTGCTGGGCACAGCTTGAGGAGGTGTTTCCTAACAGAGCTTTCATGGATACTCGTGAGGGAAAATGTGTAGGAGTGGGCCTCAAGGAAGAGCTGTTTGTTGAGGACAACCAAATGTTGCAAAATGATGAAGGAAATGGATTTTTTTCCCCACTGAGTTCATAGTTACACAAAGAGCAGCTATGTCCAAGGCTGGCCACTATTTAAAACTGAACTCCTCCAGTGTTCAGAGCATTCCAGGTGTGTTCTTCAGTAGCTGAAGGGTGAAGAGAAGAGAAAAAATTTTATTTCAATATCTCTAAACCTTTCCAACAGAGGAGAAAATATTAGAAATTTCTTAAAGCAGAGCTGAGGTTCTTCTAAATCTACTGAGAGGCCAAGGGAGGGATTAATAATGTTTTTGTTTGCGTCCTTTCAGCAGCAGCTTTTCCTGTACTGGTGCTTGGGAAATACAGTGCTGAAATATGGGATTGAATATGTGCAAAGCTCTCCTGGACACTTCTCTGCAGGGCTCTGCTAAGGAGGATTCCTCAGCTCCTCCCTCTCCCTCCTTCCATCCCTCTCCACTAGGATTTTTTTGGGCAGAAGACCCAACCTGTTCTGCAGGTCTTTCACAGACACATCCATACATTTGAGTTCAAATAGCCCAGCGCCACCTCTGTGGTGAGTTACAAAACCAAAGCACAGGCCCAGGCAGTGATAAATAAGATTTGACTTACAAAATCAAAGCTGTGGGTGCATTACTAGTCCTTGGTGCATTTTGCCTTCCTCCCCTGAAGACATCAAGCAGCTGCCTCGAGAAAGAACCTGAATGTCATCTTGACTCTACTGATTTTATTCTAACCTGGAACAAGAGGACAACAAAGGAAAAACCTGTGCCTCGGGACAAAACTTGCCTGTTGTCATGAGTTAACTGGTGAAAGAACATTGGGATACTTGGAAATCAAGCTATATTTAGAGTTTATCCAGTGCAGTGCCTCGCTCCCTGTTGTGAGGGTGCAGAAGGACGAGGGTGCTCCAAGCATCCAGGAGGCTCTGGAGCAGAGGTGCCTAAATGCCAGCGAGAGAAGGTTGGCCTTGGAACTCCAGCTGCTTTTAGGAATAGAAAGGAGGTGCTGTGTGCAGGAGTCAGGAGTTAACTCCAAGGTCTCAAGGGAAACACTTGTGTGGTGATTATAACCAATCTAACTCCAGAGAACCTGCTTGAAAAAAAAAGCAAAAAAACCAAAACTCAAAAAAACCAACCGTGAAAGCCATACCCAGAAAAGTGCTGCTAGGAAACAGTTTAAGAAGGATGCTTGTGCCTGGAAGTGTTGGGGCTGATCACAGGTGTGCTTTGTTCCAAGTTTCTAATTGATTTTACCTTAGAATTTGATTCTTCTAGGGCACGAAGAAAGGCAGTGTGTTAGGGGTTAACCAGAGTAACTGGCAATTGCTGGAAAAACAACCATTTTGCAGGTGTGTGTGTCTGCTGTGGATGGACTGGTCTGAAAAGCAGTGCAGGACATCGTTTATCCATATGTAAGTTGCACTGAAGAGTTTGGGGTGTTCTCTGCAACTTAACCTTAAGCCCGGTGCTTTTATTCTGCTTTTTAGAATAGCAGCATTACAGTTTGAAGTGCAATTAAAAAATTCATGTTAGAGTGAAATGTGGTCATTCACACTTGCATTTGGATATTCTTTAGCATTTATGGCATTTGTGTGGGTGAATAATCAATGTGGAACAGAATGCTCTGGCTCTTAACTGATTTACAGCCTTCTGTCAGGGAACAAAGTGCTGATTGCATCACAGCGCAGGTATGGAGCGGGTTCTTGGGATAACCTGGAGCTATGAGGGGATTGCTGTGCGAATGAATCCTCTGAACTCTGAATAATTCCTGTTTCACAGTTCCAAAGATTTTTCTGGAACTTCTACACATTTCCTAGTGATAAAAAGAAGAGAATAACTCTTACCCTGTCAGTTGACACTTTGCTCTGTTTCCTAACCTTTGCATCCTGTTGTGTACTGCAACTGCTTCTTGACTCACTTGCTCCTTTGGCCATCTCAAAGGAAGGCAAAGGATTTCAAAATTAATTTATCTTAATATTGTTCCTTAGAGTTACACTGCTAAAAGTGATGTAGTGAATAAAAGAATTTCTTAAATAAAGTTCCATCTTTGGAACATGTTGGTGAATACAGACATAAAACTCTGAGTTGACACACTATTTCCTAAAATATAATGCTGCTCCTAAGAATATTCTTACATATCTCAGACATAATTTGTGCATTTGTTATAAATAACTTTCTAGTTGGTTAGGTGAGAGAACTTTTAAGGTAACAAGTTGAAAAAGGAAATAACCTAGTTATTATTTGTCATCCCAGCAGCTGCTTTAATGGAATAATGATTTTCATAGTCCTATGGAGCTGTGCCTAGTGAATGGCACCGCTTTGTCAAAACACAGAACCTTGAGGGGAAAAGACAGATCCATTTTCTCCAGACTGGTCTTTTAATGGAAGAAAGAATAGGCAGCTGCTGTGGGCAGGGACGGATGAGAATATGTTTTTCAGGGACCCATACACAGAGATACTGCTGGGACATTGAAAAGCATCTGATTATATAATCATCAGGTTGAATGAAAAAGGATGTTGCATAATTTTTAGCCTGCTTTGACTTCTGCTTTGGTGAAATGTGCTGAAGCTCTGGCCTCGTGTTGAGGCAGGAGCCCAAGTACCTGGGTGGTTTTGGAAATGTCGGTGTGGTCCGATAGGTGTTTGTAGTACTGAGTTTATAAAAGTGAACTTCATCTCACAGTGCATGACAGGACAATCTTTACACTGAAAATCTTTTCTCCTGAGATGCCCTAAGTCTGATACTCTGGAGGTTACACAGTTTTGGTGGAAATGGATTCAAAACCTCCTTTTCAAAGAGTTGACGTAAGTAAAGCATAGTGGAGAGCACCATTTTGTGCCCTGGGGAAAGGCAGGGGACACTTCACTGGGTTTTGTCAAGCACTCCCACATGTCCTTGTGCTGAAGGCAGCGGGACAGAACCATGAGAGGTTTTCAAAACCATGGGGTTGTCCTTGGGAATGTTTCATTTCCCAGACCTCTGGAATTCCTCAGGTACAACCCATCCCTCTGCAGTGCCTTGGACACGCGGGCTGTGGTTCACCTTAGACACACCTTGGGAGATCCTCTGAAAGCTTTTGAGCTTTTTTGTCACTTAGAGCACTTCCAGGAAAGCTGCGTGTGCTCAAATAGCTCAACTGGAGTTGGATCATCCACAGGGAGAGTTAAATGGGCTGTTAAGTAAAAATAAGGTTGTGTGTTAACTGGCTCTGCTCTGGAAAAGAATTAATTAGTGCCTGAGCAATGGTTCATCTGTGGAGGTTTTGTTTGAGCCTCCCGTGCTCTGTGATAGGAGCAGAGACACAAAATCAAGTCTCTATTCATCCTCCTTTGTTCTGTGCTGACGCTGCTCAGTGCTCAGGGAGTTTGGCTTTTGTGCTGTGACTCCAACAAATGGAGACTCCAAAGCCTCCCTGTCGGGTTGTTGGAAGTTTGTGCACGTGTAAAGCTGGGAATGGGAGCAGTTTAGAAAAAAAAAAAAAGTCTGGATTTATTGCCTGAGATCTGAAACAATGGAAATGAAGCTGCACATTCCAGTTTTTCAAAGGTGGTGGAAAGGATTCAGAATTTGACAGGTGCCAGTAGTCCTTGATGGGTATGCCGTTCTTAATCCACTGGGATAATTCTCCTTCCATCTTCTATAAAGCTGTACATAAAATGCGATGCCCAAAAACATCATTAAGAAAATTTAAATTTATAATCACTTGGTAAATAGTTTGTTCTTTGGTAATATACCAGTTTGTCAGAAATTTGACATTGCATTAAAAGGTCCTGATTTAATTCTGTCAGCCTGACTTAATTTTCTGTTCTATCTTTGCAATGTGTGGTAAAGGTTACACCTTGGGAGATGCTCTGGATTCCTGAAATCACATTAGTGACGAGTTATTTAATCAGCAGCACTATTTAAAGGTGCTTGAAAATAACGTTGTGCCACTATGGCTGTGAGAGAGTTTGTATGAGGTGTTGAAGACATGTGCAATGAAATGGGGATAAAGAAAAGCTGTAAGTCTAAAACAGGCAGTGGGATGCTAAAAACTAGGGTGTTGGAAATCAAAGAGAATCACTTGGAGGTTGCTGTCTTTTCTTGAGGCAGAAACAGAGCACTTTTAGTCAGCAAAAGGAAAATTGAGAAGTTTCTTGTTGGTAGCTCGGACCTGCATCACCTTTCCCAGCAGTTCGTAGCCATGAGACAATAGAAACATCTTTATTTTTCACTGGTGCTGTTCCCTGCCTGCAGAGCAGGGGAAGATGGGGAATTCTGAGAGCATTTATAAAGCTGCCTGCTTGTTGTGAGGAATCCTAATGTCTTCTCTGCAAGGTCAAACAAGGAGGCAGCCTTCTCATCCACCTTCCAGAAGCAATCAAACCCTGGCCCACATGCTTTAAAGAGCAGTTGATAACTTATTATGCATTCAACTTCCATGTGGTGCTTCCCGTATTTGTTGTTTGTCTGTCTCCTGACCTTATTTGTGGGATAAAGGTGGCAGCGAACATGGAAATTATCGTAAATACTGTGTGTGCTTGAATGGGGAGAGCAAATGAATGGCACTAGATAGCAATGTTTATTGTGTCAAGTCTTTGGGATGTCATTTATGTGTAACTACTCCTAATTAGTGCCATTCAAACCAACTGAAACGGCTCCAGAGCAGATGCCAGTTGTTGCAAGGGATGAGCTGGATAGTTGTCATTTTGTACAGTCAACTGGCACTTGGAGCTCTGACAGATCAGACATAGGGAAAGGTTTCAGTCCTGGTGCTCACAACCTCTCCTGACTGGGAACATTTCCCTTAGTGAACTGTAACGGGGGCACTGCTGCTTCTTGGGTGAGAGCTGCCCTTCCCTTGGGCCTCAGCTCCTCCTTGGGAGCAGCAGGAGCTTCCAGTTCCTTCTCTGTGCCATCCCTGGAGAATTGTGCCATCCTCCAGTTCCTGCTCTGTGCCATCCCTGGAGAATTGTGCCATCCTCCAGTTCCTGCTCTGTGCCATCCCTGGAGAATTGTACCATCCTCCAGTTCCTGCTCTGTGCCATCCCTGGAGAATGGGCACTGTGCTTCCTCCTGGTTGGGAGCAGCATGGGGTAATGTCAGATACTCATCCAAGAAAAAAGGATCCCATGCCTGAAGTTTGGGGATTTACTTTCCTGTAGAAAATGTGCTGAAAAATAACCTAAACTAGTGACCACCTCAGCCTAAACCCTGGTGATAAATAATTTAAGTGGAATCATTCAGTGATAATTTTGCTTTTGATTTGAATGCCATTTATAAACATAATCGAAGAGTAAATATGGCTTTGTGTCAATTGACATCCAAACAGCAGTGATGCTCCCCCCTCCCTCTAAAATTGCCTTTTATTTAATTAAGACACTCCAGGAGGCTGCCACTCTTCCGTGGCTGAAGCAGCAGCTGGAGTGTGGTGATGAACCTCAGGAAAATTCAACATCTCTGGCACTGCTGCAAGTCTTGGCAGAACAATGGAAAGATCCTCTTGGTATTGCTAAGAAAACAACCTCCTGGCTTTTATAGCAATTTTCTCAGTCATCACCATAATACTCTGCACTGGGGGTTTTGATTTTAAAACCAGTAATTTTGGATGTTTCCCTAATGTAATTTAACATGGCTTTTTTTCAGAAGTATTTAAAGCCACACTCAGGCTGCCTTTGCCAAGATAACGGTGAGAAAGCCTAAATAAGATTGAAACTTGATGTTTGCACTGCTGCTCGGTGGAGCTCACGGAGTTTGGGGCCAGAGGAGGGGCAGGTGCCAGGCTGTGATCCCAAGGGCAGCAGGGTGAGCTTCCCTGCCTGAGCTCGGCTCTCTCCCGCTCGTGCTGTGAGATGCAGGGTGGTAATTGCTGTGTGCCCTCATGGCCCAGGTCAGGCTGAGCTCTGATCAATTCTTCTGTCTCACGTTGAGGGAGGGACTCTTGAAAACCAAGCTGAGGTGACAGCACTAATAGCTCTCAGTACAGATGTCTCCAGAATGACTCCCACAAGGAGAAGAGGTGAACTACTAACACTTCAGGAAATATTCAGGGTACTTTGAGGCCTCTGCTTTGTGTCAAGGGAGCTCCCTTGGTTCCGTGGACCTGTGCCAGTTCTCACAAATGTTTCCGAATAGCTCCAGCCTGATCCAAAGCCTGCTTCACTCCACCCTCGGGCACTTCTTGAGTTTCTCTTGGCCATGCTGAAAATAGATTTCACTTTGGGATGCTTGTGTGAGCCAGAGGCTGGTGGGAAGAGAGGAGGATAAATTAAACAAGAATCGTGTTTTGCCTTTAGTACGCCGTGCTGAGTCGAGTCCCTGAACTGAGGAGACAGAGAGCTCCAAATAACCATTAACTGGAGAGAGGTGGTGCTAAGGAGCACTAAGCATGGTACAGAGTCCCCCAGGATGCTGGGAATGCCATCCTGCCACCTGTGATGGGATTTGTCCCATTAGCACTGGGAAGGGCTCTGGGACCACCTCAGATGAACATTTAGAGCTGAAGGAGTTTGGGACCATCTCCTGAGCAGGTGGGGCTTGCACTGCTCGTCTCGAGACATGATCTTCATGCCAGTTTGGGTCCTAACTGTATCTGTTTCTTAACTAGTGTTAGCAATTACTTCCTTGAGTTCTGCTCCACTGCACAAAATAATTTAAATATTAATATGTGCCATTCTATAGCCCCTGTGTAGAGCACAGTCATTATAAAATTTAGGTGAACAATTATTTTTTAAATGGGAAAAATTGCAGTAGATGAAAATTTCTCTGAGTTACTCATTCAAAAATATCTCTCTTAGGTTAAGTGTAGACAACAAAGACGTTTTGTGGTAACTAAACAAGCTCTGTGTTAAATTTAGGTATGAGGGTTGTGTCTCCCGCTTGTACAAGCACTTTGAGTGCTGCAGGGAAGCTTCAGGAATAATTATATCCGCAGCTCAGCAGAACACTTTGCATCCTCAGTGCTCAGCTCAGGGCTCACATGAGAAGGGTCCCATGTGACAGCTCAGCTCCGAGGTGGTTAGACAGAATTCTGTGCATTTGGAAGCACAACTCTGTGCAAGAGTTCATCCCTTATAAAACTGAAGTGCAATATGATTTTCCCAAGAGGCTCTAAATCCTCACACTTCAGACAATAGACCTATTTCTCCTTAATGAGGAAAAATTCACTCTTGGCTTAACTCCGCTGAAGTTAATTTCTCTGACAATAAATTTGGCCCAATATGTCAATACAAACTTAACTCACTTGTGTTCATAGAGATTAACTCAACAGCATCTTATGTATGCCCAGAATAATTAGTTTACTGTCTCTTGACGTTTGTTTAATTAATTTAGAATGCTTTCCATTTAGGAGATACTTGCTGCAGAAACAGGTCTGTTGTAGATAAGAGAAACTGTAACTACCCCCTCAATCTTGTGCTTGACTTGTTGGACAGAAAGTACTTGGGAGCAGGGAAATTAATTTTCTTTTTCTTCAAGCTGCTCTCTCTGCGCCTTTTTTGTACAATTCCAGCAACCTGGAATGGCTTTCTGGCTTAAAATAATATTCAAATACATGGGTTTTTTTATATTTTAGTAGTCCTGTGCTTCCTCTGATCAGCTAAGAACCACTGCAATACTTTTTGAAATTTGTTACAGCTTCAGAGAAGATAACTTATTTATAGGAAAGTCTTTCAGATCTGCAGTCAGATGCTGAATTTTTAAAGGCAGGGTATGTGTCAGAAGCTAAATAATTAAGATATGTGCCTTCTCAGCATTTTATTTCAAATATTAAATATTACATAAGAGATTTTTTCCCTGTGGAAATCAAGCCTTTAAAGAGGTGCAGTCTCAACCAGAAAATCACTGTATTGTACAGTTAAATTGATACATCCTGAATCTTACAAATAGTTCTAAAAAAGTTATTCAAATATTTCAGCATTCTGAATATTGGTTCCAGTTGTCCCTGTTTAGGAATGTGATGATAAGTTGTGGTTTTGACATCAGCTCACCCTTGCGGTGATCGTTTGGGAGCCCCAGGGGAATTTTAAAGCAAAATTTGGTGTTTGGAGCAACACGGGTAGAGGCCAGGCTGGGGCTTTCCATCCTCAGCTCACGTAAAACCTGGGCAAGGTGTATTCCCTGCACTGCCACCGGGGAAACGGAACTCCAGATGAAACGCAGCCAGTCAATTCTTTCTGTTGTAAACCACTGTCCTCCGCTGGAAGGAATTAAAACTGCACGAATTCTCCTCAAGATCTCTTCTGCAAGCTGTGAATCCTTCGCTGGGAGTGTTGCTGGCAGAGCAATCCTCTCTATCCTTGTATCTTAACGTGGAATCACATCTAAAACCACCTGAAGCTTTGAATACTTTGAATACTCACAGGTAGTTTCCTCAAATTTTGCTGGAAGTTAAACAGGTGCATCAAACACCTATGAAATGGTGGCCCAGGAAATGGCTGCGCTGAAGTTTTCTTGTCCAGCAAAACCCGGGCGATTCAAGGCACAAATTTCCAGCAGCTCAGGTTCCAGCCGTGTCTCCGTTTACCGGCCCCGCTGTGCAGGTAACGTTACCCGCGGGCTCTGGAGACACGGGCAGCGCTCGCTGCTCCTCTCACCACAACTCGGAGTTTGCTGCCTGCTTGTCCTGCAGGAAAAGCCTTGGCAGTCACTGGTTTCCATGAGAGAAATGTTCAGGGTGTTGTTGCAGAGCTTGGAGCTGGTAATGTTCTCCTCCAGCAGTGACATGCTTCCACTTCCACAGGCTGTGCTCAGGCTTGGCCTCCTATCTCCACACGGTGGAAAACCAAGGCATCAGGTTCAGCTGAGCACTTGCTTTCACCCTAGCTTGTTCCTACTGCATCCTTTCCAAACCAATGTGGGAGTGCTTGAAGGGAGCTGGTGTTTGGTTCCCAATTGGAGCCACTTCCCTGCTCCCCCATCTCAGCTCCAGGTGTGGAATCAGTGTGGAGCTCTCAGACTTCCCCGCATTCTGGCATTCTTCACATTTCCCATCAGCTGCACCTCTGACCTGGAAATGCAGTCTGGCTTCCAGTATAAAAGCCTTTTATAGTCATACATAAAATGTGTATAAACACAAATTGTTTATTTTCAGTTGAGCAAACACTGCCCTGTCAGTGCTGTGTGTGATACACCCCAAAGGTTTAGGGTTTTCTCTCCGGTTTATGTTTGTAGGAATATAAGCAGATGTGTGCAGAAAGGTCACATTTGCATCATTTGAGAACTTCTGTCTGGTTTTGGGAGGGTGTTGGGTTTGGAAGTCTTTGTAGATGTGCAGATGAGCTGTGTGATTTCTCTCCTGGCAGTCCCGAGAGCAGGGAGTGCTGGTGACGAGCTCTCTCTCATTACTGGTGAATTATTTGTCACTAATTATAACCAGTGCACTTGAAATGACTGGAGGGGAGTGTGCCAAGATCGGTGCTGAGCAATCCCAGAGAGGTGACCACGGTGACCCCCAGAATGGACACACTGGTGTCCCTGGCTCTGGCCATTCCTCCTGCCACCCTTTTTAAGCCATCCATCATTCCCTTCTCTTGGGGATCAATTTTCTGTGCAGAGGAGGTGCCTGGTGGATGAGACAGATCTGTAGGAGGAGGAATGTGTTTTTCACTGAGTTTTCAGCACTCTTGGGATTATGAAACATCAAAGGGAACTTGCATGATCCAAGACAATGTGTCAATAACAGCCTCTGCCTGCTCTGCTGGGGCTGCAACAGCTCTGGAGAGTATTCCTGTCACTCTGGGAAGCAGGTGTAACTTACCTGCTTCTGTATTCAAGGATCATCTTCCACCCTTGCATCAGCTGCTGGGGGTTGAATGAAGGGGATGAATATCCAGGAATATCCTTAATAACGCTAAAAGCTTTTAAAGTGCAAGTGCTGGAAGGTGTTCTGGAAATGAGGAGGGAGCTCAGGCATCTCCAGGGATGCTGGTTCATCCCCAGGAGACCTATCAGGGTTTCCCTCCCCTTTTTTGGGTGCTGTGAAGGGAACCTGCCTCTGTTCCAGCACAGCCCCCTTCTTCCCTGTGTGCCCAGAGCACCCTTGGGGAGTCTCTGGCTTTGCACCTCCATGGTCAGGTGCTCATCCTTAGCTTGATCAATGTGTGTAAATCAGCTGCTTACATCCTGTGTTTTTAATGGAATAGTTGAACTCTGATTGCCTGATAAAACACCTTGTATAAATAACATCTATATGGGGACTTAAACCTGTTAGAGAGTACTTCCTTTCCCTTATAAAAAATGTGGTTTATTCCTTCATTTGTATTTCCTTTATTTTTCCTTTCACCACATCTTTCTGCTCCAAGTAACCCAATTATTCAGTGCAGGAGTCTTTAATTCTTGCTGTTTTGCTACATCCTGGATTTCTGGGAGATTTTGTGGCCAGTAACACCTGATATAACACATTCTGAGAAATCTGACCCCCAGTTCCAGACTTCTCTGACATTTGTCAGTGTTCAGGCACTAGACAATTTGGCCTTCCTTTCTTCTTTGATTCCCACAGTTCGTGCTGGGATGGCAAGGAAAAGCCAGTATCAGTCAGAGTTCTGACAAAAATATTTCAAATGCTTTTCATAGGCTGGAACAAATGAGCTAAGGAGAACCATTAGGTGGTTCTCATTGTCATTTTTGATTAGCTGTGTTCTTCAGGCCCTGTGTCCTTGGATTTAAGTGTAAGTAAGTTGTTCTTTGTGCTCCAGGATTGCAGTGTTTGTGTGTTGGTTGTCCCTCTGTGCAGACTCAGAGCTGCAGAGCTCAGCATCCTTTTTTCTGCGCTCTACAAGATTTTACTGTTATGTTCAACTTGTAACATCCTAGGAAATGACATTTTTTCCCTGGCGCTACAATTTTACAGCCCCATGCAAGAGAAGTTACAACATCTTACAAAAATCTTCCCAAGCATTGGGACCAAAACTGAGTGCTAAGAAAGATTAGAAGTGAACTTTACATCACAACTCTTTTAACTTCCAAGTGCTTCTCAAGGTTTTTTGTTAGAAACCATTTCTTTAATTTTAACTTTTTCAGCCAATTTTTGTAAGCAGTGCAATTAGAATAGATGAATAATTTACTTGTCAGTTGCAGCTTTTTGCCTTGCCTAAATAAACATTTTTATACAACCCTGTAATTACCTTAATTGAAAAAAGAGTGAATGGTCATTATTTAGAGATCAGTTTAGTCATGCAAGACAGTTTGGTAACTTGTAAGTGCAACTTGTATTTTGTATTTTCCAAAGTTGTTTTTATTGGGTTGTGTAAAGTTATAATTGAAGCAGCACTGAAAAATCCTGGCTGCAGAGCAGATCATACTTGAAGCTAAATTGAAGTTAAATTTCTCTGCTGGAAATTGGGAATTAAAACAGCAGCATATAATAGTTAACAATAAAGAAGGGTAATTATGGAATCCCAGAATGATTTGGGTTGGAAGAGATGTCAAAGTCCACCCAGTGCCACCCCTGCCATGGCAGGAACACTTCCACTGTCCCAGGCTGCTCCAAGCCCAGTGTCCAGCCTGGGCACTGCCAGGGATCCAGGGGCAGCCCCATCTGCTCTGGGCACCTGTGCCAGGGCCTGCTCCCCTCACAGGGAAGGATTTCTCCCCAGTATCCAATCTAATCCTATTCCCTGCCGTGTGAAGCCATTCCCACTGTCCTGTCACTCCAGGCACTTGGAAAAAGTCCCTCTCCATCTTTCCTGTGGGCTCTCTTCAGGCAGGACACGGGACATTTGAAAATAGCTAAGGGGGTAAAAAACCAGAAGAGTTGGGGAGCGTCAGTCAGAGGAGCCTGTTTGCTTTCCTGTGGTTGAGATCAGACTGACTTTTTGTGTGTGAGAGGATGAAACCTAAATTTAAGCATCTCCATGGTATTTTCTGGTGTTTTTTTTCTCTATTGCAAACTGCCAAGAGTGCTTGAGCTTCCTGCATTTTATTAGTTTGCTGATAATAAAAGAAAATTATTGTCAGACCAGGTTATTTGTAGTTTTTTCAAGGAAAAGAAATAGACTCCCTTGCTTTTGCAACTTGCCATAAAAGTGAGTGCAAGCTGTGAGCAAGAGTAACCAGAGAAACATCAGAGTCACTAGAAATCTTCATTATCACTGCAATAAGATTTACAATAAGACTGAAATTAATACAAACCCCCTAAAACATTTAAAATCCTTCTACAGTTGCTTAAATCCCTGTCTGAATGTCTGTTGTTTTCTCAGCTTCAAATCATCAAGTCACTGGTTATTTATTTTCTGACAGTATTTAGAGATAATGCTTTTGTACTTATTCCTAGAGGTCTGATGTTTTTTCCAGATCTGGAGATTTATGGCATGAGGAGATCTAAAATAAAGGGCCTTTGATATGATCTTTCAACTCTGTGTAATTTTAGAAGTGACTGGAAGTTAGAATTCATTTAATTTTCTGAAATCCTTCCCATCCACAACAGAAGTGACAAGCTGGATCCAGCACGGCCATGAAAACAGAGCCTTTGCTCATCCTTAATTTTGTGTTGCATGTTAGAAACGAGAGTTTTCAGAACCCCGCTGCTGTGCCCTCCTTGTGCGTGCCTGTTAATTCAGAATAGCCTGCTCTGGATTTCTCCATGAAATCCCTGTGCTGACGGGGAGCCACGGAATCTGGGCTTGGGAAAAGCTGATTTAAACCAGGATGAGCCACACAGGGCAGCTCCATTCTCTGCAAATGGGTTTTCATCAGTCTGGTCCTTTGCTGCAAAGAGATCATATATATTTTTGTGCCAGTATGATTGAAAAAAAGAAGGGAAAAAAATGAAGTTAAATGCACTTATGTGGGTTTAACTTTCTGAGCCTGCGCCAGAGCTTTGTGTTTGATGTTTCTCATCAGTGTCCACATTCCCAGCTTGCCCCTTCCCTTGCATCATCCCTGTGGCATTCCTGACATGGTTCCTACATTTGTGATATTATTTGTGTACATTCTGTCGGTCTCTGTTTACGTAAGGGCACAGTTGTGTGACAGATACGTGTGAGCTGAGCAGGAGCAAACGCTTGTGCTCTGTGGCGTGACATTCATTGCACAAACCACGTGTAATCCATGTTGGATTAGCTTCTTCTCTTTTCTCCAGGAATAAAACTTCCTGGGATTAATGGAAAGCCAGACCCCGGCAATACCTGGGCATGGGTCAAGAAGGAGTCTGCTGTTAATGGCTCGAGCATTATGTTATGCAAACACTGGAGCTGTAAAAGCCAGAGTGTGTGGCTACATTTGCTGTGAGGATAAACAATCCTTGCTAGGAGGATAAACACAACCTTTTGACCATCGCTGGCTTTTGTACAGCCCGTTAACATGTGAACCTCTGCCTGCCGCTGCACTGCTGCGCAAAAATCCTTTGGATCTGGGGAATTTTCATTGCCCTGCTCCTTTGTTAGGTGGGTCCCCGTGCTCATGCACTCTTTGGGGAAGCACTGGTGGCTTTAAATGCATTTTTTAGCACTCTGGGTACTCCGGGTTGGGGCTCTCGTCACCCTCTCAAGTTCCCAGAGTCAGCACAGCTGTTTGTGTGGCTGTGCAGGGAAATGCATCTGGAGCCTTGCCTGCCTGGCTTGGGACTGGCCATGGGGTGTTTCACACTTGGCTTCGGTGCCACCCCTGCGTGGGAATTCCAGGGAAAATTAATGAGCTCAGAGATCCATAATTAGTTGTATACAGCATGGGATATGCCAAATGGAGATGTAAATGGCTTTATTTTTCCATGTTTGTGTTTTGCTGGTCTCCGATCAGAATTCAAATCCCCACTGTGCCAGAGAGTGCAGTAATGTCTCATCACAATTTGTAAGCACTGAGTGGGCACTGGAGACGAGGAGAACATGGGAAGCTCAGATGATATCCCAGAGATCACAGATTATTCATATTTATTGGGAAACAAGCAGCCTAATGACCACGCGTGGTTTTCAGGTAAATAAATATGTTCCGGAAAGAGTCTTGTGTTATCCTTCCTGGAACTGTAGCTTTTGGACAGCTTGTTTCATCCATCCAAAGGCAATTTCCAGTCAGAATTCTACTATTAACAAAAATCCTCATGGTCTGTTGCAGCACCAGAACACTTGGGGCTCTATTTTATGCCATTAGGAAAATTATACCTCAAAGGTTCCAGAAATACATATAACTTTAAAGGGGTTTTGTTCTGAAGGGCAAATATCCAGCAATGTGGGCTTTGAAAATCAAAGTTGGCTGCAAACAGCTTCATTACCTGCCTGTTTGCCATTCCTTATTTTCTCCCAGTACTTCTGTGATTCAAATCCTTCCTGCTGGGCACTTCTCTCCCTTTAAGTGGTTGCTTGCAAGGCCAAAACTTGGCTGTACCAATGATGAAACAGCAAATCCAGAAAGTGCTTTTGGAGGCAGGAAAATGTAGTAGATGCCTCTTTTCTTGTTTATAAACAGCAAGAACACTGATCTGGGCGCTCGGTGTTCCCTCCTCCTGCCCCAGGAAGGTCCCTGCTGTCCCTCTCTCATGGAAATGTGTCTCCTTGATGAACTCCCTGGCGCTGGGCTGGGTTTTGTGCTGTAGCAGTGAGTCATGGCTGCAGAAAGCCTTTTCAAGGGCATGCCAAGGGTGTTGGAGGCAGCAGCTTGATAAAGCCAGGATTCAGGGCTGGTTCAGTGCTTCCTGGCCTCGAGGAGTACAGCTTGAAGGAGCTGAGGCCTCAGGAGGGGAGCTACTCTCTCAAATTTTACAACAGCCAAATCTTTTGATGCGGTTCCGTGTGGAAATGTCATGTTTAGGTCCTGTGACGTTGCAGCAAGCAGGGTTACATAAAGCACAGCAGCTGCAGTCTGCATTCAGGGGCAGGGGACAGCATATGGCCAAGGCAGAGCAGAGAGCCAGACTCCAGAGAGATGTTCTCAAGAGATATTGTAAGGAATTTCCAAGGGGGACGCTGACATGGAGCCTAATAACTGCCTCAGCCTGGCGTTGCTTCTTTTTAATGTGCGAGGAGATTTTCAATAGGATTTACAACTGGGCAATTGCATCTGGTTTGTGTGGTGTGTCAGCCCTGAGAGTGCAGAGCGTGGCGCTTTTGGGGAGGAAGGGCAGCTCTGCTGGGAAAGGCTCACCCCTGGAGCTGGAGCTGGAACCGGGCAGCATCCCTGGGCTCTGAACGCTCTGCTGTCCCTGCAGCAGAACTGCTGCTGCCCTCAAGGGCGGGATCAAGCTCTCAGTTAGGTGTCGATAAAATGATCTGGTCCTGGAAGCATCTACATTCTCACTGCAGCTGGAAATCCCTGCTGGCGGCAGGTGTGCAGCTCTTTCCTGCATGGCTGGAGCTGGGTGCCAGCTCTGGGTGCCAGCTCTGGGTGCCAGCTCTGGGTGCCAGCCTGTGGGGCATGGACAGGGCCCTGCTGGGGCTGGGGGAGCTGGGGCTGCACCCCAGGGTCCTGTAGCTTTGCCTTCCTTCTCCCACGGTTGGATTGAGGAGGTTTGGTGAGCTCTGTGCGTGGTGAGTCAGAGGCATCAAGTGCCCGATGCTGCCACAGGCAGAGCAAAGCCCTTTCTGGTGAGAGAACCAAGGAATCCAAGAACTTTCCAAGCACCACTTGTGGCAGAATTTGCTCTGTCTTGATGCTGGTTAGATGCTGACTGCATTAGTGACCGTATTTGATCATAGAACATTGTTGTTAATGAACTTTGTGTTCACGAGAAAACAGGGTATGAGGTGGACTGGACAGATGGTTTTGCATCAGTTAATGAATCACCTGTTGCCTTCAACCAGTGATAGAGGATGTCATGTTTTGTAGATTCAATGTTTTGACACAGTGGAGGGCCAGGGAAGCGCTATGAAACATTCCCTGATTTGTCAGGGCACATGATGGTCTCGTGTGCATCATCCCCACCGCTGTAAATAAATAAGAGTGTGGTAGATATTTATCTCCAGGCAAAGAACCTCTGCTTTCATAGCATCACTCCATAGCAGCTGAACAGGCTGGATGAATTCGAGATCATTTTCAGGATCCAGCACTTTTCATCTCAGGTCGCTGTGATCAAATTCACCCTGACTCAGGATTACCTCCTCCTGCAAATCAGTCCAACCCAGAGGCAGGGGGAAAGGTGAGGGGATCAGACATAATTGGTCCCCTTGTTGAATGAATTGCTCAGATATCACAATCTGAATGAAATTGTAATCCCTTCTCACTTTTACCAGCCAGGTCCAACAGGTCAGAGTTTGGTAGGTCAGTGAAAAGGAGCTTGAATTACCCACCCTGGGCTGGATCAGGCACTGAGGGCTGGCAGGCAGTGAACTTCATATGCACTAAGCTTAATTGCAAATAAAGGCTGTGCTACAAACAAAGCTCAGGAAGCTAAAAGATTAATGCTGTTAGAGTCTTTTTATGTTCTGCAAGCCTGTTTCCACAATACCAGAAATTGTTCATTTTTCTAATGAGGGGCTCAGAAATGGAAACTTACTGGCACTTGCTATTAATAGGCTCACGTAATTACTTTTGAATTTTTCCTCTTGTCTGCTGGTTTTCGTAATCATTAAATGAATAGAAGATTTTTGTTAAGATTCTCAAAGTCTGGCAGTGTGAGGAATATTTTGTTTTCCTGAGAGGGCTTTCCTTCATTGAAGAAGAAGAAAGCCTGTAGAGTGTGTGGTACTCATGGCTGTCTTTGAAGACACTCCTGACAGGATACGTACATTGCTCCATGCTGATCTCCCAAAAGTTTGCTTATTTGTGCTCCTGCTTCTTGATTAAAAGGGGCAAAACAAGCAAAAAAAAATAAAACCCTCCCAAAGAGGAGTGTGAGGTTAAATCAGAGCCTTAGAGGACAGAGTGCAGGGATTAAGAGGGAGAGGGTGAGCAGTGGAAGCTGAGAGGGAAGGAGGAAGAGCTGTCTGGTATTTATCAGTTTCTTTGATGAGATCGAATGAAGGGGAAATTGAGGAACATGGAAAAGGAAGGAAGATCTCTTCAGGGGGTCTTTGGGAAGAGCAGCAGACACTGAAGGTGCATGAAGAGGCAGAGAAAAACCTCAATTTGTTTAACAAAAGGGATATTGGAATTAGGCAGCACACACACACACACAGTCTACCTTTGAGCACCCTGAGTATTTCAGCATTCAGCTCCTCTCTGCTCACATTTACATAACCTGGAGCAAACAGATGCATGCTGAAGATGTCTGGCTGAAAGCAATGACTTCATCCTCAGCCCTGTTGGTTCAAGGTCTCTGCACTTCCTGCATCCTTCAGGATGATTTCATAATAGAGCAGCGTTATCAGTGCTGTTTAAACTGAGAGCAGTCTCTAAATGCTGCTCAAGCATCCACTGAAATGGTGTCTGGTTTTCTTGCTTCGTGTTTGGTGTTGATGTGTGTGGTGCTGAAGGGATGAGTTAATGAAGTCTCCTTCTCTCCTGCAATGACAATCCTCTAGGCCCAGGCTCTTCATTAATGAATAATGCTGGAACAGAGGAGGCACTTGGGTCATTTTATCCTCGAAGAGCACTGAACAGTCCTGAAGAGAATGCTGCAATGCAGCTATAAGCAAAACTGTACAGATGACAAAGTGCCTTTGAATCATAGGCTGTGTTTCTGGAACATTTTGGGTTTTAGGAAGATTGCCAGTTTCCCAAAGCATTTTTTCATAGGCATGGAATATTTTTTCTTCCCTTGCTATTTCAGAAAGACTTATTCCAATGCCTTCTCTTCTACCAACTTGGAAACCTGAGCTTCAATAAAAATAGAAAGTGTCTGATCCTGCTGTGTTCAGCAGCCATTGAAAAGGACTTGGGGAGACTTCTGTTTCATAATATTTGTACAGCAGTTGGCTTGTAGTAATTTGCATAACATTTTGGACTGTGAATTTGGACTGACTTTCCCCAAAACATTTTGTGAGAGGCAGTAACCACACAAGAAGAAATAACCTGACAATTCAAAGAACAGAGCAGAGCAAAACCTACTCTCCTGAATATAGAATTTCCAATTAAGTTACTAATGAGACAAGTGAACAATTTTATGTTATGTTCAGAAAACGTTTTAAGTGTTCCTTTCCTTTGGGTGAGCATAACTGGGATTCATTTTTCCATCTCTTTTGGTGTAAAGAATGTAATTAATTCCTTAAGTGGTTGTTATATAAATCTATGCTTCTGTGTTACATGATAAAAGTACTTAAGTGCTTAGAATTCTACTCCCTTTTCATATAATAAGCATGTTGGGTTTAGTTGCCTTTTTCTTTTTTTTAAATCACTTTTTGCTTCTTGGTCTTTTTGTTTCTTTCTTCCTGCAAGAATTTGTTTCTGATTTAACAATGTAAATTATTGTGGTATCTCACCACAATAAATGATATTGTGTTAAAACATAAATTGTTGTGGATCAGCTCCCAGTTTCCATCCTGTGGGAGGAGCCTGGCTCCAGCAGCACCTTGGTCACGCTCAGGGGAAAGGGGCCTCAGCAAACTCAGTCCAGAGCATTCACCTGTTCTCAGCTCTGGATTTATCCTGGCACGTCTATTCCCTCACGACCACGATGGATTCACTCTGGCTGGGAGCTCTTGCTCTGCTTTCAGAGGCCTCTTCCCAGGATGGAGCAGAGCCATGGGTGAGCGGGCTGCCCGTCAGATGGAATGGGGGGCACAATGGAAACAGAGGGAATTGCTGTGCGAGGAAAAGGGTGCAGGCCATGAACAGATTAAATGAGTTCTCACTGGAGACCTTTGCAATGAAAACCTAAACTTCCCAATGTACACTGAAGGTTAATTAATTAATTAATTAATATCTGTTGGGGTTGCTTGGCAGGCATTAAGACAATGCAATATTTGTTTATTCAGCGAAGCTGGCCAAGGATGCCTCTGAATAAGAATTTGGTGCTTCAACTAAGGTAAAATACAGTATTTTGATTTCTGCTGGTGTGTCTTGTCGCAAATTCCTTAACATTTGCAATGTGAGCACATTTCTGCCAGGGCTTTGATCAGAACTGCATCCTCAGATCCTCACTGTGCACTGGCCAAAGGACACAAAATTTTCAATTTCTCAAACCACAGAGCAGAAAATTAAAATGGAGGGAAAGCAATTTTTAATGTAAAGAACACAAACACATAGATATTGTGGCCAAAAAAGTGAAGAGATTTGAGCAGAGACACTTTCCCACTTTTGTCACCTCGAATGGAATTCTGTTGGAGCTGAGTGATTCTCAGGGGCTTTTTGGATTGTTGGAAGTCCATCTTTCATACCCCAAAAGAGTTTCCCACTTTTGCTTTTGTCGTGACTGTGAACTGGGAGGATATGAAGTGAGCCCAGCTTGCTGGCCCTAAAAAAAAAATCCATGGAGCCTTTTGCTGACTTTATAATTTAATTTAATCTTTGATTTGCCCTAGAAAACAACCTGGAGAGGTTCAGTAGTGATTAGTGCATTCAGATTCTCTTAATTGTGTGGAGGGCTAATCAAGGTGATTGACAATTTGTGCTTCATGGAAGAGAGAATCTATTCTTCTGGGCTTTTTCTGTGCTAAATTGGGAGATGTCTGTGGGTGTTGTGCTCCTGGTGGAGTTCTGGTGCTTGGGGGTACAGGAATCAAATAATGCTCTCTCCCTCAGTACATCTTGGGATTGCTTTGGTCACAGCTCATGTTTTCTCGTCACTCAAAAATAAAGCAGGAGTCGAGAAAACATTGTGACTTTTCCTGGTATTATTTTTAGCTTTAAATAAGGCTGAGAGCTCTTTGGAATAATAACAAAATTCTGTTGGTTCCAGTGGGGCCATCATCCCAACTAAAACACTGCTGCTCATGGTGAATGCCCTGCTCTGCTGCTCTGGGACACCTGAACACATTTGTGGGCTGAATGAACTCATTACCACAAGACAGGTCCTGAGGCTCTGCTTGCATCTTTTCTCCATTTAATCTGGAAAATGGGGCAAGAGGGAGCTTGTTTGCCTTGCTGAATTATCAGTGCCCAGGGACTCCCAGCTTTGAGTGCACATCTGTGTTTGGTTTTGGGCTGGTCACTGTATCAGACCTCATGTTGGCATCATTGGATGGAATTTTACAGCCTCTTCCTCTTCTCTTCTTCCTCTAAGTCTGTATTTAAGTTTGCAGGAAAGGCAGACTGTGATCTGAAGGGTGTACAGATATTTAGGAATTTGAGTTAGACAAATCAGCAGAAAATAAAGTATTATTTTTTATCCTAGTGGAAGCACCAAGTTCTCATTAACAACCATCCTTGGCCAGCTTCACTCAGTAAACAAATATTGCATTATCTTAATGGCACTCAATTAACCCCAACAGATATTTATTAATTAACCTCCATTGTACATTGGGAAGTTTAGGTTTTCATTGCAGAGGTCTCCAGTGAGAACTCATTTAATCTGTTCATGGCCTGCACCCTTTTCCTCGCACAGCAATTCCCTCTGTTTCCATTGTGCCCCCCATTCCATCTGACGGGCAGCCCGCTCACCCATGGCTCTGCTCCATCCTGGGAAGAGGCCTCTGAAAGCAGAGCAAGAGCTCCCAGCCAGAGTGAATCCATCGTGGTCGTGAGGGAATAGACGTGCCAGGATAAATCCAGAGCTGAGAACAGGTGAATGCTCTGGACTGAGTTTGCTGAGGCCCCTTTCCCCTGAGCGTGACCAAGGTGCTGCTGGAGCCAGGCTCCTCCCACAGGATGGAAACTGGGAGCTGATCCACACCTGCTCCACGAGAGAATGGGCTGAGTGGGAAATGAAGAGTGCAGGGTCACACAGGGAGCTGTGGGAGGGCAGGGAGAGCTGCCAGGGGTCTCATCTCCCTGTTGTGATGCTCCTGGGCTGTGGCATTTGGATGCTCCAAAAGCACCTCAGGCTGGGTGGTGCGGTCAGAGGGAAAGCAGTGTCCCTGCAGGAGTGAGAGCAGCGCTGAGCGTTGATTGCAGATGGCATCGTGATCACAGCGCTGTGTTTTCCTCAGCATTCTCACTCCTTCAGCTGCCCCTGCCCTGGGCGCACAGCAGGGAACGCTCAGCCTCTGCAGAGCCAGAGAGGCCAGCGCTGTGTGGGTGACATGGTGACATTGCTCACAGGAGCACTGGGTGACACTGACAGAGACATTTAGAGCTGCCAAGTAGCAGCACTTGGAGGTAACACCTCAGGAAAACACAATTTGGTTTATTTGTTGTTTTTTCTAAGCGAGCTGGGAAAGAATCGTGCCAAGGAAGCAGCCTGGACAAAGTGGGTTTTGGTATTTCATTTCAACTTCCTTACAGACCTCACAGGTGTGGCCCAGAATATAAATTTATTCTTCTGTTCTGTGTTTTTATGTTGAAGATTAAAGCACATTGTGAGGGAATTAACTACTTAACCTACACGTGCTTGGCCTCATCAGAAGCCCCCTCTTTTCCACGCTGTTGTTGTTGTCAGAGCATCTGTTGTTATGCTGTGTTACTTTTAACCTTTTCAGTAGACTTCATCAAATAAATATGAGCTCCAAACCCTTGGAATTGCTGATGCCACAGAAACTGTGGTGATTGCAGTGACAAATAATAATAGGAAAGATTCCTCATGGAAGAGGAGAGATTCTTTCCCCTCCCTGAAAAAGAGATTTTCAGAATACTGCATAAGAGCCTCATGCCGGATTTAAAAGTCTGTCTGATGTGCCTTGCAGAATGTCACCCTCCCTCAGGCCCTGCTTTCCCAGGTTCATGTCTTTTATACTTTATCCCTTTGTTGTTTTCCGACTGCCAAGAGTCTCCCTGAGTGGGAACACAAAATCATGAGAGGTCTTCAGCAATTTAAGCCACATCACCCTGAAAGCACCTTCTGGTGTGAGAGGGCAGCTGAGGCTCTCCATGTACCCCTCAGCTGTATTGAATTGGTCACACGGCCACAGATCCTGGGACTTCTCTGTGGCACCAACAGAACACAAATGCTGTACTTGAAAACTCCGAGTGACATGAAGTCACTCCATAAACTGTGACAAGGCAGGAGAAAAGCCAGCGGTGACGGGCTGTGCCACCTGTGCGGAGCTGCCAGCGCAGCAGCTGCGTGACTGTGGGTTTGTGCGGGGTCTCCAGAGCTGGAGTCCCTGGGCTCAGTGTCCTGGTCACACAGGGGGTGTGCGGCTCCATCCTTTCCCTCTGTGTGTCCTGCAGGGCTCTGTGCACAGCCCCTGTGCCGTTCCCTGCTCTCCCTGGGCTGCCCCGGCTGCGTTGGTGGTGCTGCCCCTGTTGGCTGAGCCTCTGCAGGGCGTGGAGGAGCCCTGGCACTCGGGAGCTCCCAGCTGGCAGTGCCCCCGTGCAGGCGCTCGTGCCCCTCACCCGGAGCTCCCCATGGAGCAGGGCTGATGGAAATGCTCCCGCTGGGACCCTGCGTTGCCCAGCCTGGGCTGGAGCCGCACAGACAGGCACAGCTGCCTCTGCTTCTCACCTGTGCTGTGGGAACAGGGACTCGCAGATGAATTAGAGGGTCTTTTTTTGCCTGAAATTGGCACTGGCAATTTTGGTGAAGGGGTGATTTTTTTTGGTAGTGTCCAGTGAGAACGGCAATAAGAGGTTATGAAGATGTATTAATTAAGGAATGCTTTCCACTTTGATATTACGATGTCATTCATTCTGTGATTGTTTTCTTGACAATCACCTTGGATCTCCTCTGTTAAACTTTCATGGTTGCTCCTTGCCATGACCGGATTTATGTGTTAATGCTTTCCAGGCCTGACCTACAGAACAACCTCTTAGTTTGTCTTAACTGTCTCTTAAGATGGACCCAGGGATGTTGATTTCATTTAAATATTAAGAGCAAGAAAAAGATTTCACATCACCTGGACCAATTATATTATTATAACTCAGCACTGTGGCCCCACATTTTTGATAGTATTTCCCTCATACTCAGTCAGCATCATTGAACTGGTCCCACGTTGCACATCTGTGTTTCAGAAGGAAATCAGGGCTTTGTGGGTAACACAAAATGTGCAGAGGGCATTTGTACGGTCCGCTTTAAATCCTAACGTTACCTTCTGTGGGAGGGAAATCCTGGCTTGGTTTTAATAACCAAAATATGTTTGAAATCCTTCTCAGTGCTTTGAGTATCTGGAAAGTGGGACTGGTGGAAAGAAACCTTACATTCCCTCATTTTCCCTCTATCCCTTCCTGAAAGCCCCAACACCATTCAGAAGCTGAGGGTCTGTGATGCTGAGCAAACCTGGAGTGTCCGGTGTCTGTGGGGTGTCCCACTGCTTTGGGAGTGTTGGTCTTGCCTGCCAAACCCTGCCATAACCTTTAGTTTAATTGTCCCAGTGCTGGGTGAAGATCTGTGCTGTTACTGCTGTGGTATTTACATATCTAATGCAAAAAGGAAATTTTATTGGCATTTTGTTGTCTAGTTGGTGATGCCTGGGATGATGGGTATTTATTCTAGATTATTAGTATTTATTCTAGATTATTAGTATTTATTGCAATCCCTGCCCTGAATCTAATGCCTTTATTGTACTTAATATTATATCATGATAAAGCAAAAGAAAAATGTTTCCAGGAGCCTGTGGTTCCAAGGTAAGACATGTTTGGAAAGTTTCATGGAGTAAGAGCTGAAGGAATGATTTCTGCTGGGATAATTCTCGTCCCTCTCAGCAGCCACACTCCCACTGACAGCTGAACATTTATAAAAAGAAAATCCTGATTCCTCTTTCCTCATCCCGGACCTTGAGCTCTCACTGAATGCTTTATCAGCCTTTGCAGAAAGCTTCTTGCTCTGTTTGGGCAAGAAAACCATTAGTCATCTGCTACAGTGCATGTCTTGCCTTTAATATTTGATGTCTCATCTGTTACCCTAGTCCTGGCTCATGTTCATGTGCTGCACAGAAGTCCAGTCATTAGATTATTATGAAATCATGGCACATCTTTCACATGAGTGGCTTTTTTGGGGGCTGTTTTCAGCCACTATCAAGAACCATTTCTGGTGCTGCTGTTATTACTCATCTTATGTAAACTGTTTGTTCCTGCTCAGTGGCTTCATTTCAGGGCAGTTCTACTTTAAAAAGGAATTAAAAGATGATGGAAGAAATAAAACCCCAAATGGTTGGATGGAGAGGGGAATTAGAGATGTCATGGAGCTTTCAGTGCTTCTGGGCAGTAACAAACCCTGCCTGGTGTAAATGTAAATCAGCAATTTCAGGTGATGTGGATTCACTCCCTGAACTGCCCCCAGCCTGTCTGGGGCAGGAACCTCAGCCTTTCCCTGCCTCATCAAACTGAGATAAAGTTTGCTAGAATTTCTGCAGATTGAGAGATGGCAGAAGTGCAAGTTGTTCTGTACCTGTTCCTAACATTTGCATTAGACAATCAGTCTGTAAGAACAATTGTTAAGCTCTTCAGCTCCGTTATTTTTTGAAAGGTCACGGAATTAGAGAGGTATTTGCATATTTTGTGTGCCTTAAGTGATAGCTGCGGTGGCGCCCTGTCAGAGGGAAGGTTTCTAGGAGGGTTTGTGTAGTCAGGGTCGGGGGTGCTGAGGGGTGGCAGAGCTCCGAGGGCAGGACAGGGTGGCTGGGGCACTTGTTGCTGTCAGATGTGAAGAGGGAGGATGATTAATGAGGAAGTGGAGAGGGAGGTAATTAATTTCCTGTTTCTGTGCCCTCTTTTCTCTGCCTTTGCTGTCTGGATCTGGCTGTAAAGTGTTTGAGTCCAGGAGGGTCTGAGTCCTGCAAGGTTCTGCTCACAGAATAGTCCCAGCAGCAGCATAAAGCTTACAGGACACGTGCTTAGATGCCTGTAATGCCAAAGGATTTTAATTTTTGGATGTATTTCTTAACCTTTATATTAAAAAAAGTATTCAAATGATATTAATGAAAACGGGTAATGAGATTCATTACACTTAGAGACAGCTTTGTAGTCCTGAGATTAGAGGAAATTATTATTTGTTGAGGTTCATTCAGTAGTGAAATTCCAATTCACCTTGCTGGAATTAGAAGATACTCTCATTAAGCTCTCTCTTATTGATGGACAGCATTCTCTCAACTGACTTTATTTTAATATGACCTGAGCAGAATTTCAATGTACTGTGTGGAAAATGCTGGTAAAACTGGGAGGTCACGGAGGCCTCCGTTCCAGGGGTGAATCCACTTTGTGTTTCCCATCTTTGGGGTTTGTTTTACCTGGAAAGCAATCCTCTTGTGCCAGTTTAATGCAACCTGTGCTTTTGAGGTATTCCAGGTGTTTGTTTTCCCTAGGTAAACAAGGGTCCTGAAGAATTCCTGCCCTCAGGGAGGCTGGTGCCAGATGACATTCCCCCGTAGGGACCAGCCAGACTTTCCTTAGCATTTGCTCCAAGCCCTAACAGTGATCACTGGGAGCGTCCTCTGGCTTTCCCCTGTTAGGCAGGGGCAGTTTCCTAAGGCACAGCTCAGGAACTGAATCTGTTGGTTCCAAGCTCTTCATTTGAATTGAAAATGTGACATTTCCAGCCCTTTCAGTCACTGTTACAGAGATGCTACTGCTTCGATTACAGCTGAGGAAATTGAAGGAAAAACACTGAGCTATTTCTTGCTTGTTGGAGAGGGAAAAACAGAGCAAAACTCTGAGAAAAGCAGAGCAAAACTCAGAGAGTCAAATCCCACTGAAAATATTGTGTGGGACTTGAATTTTTTTGTTTCCTCAGCAGCAGCTGGGCTGATATTTCTAATTCATGTTCATCAGGAAGATGTGAGACTCTGCAAGAGCTCCATGGGCCTGGGGCAGGGTCTCCTGAATTGTTATGGAGCATCAGGAATGGCAGGGAGCTTGATGGGAAATACATGGACTTGGTGAAACCAGGCAAAGGAAATGAAATAATTGTCCAGGTGATTCTTTGGGGTGTTATATTTTTTAATTTCTGTGATTTATTGCTGTGGGAGTACTAATTGTGGGAGAAGAGAGTTTGAGGCCAGCGGGGTTTTGGCTTCAGAGATAAAACCCAGGTCTGGGTTCTCACAGGAAAAACTCAGGTGTGTCACCTAGTTTTTAATGATCTCTAACCAAAATAATTGCCTTTCCTCACTCCATTTCCACATCATGCCTGGAAGCATTTCTTTTCAGTGCTGAACAAATCTCACATCTGATTTTTAAAATATCATCATTTACAGGTTTTGCTGTTTGAAATTTTTATCTCCTTTTCTGTGGCTGCATAAAAAAAAAGCACAGAAGGAATTTATTAAGCAATGCCTGCTTTATTTGTTTAATTAATGCAAACATAAATTCTTCATTCTTCAGCTCCTAATTTGCACCAATTTCAAACATTCTCTTAAAAGTTTTATGGTGTTTTTTTTTTTCATTGTTGTGTTAGTAATGCTGTGCTTTTCTATTTTTGCAGCATCAGAATCATTTGGTGTTTGTCACGCTCCATTTGGTTGCAGTGGAGATGACTGTCAGAGAAATACAATTTTCCAGGCATTAATTGAAAAAATGGCTTTATATTCAGTGTGCAGGAACAGGCAGATGTAGATAAGGACCAGAAAAAATTCATTAAGTGGCATTTCTCCAGTTTTGCGTTCTTTTTCTCCCTCAAAAAAGGCAACAATGCCAGATTAAATCATAAATGAATTTAATATACTGCACGACATTTGTAGAAGATGTTTTCTGTGCAATCACTTTATTCTCCCACAAATTTTGGTGAAAACTTTTGGAAAGTGAAACCTTAAGAAATTACTCAAGTGCTGGAAGCATCAGTAAATTTTCACAGTATTTCCTGAACCTGCGTGCAATATCTGTATGTAAATTTAACCCAAATCTGCACATCTGTTCTAAACACTCGGGTCAAGCAAAGTTGTAGTGCACAGCTTTGACCTAGAAAAGCACTTAAATAAAATATTCATGCTTGTGTGGAGAAACGAACCTAAACCCAGCCAGTCTGTGACTTTTATTGCCACACAGAACAGAAGACGGGAGGCTGCTGCTAGTGCTGGGAATATGTGAAATCTGAAGTCCTACTGAGCTTCTATTTCCATTCATGTTTTTTAGTCCCCCCGATGCCAAGGAAGCATCGCTTTCGTCCCGAGGAAACGGAGGAACCGCCCGGGAGGGACTGAGGGGCCGCGGGGCTGCTGGGGAACCCAGGCCCACAGTGGGGCCTCCTGGCAGTCCCTCATTAACATAATAGTGATTGGATTTTTCTAGTTGAAGTGTTTTCTGGATAGCTGGTTTAAGTATATGCACAGTTTTGAGTACGTGACTGCGTTAGACTTCAGAAGTCCCCCGCTCCGTGGTACTGCTGGGACGGCATCCAGACACCGGAACTTCAAAATGGAAACAACAGAAATGGGTTAATACTGGCAATATCCTGTAGGTTAAAAATGAAAGTAGGAAGAAGGGGAATGTGTGCAGGGCTTCCCATTCCTGAGGTATCCCACACGCTTTGCGGGAGGCAGAGATTTGTTCCTGAACTGCCTGAGTGCGGGGATCCTCACGATGTGGGGTTGATGATTCCCTCCCTCACAGGCACCTCTCTGTTCCTCCAGGGGCAGCTCCGGTGTTTTCCTGGTGTCATGTAAGGGTGGATAACCATAAACAGCCATAAATAATCATAAATAACTTTGTGTTGCTGATCACGTTCAAAACCTAAAGTTCTTAAATGTTCCGGCAGCATTGGTCTCTTCTCTAAACAAGAGGAAACAGCCCCCAGGTGCGCCAAGGGAGGTGTCAATTGAATATTGGGAGACATTTCTCCATGGGAAGGGTTGACCAGCATTGAAACAGGCCGTTCAGGGAATGGTGGAGTCGCCACCCCTGGAGGGATTTAAAATGTGTGTGGATGTGGCACTTGAGAACAGGGGTTGGTGGTGGGACTGGGAGTGCTGGGGAAACAGTTGGACTTGATGATCCTGAAGGCCTTTTCCAATCTAACCAATCCTGTGATGTCAGATACTGTGTGGCAGAAATACTGAACTCTTCTTGCAGTTTTTTATGCTCCTCAGAGGGATATTTGGGCTCAGTTATTTTACCCTGGTGCTTGCAAGTCTTTTTTGTTTTGTTTTTTTTTGTTTTGTTTTGTTTTTCTGGAAAGGCACCAGACGTGCATTCTTTAATATAATTAAAAAAGGAGGGAAGAAAGTACCCCAGTGGATTGTTCGGCACTACCACCCATTGTTAACCTGTATCCTTAACTTGAAATGCTCTTAAATTGAAGCATCATGTAAAATACATGAGCCATATTGTTTCCTTTTGTCTTTTTGTGCATATTTCTTGTCACTTTGCCTTTTTCCCGTGACAAAAATGTGATGCAGCTCATTCCAGGGGTGTGCTGAAGTCCATTTGCAGCCAGAGGTTGCTTTGAAGTAGCACAAGAGAGGCTTTATTGATTTATCCTTTGCATTCAGAATAAAGATTTGTGTGATCTTATACAGATATTACCATAAACTTCCATCAGCTATTCCAGCTTCATGCCAAAAATAATTTCTTTGTGCTTTAGGATCTATTTTCAGAAGTCATTGCTTGTATGTATGTATATACATAGGTCTTATTAATATAAACCTTGAATTCAAAGACTTTAATGATGAAACCTGGCAGGAATTAGCACTAAATGGAGCTCATGAGAATTCTGTTCAGAATATTAGGACAAATCCTCTTGTGACAGCGCAATTTAAGTGTAATTTTTATGTTTGTTAATATGCAATAAGTGCTACAGAAGTAATTTATAGGAATGCATTTTCTATTTCATGGCAATTTGACCTGATTTTATTTTATTTTATTTTCTTTACAGGATTAGCCGGCACTGCTGCAGACCTAGAAAAAAGAAAGCTTATTTTTGGAAAAAATTTTATACCTCCTAAGAAGCCAAAAACATTCATACAGCTAGTTTGGGAAGCATTGCAGGACGTGACTCTTATAATCTTGGAAATTGCAGCCATCATATCTTTGGGGCTTTCGTTTTATCAGCCACCTGGAGAAGGGAATGAAGGTAAAAACTTTTCACAGAAGTAATTTCAGTTTAAGCAAAGCGTGTCCTAAATCTCAAATCAGTTCCATCACCACCCTCCAGAAGGTCACTAACAGGAAATTTCCACGTGGTTTGTTCCTGATCCCATTACATCTGCTCCTGACATATTTTTCTTTTAATCTTGACATTTCTTTTTGCAAATCCTGAACTTCATGACGTGAGTTAAAGGAAAATCATAACGTTCTTGTGAAACTGGAGTGGTTTTGATACAGTTTTCACCTTTGAGCCTGCATTTGGAGTGTGTTCGATTCATCCTTTGTGGTTGTTTATCACATATCATGGATGTGAAATATGTAATTGCTTATGTAACTGCTGGATCCCATTGCAGGAACACGGACGAGTCTCCAGTTTCCACCAGATGAAGGCTTGAACTCGGCGAGATTCACACATTTTAGTATTTTCAGTGGTGCAGCTCAGGCTCAGGAGCCTGGCTCCAAAGGGAGTACTGGAGCAAAGTCCTGTTACTGATAGATATTCTCCATATTCTGCAGAGCCATTCTGGCTGCAGGAACTTTTACCACCCTGCCTGCCCTCCTCCCTTTTCCCCTTTTCCCCCTTCCCCCCCGCCCCTTCCTCTCTTTGGAAAGCACTCTTGAATTCACATGCTTAAAATATTTGTTCCCCTCCATAAATGCGAGATTTCCATTTCTGGCAGCTGATCCAGATTTTTTCCTCCCGCCCTCTCCTGCTCCCTCCTAGACTTCTAAAGCTGGATCAAACATGCTGTGTGAAATGACGTGAGCAGCTTGGCAAATGTAGGAAGAAATGTCTTCCTCTAAATATAGCCCTGAAATGCTTTTTACATTTGCTGCAGTTTCCTTTGGCTGCTTTCCTTGCAGCCCCTTCCTCCTTCCCTTCCCATTCAGCAGCACAATCAGCACGTAGCCATGCACAGCTCCTGGGTCAGGGTGGGATTCTTTAATTCCTTTAGAAATAATTGGGAATCTTTCATTGCTTTCTCTCTGAATTTTGAATACGTGGCTATTGATTCAGCAGGTGCTCAATTTAGCTTGAAAAGATAAAGGAGTCATTTCTTTTAACTGAAGAAAATGTTATTTATTGGAATTACCTCATATAACTGGTGGAATACCTTGGGGACATTATAAACCATGAGAGATTCTTTAGAAAACTAGGATTTATCTTAGACTAAATGTGCAGATTGCCCTCTTTTATTTTATTGAGGGAGGAAGGAATTTTGAAAGCGTGATTTCTCCAGGTTTTAGGAAGATGGGAGATGTGTCATTAGGGAGGGGTGGCTTGTTTCTTTCTTTTCAAATTGTTATTCTTATTATTTTGATCCTGCATTTAAAATGTTTATTTTCCCATGGGAAGATAGGAGCCAGCTGAGATTCCGAGGGAGTCTGGAAAGCTCAGCAGCACAGCCTGGGAAAATGTGTTTGTGTTTTCCCACAGCACAGCATTTTATTCAATAGTCACTGTTTTCCCTGCTTTAAGAATTGTTTTCCTGAAAGATTTTGCCCACAAAAGACAAGAAGAAAACAGAAGCCTTGCCATGGATGTGAGAGTTCACATCTTCATTTCAGCTCTGGTGAGTCTTGGAGAACATGATTTCAGTTTCTGGTGCAGACAAGGAATCTGATCCAGAGGAGTCCCTGGATACAAGGGCAGTTTTATTGCTTCTCCAGGAGCCACTCCAGGTCTTTCTTTTCACATTCCTTAGCATGAGTGGAGGTTTCAAAATTGTTGTTCACAGGAGTTTTGATAATCTGCTTTGCATTCTCTTTCACCATCTGACAGGCCATTAGGAGCAGTTGAGAACTTCTGCATAAATTATTGTCAGCCTCGTGGCAATTACTGCTCTCATTACTGAACCACACGAAGTCAGTTTTATACCCTTTCAAAAAAGTGCAAAACTGCGGCTGGATTTTAGCAAATGCACCTTGATAGAAAATTGCTGGCGCAGGTGTAGCCTCTACTGCACACAGGGGTGTGGCTGGGGCAAGGTGAAAATATTTTGCTCCTCAGAAAAAGCATTTCTGTGTCTGGGAGTTGTGGATTTCAGAGTGCTCCCTGGCCATGCAGAGTAGGGGATCTGTGATACCTCAGAGGATTTGATGAACATGGGAGATCCTGGCTTCATTTTAATTTCTTTGTAATGTATATTAGAAGTAGTCCAGCGCTAAAATTGAAATAATTGTCTTTGTATATCAGTATACGGTGAAATGATGTTTAGGTACAGTTTGTAAAGAAATGCCCTGTCCTGTTTTTAAAGATAGTGTATGAGTAGAAAGAGCCCCTCCATGAGAGCAAGCAATGGACTCAAACCATTACATAGCCTGAGGAAACAGCACATCCTTCAGGGAAGAGTGCTTGGACCCAGAAATCCAGCAAGGGAATGGGAAATGGCAGGGCTTCTCTTGGCCATCCCCAAATATCTGTCTCATTGTGGCTGTAGAAATGCAAGAATCTCCTCCTCTACCTGGCTGGTTGTTATTTTTGGTGGGGTTTTGTTTGTTTGTGGGTTTTTTGTGGTCTGTGTTTGTTTGGCTGGTTTGCTTTGGTGCTTTCCTCTCTCTTTTCCCTCAGAGCTCTGCTGGAGCAGTCACTTCTGGCAGAAATGCCCTAATTTGCAGCTCTGTTCCTTTTTAGGGCTGTTTTCCCCCAGTGCTCCAGCAGGAGTCTGCTGCTTTGGTGCCTCCCCATCTCTATCCAAAATTCCCAAAGCCTTCTGCAAACACCTTCAGCAGCAATTTCTGATCCCTCTTGAGTCCTCCTCCTTGCTTCTTTCTTCAGCCCCTGCATCACGTGTGGATTTTATTATCTCTTTGCAAAAACTGCTGATGTCAACCCCTGACAATCACCTGCCGTTTACAGGAGTGTAACAAACCTTTAAAATGTTCTTCCTTGAATTCTTTTCCCTTCTGTGGATTGCAAAGGGGGGAGAAGGCAGCCTGAGGTAAGATGTTTTGACATCCCTACATTTACCAGGAAGCCCCAGGCAGGATTTTCCAGTGTACAGCATTTTGCAGCTTAAAGGTGGAATAAAAAGGAGAAGTCTTTTTGGTTCAGGCAGCTTCTGTTAAAATTCCCAAGGCAAAAGTCTGGATTGAAAACAAAGATAAATGATCAGTTACATTGCTCAGTGCTGCTCAGCAGGGCTTTGTCCTGGTTACTCTTCCCTGACTCATGCAACAAGTTGAAGAAATACAGGAACAGGACATGGTCCCCTGAAATTTGGGCCTCCCAAGCCACTTGCATTGAGATGTCGGTGGTTTTATGATGCTGCTCCTGCCCAGGGCTGGAACTGGGGCTCCTGCTGGCCTCTCTTGACCTAAAAGAAACTTTATTTCATGGTGTTCACCACTCGGGTGTTTTCTTATCATTTTTGTAATGCGCCACATTGCTCAGTGAGGACTCAAGTCAGAGATTTAAACCAGAAAGGACATCCAGGAACTGGAGAGAAGGTGCAGCTGCTCCACAGCTCCTGTGAGAACGCTGCCTTACCCTGTCTCTGTGTGAGCCTCCCCATGGAGGCACAACTGTTGTGGGAATGTCAAATCCCCGCACGGATGGGATGGACAGCAGGGCCCAGACAGCCAGGGAAGGGCAGGATCCAACCTGTCAGCACTGCCAGAGCCACCAAGCAGCAGGAGAGGTCCTCCCTGCAGAAGCCAAGGCAGCCAAGGGCTGTTTAGGTAAAAAAACCAAACAACTCTGTAATAATCAGTTAGTGGGGGAGAAAAAAACCCAAAGCCAAACAAACACCTTCCCCATCTCCTTGTCCAGATCTCTCGCATGGGGTTGGAAGTGCTGTGCTGTTCTCAACTTCTCCCGGGTTCCTGCCCGTGGGGTACAGCTCAAAATGTGTCTTTTGGCATTTCATCTCTTTGAGCAGGTGTGGAAATAAGTCACAGTGAGGCAGATTTGACCAGCTGTTAGTTTGTGTATCTCTGGGAGAAAGAACATAAAAATGTTATTGATATTAGAAAGAATACCTATAAAAAAGAATATCTAGATATGAAAAAATACAGATCAATTGGCAACCATGTATTTTTCTTGCTTAGGAGTGGAAATACTGAATGTAACACCAGGTAGCTTGAATTTCTGTGTAGTTTGTACTGATGTACGCTTAAAAAAAGTTAGTCCCATCGATTTGGACAGTATAATTATCCTCCACACAAATTCTCTGCCTTGGAATTCTGCTGGAGCAGAGCAGCTGCAATAGAGTGTGTGCTAGGGACAGGTACAGTGTCCTGTTCTAAAGATGTGATGTCTGTCCCAATCCCCCAGCCCTCAGTGTGGGTATTTAAAAAAAAAAATTAAAACCCATTGGAACGACAAGAAATTGAGCCACTCCCTCAAAAAATTTGAAATTTGTTATTGTGGCTGTGTCATTTTGTGATTCCAGCTCTCACCTCTCTTTACATCATTCTATGGTTTTCCTGCTTTAGGCTGATAAAGGGAATGTCAGGATTTCAGGGAAGGTGAAACAGGCAGGAAAAGCCCCTTTCTGTGTTGCCATATGTGTCAGGACTGCTTGACCGCAGATCGGATAAAATTCTTCTTTTTTATTTTTTTCCCCAGTTTTTAAACTGTGATTTTCTTTGCCAATAATTGTGGCAGAACTGCACTCATTTCAGTAATTTCAGGTAGGTGATATTTGGAATTTCTCACCTGTTCCGTATCCAATTCTCAACAATTTTCTTCCCACTCTCCCAGCAACATTTTTCTTTCTCACATTTTTTTGCCCAGATCAAAAAACTTCCAGTGCCTTTCCAAGAAGCGTCATGTCTCAAGAAATGGGTCTGGTGGAGATTTTTTTTTTTTTTCCTGGGGGGACTAGAAACCTTCCATCTCAGTGATGAAATCATCTCGTTCTTAGATCGTACAAACACAGCAGATGCCTGGTGGGGAAAGCTGGAAATAGAATCCCGCGTGCGCAATCGCGCCTTGGCTCGGGAGCGGCGCGCAGGTGTCTCCGGGCCAGGGGGCGACCCTTGCGTCCACCGGGCACGGCAGCCTTGGCTCTGCAGGAGCTCTGCCGCCTCATCTGCTCAGGGAAATGGCCCTGGGAGCTGTGAAACCCTCTGGGGAGAGCGTTCAGCTCCTGCCGAGTGCAGCGTGTGGGGTTATTGGGTTTGGCTGTCTCGCTGTTGAGCGCCGGTGTTGTTTGAGGTGCAGAAATGAGCGCCGGCTCAAGAGTTCATTGAAACAAAGAATTCTCCTGTGCCCCTTGGCTTAAACGGCCCAGGGGAATAAACAGTTGGTTCAAAAAAAGGGAAAGGACTGATTGCTGAGGAACTTGAACCAAATTAAATTAAAGTGAATTAAAGGTAACCTTAGATAAATAGCCACATGACGGTCTGGTGCCATCCTCTGAGGAATTCGGTTCATTTACTTCCTAGTGAGGCACAATTGAATAGAAACTTAATTTTTCTATTCAATTTTTTATTAATTTTTTTACCTTGTCTTCACCTTTTCAGACCAGCCTACGTTTCCCTTGGCGTTTTAATTCAGGAGGGCTACTGAATGCATAATGAAGCACATCCATTTTTTAAATCCTTTGCCAGACTTTTCCATCTTGAGGGTCTTGCAGGTTCCATTCAGGATCCCAGGGCATTTTCCACAAGAAAACTTTGCATGCATCTCCCTGTAGCTAAAAATCTGTCACCCTGAGTTTCATTAATATGCAGTTAATCAATTTGATTAATGAGTGAAAAACTCAGAAATGTCAGGAATGAGTCAGCTGAACAAAGTTAATTCTCTAGTCTTTTGTGGTGGCCTTACATCTTAATCTTTTTTTTAGAGCGTTTTACATGTGATAACGTAGATTGCATTAGAAATGCACTAACGTAGGCAGCACAAAAATCTAGTTTGTAAGGCCAGTGTTAATGTTATTTTTTCAACCCTCCTAAAATCATAGCAGCTCACAGAAATAAACAACTCTAAGTCTTTTACCAGCCCTCCCAGTCATGAAGCCAAAATCAAGGTGAAAAACTGACTCCATAATTTGTGCTTGTGCACTTTGACCAATGTCTCCCAGTAAAATTTTTGGGACACTGAAAATCTGTCATCTCTTTGAGTCCTCTCCATTAAACAAAACGTATTGGAGAAAAAAACGAAGCCTTTTCAAAAGACAGTGAGCCAAAATTCATTCATTTTAACACTTTGCAGTGTTCTGATCCTACATTTCACCCCATTTCATGGCCTGGGTCAGTACAAAGCAAACCATCCCCGACAAGAACTGAAAATATTTACAGAACTTTGCTACAGATGCTGAAAACAAGGGGCAAACATCTTCCAGCTTCTGATGTGTTTGTCTCATTCTGTAAGTCTGCACAGAGAGTGCTACATAATGTTCTCCAGGCACTGAGCAATAGGAAATCAATGGAGAATCATGGATATCAGGGGGCATAAGGGCCACACAGCCTTAAAAGCTGATGTGTCCTAATAAAAACCCTTCATCGTCTTTGCTGCTAAACAAATCACAATGATCCAGCTGTCACTGTACCAGAGGGTTTTATTGTGCTGCCCAGGGAGGAGAATTCTCAAGAGAAATGAGAAAAGAAAAAAGCATTTTTTAAAATAAAAAATAGATTGATCTCAAAAGTGTAGATTGCTGTCAGAGTTAAGAAAACACAACTTTTAAGGAATGTCGTTGCACACGCTCAAATTCTTATTCATCATAAAAATCAAACCATGACATTCCCCAAGGATTTTTTAAACCAGTCTCAACAGTCTGTCAGCACAAAGGGGACAAAGCAGTTGGGAGCCAGGAAAATAGAAGAAACGGAAGTATTTGCCCTCTTAAAAACAGCTTGTTCTGCCAGAACCCCCATTCAACCTCCTTCCTCCCAAAGCGTGGATGAGGTGAAGCAGCATATGGCTTCTAGAGACACTACCCCAATCTGTTTGGCTAAGGAAATGTGGTTCTTTTAAGAATTTGCTTTTTTGATTCCTGCTCTGAATATTACTTCAGCGCAAGGTCTGAGTATCCAGGAGCAGAGAGCAGGACAGGTTGGGGTGTGTGTGCCCTGTGTCCCAGCTGTCACTGTCACCAGGACTTGAACAAGGCTGAGCTCGTGGGGACAAGATTGTGCCCCTTTGGGTCCTCATTCTGTGGAGGCACCACTGAATTTCTGAAACGTGCTTGCTTTTGTGTTACTCTCAAAAGAAGGGATTAACAGGTTGAGGGCTCCTCCGGGGGGTGAATGGTGAGAGCCCTGTGCGGGGTCACGGCAGCATCCCGTGGGGCTGGGCTGGGGAAGAGACACGGGCAGGGCTCACAGTGAGCCTGCAGAGCCTTTCCAGGGCTTGGCACGGAGCTCCTGGAGAGAGCCCCAAGCTCAGGCAGTGCCACAGCAGCTGCCCGCTGCTGGGAGAGGGAGGAACGCGGTGTTCTGGCCGGGTCTGTGCACCCGGGGAGCCCCAGTCCCTGAGGGGCTGCTCGGGGTGCGGACAGCCAGGGCTCCCCTGGGCACGGGCAATCCTGCAGGGCAGCCGGGCTGGGTCTGCCAGAGCTCCCCGAGCTTCCCTGAGTTAGGAATGTGCCGGGAGGAACGCTGGGTGGAAAAATCAGAGCGCTCCAGCCTGGACTGGCTAATCCCAGCCTGGCAGCAGCAGCCTGAGGCACGCGAGGCAGGAGAGGATGAGCAAACCCAGCTGAGGGGATTTAGTCCATCCCACACTCACGCCTCAACTCTCCCTGACAGACATGCATCGGACTTATCTTTAAAAGGTTCCAGGGATGGAAAATCTCTGCATTCCCTGGATAATCTGAGTGTCCCTGCGCCGAGACTTTAATTCCTGGTGTGTAACCAGGGTGCTTCTTGTAGGAATTTAAACCCAGCGCTGAGTTCTGTGTTTTACAAGGATGTGAGGAACAATTTGTGGTGTTTTATCTCCAGCCGTATTCTGTGTAGTTGAAGGCAGCCTGATTGGAAATACCAGGGAATAGCTGTTTGTTAAAAACCCCATCTTTTGCGATGAGGATTTGAAATTCGAGCAGCATGGCAGTAGTACAGAAAATGCAAATATTGCACTGAAGCTGACAAAATAGCCAAAATATTGTCTTTAAAATATTTACCTGGTTTAAAAAAAAAAAAAATCTAAANTTATGAAATAAAATAATATGAAACATAGGAATATTGTATATGTTCTTATCTAATTGTGATTTAAAATTAATTTTTAATTTGGCAGCTTTAAGATACCAATTAGAATTAAAATTTGCAGAATCTTTATGATGTGACTTTTTAAATGTGAAGTATTTCTGGATCAGGTTCTAAGATTATTTTACAGTTGGAGTTGAGACAAACTGTGCTACATCCCAAAGTCTGCCTGTGCTTACAGTTCCTCGCTGTTGGTGGGCTTGAATTAGAATGAAAAACTGTTACCTGGAAAAGAAATGTTCAAGCACAGAAACAAACCAGAAATACCTTTTTGAACAGGA
>VXBU01005641.1:410612-441963 GCA_013400315.1 Bombycilla garrulus
ATATATATGTATATATATACATATATCTTCTCTTAGAAAAGTAGCATTTAAACAAGTAATTTCAATTTATCTCTGTTTTGCACAAGTTCTGCCTTTTCAGGAGACGCTGCTCCTCTTGTTTCAGTGAAGTTTGGGTGATTAATATGCAGAAAATATAGAATGTACATTGTAAATGGAGATTATCCTTATTTCCCGCAGCTTTGGCTATATCCATGTGAACATTTTAGTTTAGAATTTTTCTCAGAAATCCCATCTCCTGCCTGTGCCTGGCGTAGTTCATATTGAAGGTGTTCTTAGATGGGCATTCAGGGGGGATTTCATCCCATCCTTTGGGTGAAAATAAACCTAAGAACACAGTCCAGGACATGTTTCCTCACTCAGAGATCTGCACTGTAAAATTTCTGTAGAGGGCCACACTAATATTGAGAGAACTTTTTGATGCCTTCTGCTGTAAGACATTGTGACAGAATTTTCACCTTTTCCTGAGCTGATTCCTCACCCCTTTCAGTTTTGCAGCACAAAGGAATTGAGATGAGAAATGGAGTGAAAACAATAAACACTGCAGTTTATGAGGGGGGGTTGTGGCTGAGCTCTACAAATCTTCCCTATCTCCTTTAGCCAGGTTTTCTCCTTCCCCTGAGGCAGGAGAGGCCCAGGTGATCCAGGACTGGCTCCAAGGGCACTCATTGAATTTTCTGGGATTGCGGGTTTCTTTTTTGTTTAAGCTCTTCAATTTCAAATTTCCTCTATCAGCGCCTTTCCAGCTCTGAACCTCTGAAAATTCTGAATGACTCCTTAGGGACCTGTTAAATCTGTCACCTTTTCTCAGTAAGCTCTCTCTGCAGGGTCCGCAGGGTGGAAAAAGTTGGCAATTTCTCTCTAAACGGTCTGTGTGTGTGAAGTGTGTCAGGCCTTGGAAAATTCTTCTGCTAGCATAGATACAACCAGAGCAACTACAGTCATTTGGGAAGTTTTAAGAGAAATATTTGTGTAAGTGTGGTCAGGCATCACCACTCCATCCCCTGCTCCTCTTGGGGTTTTAGAAGCTCCAGTGAAACATCTGTCAAGATTTCCAGGCAAAGTCAACCTTTTCTCAGATTTGGTTTTGCAAAATTTTTGGTAGTATTGCTGTTAAATCCTCTCTGTTAGAACATCTTGTTTTAAAGCATCAAAAAAACCCAAAAAATAAAAGGAATATTTTTGGAAGCAAGCACACTTCATTTCCATCAGAACACAGTCAAAGAGGGATGGAGCAGCATGAGCATCCATCACTGAGGCAGATGCCACCCCAAAATCCTTCCGCAGTGATTTGCTCTTTTCATCACTGTGCTTCAGACAGAAAGGGGAGAGGCTCTGTGGATAAGCACAAGACAGACAGCTCTCATCTGATCACGTATTTATGAGCTATTTGCTGTTCTCTGTCAATGAGAAACGTGTTTCAATGCTCTATTTAAAGCTGAGTGCCCCAATGAGAGCTGCTTTTTGGGAAACATTTCTTTATTTGCCCGGGTTCCTGTGTTTCCTGGGGCTCTCAGTGACCTGAGTGGGAGCTAAGGAAGTGCTCAGAGCGTCCTCTCCTTCCAGCTGCCTTTCAGAAGTGCTGGAAGTGATGCCTTTTTGGAGCTACCTGAAAACAGAGGCCAGGCAAAATTAAGAGAATGAAAGCAGTTCTATTTATTGAAGGGCCCTCAGGTCCATTTAGGGCAGACAAAGCCCCCAAAATGGACCCCGGGTCACGGGTTTCACACTTTGATAAGTTTGGTCCATTTGCATGTTGGGGGTTAATCCTCCAATTCCAGCTTCAGTCATGGAGTCATTGAGCCCAAGTTTGCTGCCCCAATTCACTTTTGTTTCCATCTGTGGGGCTGAGGCAGTGAGGTGTCCTTGATTGCCAGCCTGGAGAGGAATTGTTGTGTCTGACCAGAATGGGGAAGCAGCAGCTGACGCTGTGTGTGGAGTTTGGAGTGATACACTGAAGAACTGCAGGGTTACAAATACATGAAAAATACAAAAGCTGAAATCCTAAGGCGTCAGAAGCTGTCAGGAATTGCTCCATGAGAAATGGGAGCATTCTTCCTGTTTTTAGAACCCAACTGCAACTTCATCTCTGACATGACTGCTTAGCTCCGGCTTGAAACTTAGCAGATTTTTCTGATATTATATATATTTTTTCTTTGATCCATACATGTTTAATAAGACAACTTTATCCCAGGAGCTGCAGTGCTCCCTCTACTAGTTTTTTTTTTTTTTTGCTAATAGCAAGGTTAGAATTCTAAATCAAACTTAATTAAACTTTTCCAAGTGAGTAAATGTCAACATATGGGCAGCCACTTCCCTGCTAATACCAAGCTAACAGAAATTCTAATTTCTAATTGGTTTTACTCCTAATGATTTGTTTGCATTGGCACAATAGCCTATTCTAAATGTGGTCTTGCAACATGTGATCGTGAAGAAAAAAGGGATTTATTTCCCTCCTTCTTTGACTCTGAATTAACCAATGACATTTATTAGTGTTCCATCCAGAGCTCTGGGATCACAGCTCCCTACTTTGCTAATTCAATTTAGTCCATACATTTTTCAAAGTGAGGTTGTGTTTTACATTGATTTTCTTTTCATAGTTATGATATAGTTATGAACAATTTAATCTGAAGGGGACCTCTTGTTTGTGCTGTGTGTTCTTCATTGTTGTAAATCGTTTTTTGATGATGTTTGAACCTAAGAATCAACTGGAAAAGTCAAAGTGACCGGGTTACCTCCAGGTAGAGTTTGTGGGGTATCAGGACCGGCTGCTAAACCAGATTTCTCCATGTATTTTTATTCTGCACTGGAACTGAGCTGAGGTCTTCAAGCTTTTTTCCATGAAAATCCCTGAGAAAAAGAGCCTAAACTGAGCAAAACCAAAGGTTAAGACCATGTGCACCTGTTCTGCATTCTTGGAACAGTGAATTTGGAGAATTTTGTAGCTCTATTTTTATATATCCTGCATGAATACAAAGAACACTTCAACTTTCCCCAGAATTTTCCTTGTGCACATTGATATTTCTACTGAAATGAAAAGCAATGTCAGAATCACTCATTACTGACAAATGTACTTTTTATATTGGATTTTTTTCACTGTTTCTACAGAGACAAATAATAGTAAGTATTTTTCTTTATAGAATAGTTGTAGGTCATACTAAGAGTTCTTTCTTTTTGAAAGAAGGTCACTCTAACAATTATCCCAGAACAGCCTTCCTTGCACTGTGGAATATATTGTCCTGTAATTTTGGCTCACAGCCTCTCAATTAATCTCCCAAATAACTATTACTTACAGAATTTTAAAGAGGAATGATTGTTTAATTTAATTACTTTGTATTTTTAAATATAAAATTTTTGTTTGTTTTGTTTACTAATGCCTGTGAACCTGTTTATAGTTGTTTACTATTATTGAGGTAAACATTCTTGTATAAAAACACTTGTTCTGCAAATTCCTGCTGGGCTACAGAATTTTATGTGAAGGAAATTTCTCATTTCTAGGTGTTTTGATAATGATGTATTCCACTGGTCATTTTAGAATACGCCCATCTTGATTTTTACCGTATTCTAAAATGCTCACAAAGACCTGCTTCTAGATTGAGATTGCAGGAAAATTTATGAGTAGGAATTGTCCTTTCTGAACCTTGATTCTTAATTTCCTGTTTTCCTGGCTGGATATCTAGTCAGTCCCTCTGTCTGTCTTTATGACTTTCTCCTTGCTCTGCTTTGAACCCATCACCTTTGCAATGAGAGAACAAACAAGGTCCTGCTCATCCAGCATTGCATGGGGTTTTTGGAGTCGATTGAAATTTTTATTGCAATATGGGGTTTTTTCCCATTTATTTTATATTGGTTTTCATTTATTACACTGAGAACTTGTAAAGTGCAAAATGTGCACTTTGTGTCACGTGGGACCTCCAGATGAAAGAATTATTTCTTAATGCAAACATCTGTTTTCCACGAATCTGTGTTGGGTTGCAAAATCTGAAGTCCCCCAGATGCCTTCCCTTCAGAGGCATGTGCAGATCTCTGACAAAACTTTTGGATGTTGCTCATCACGCACTCCCAGGGTGCCAGGCACGACTCAGCCCTCGGCTGGGGATGGCAGAGAATGAGATTTAGAACTCTGGGATGACAGAGAAAATCTTCTCACATGTTTTCCAGGAAGGGATCCTCCAGAAATATTAATTCTGTAAGTAGGACTTGGCTAGGACGTGACCTTGCAAGTCAAGTGGTTGAATAACTGCACTTGTTAATAAACACAGAACAACTTTTCAAGGTCTGATTCCTGCATTTGGAACCCATGTTTTACCTTTGGAATGTGACATCTCTAGCTCGGAGCAATATAAGTGAAGCTACAACAAACCAATGTCAAGGTTTTCTCTTGCAATCTCTAAGAACAGGACTTGCAGTGAAAATTGTCTTTTTTTTTCGTGTTTCTCTGTTTTTTCTGTGACAGCAAAAGGAAACAAAATTGAATATAAACACCGCAGAAGTAGTTGCTTGATGCTGTGGAGTGAGGACCCATCCCTTTGTCTGATCTCTCCAAAATGCATTTCTTTGGAGATGCCAGAGAGAAGAGCCTTGCTGGGCACGTCCCATCTCCTGAAGTGGAGGGAATATTTCAATTAACATTCCCGTGCTCATGAATGTTTCTGATCAGGCTGAGGAACGTGTGAATGTATATATCTATGTCTATGCTTGCAGGGCCCCCAGAATTGTTTCCTTGCATATAGATGCCAAAAAAGTGTAAATATTTAATAGCAAGCTCTGGAGCTGACAGTTACATAACGAAGCCACAGGGACAGCAGCTCTTTGCTTCCCCCTCCCTGCCCCCCTGGAACCCTTACGTAACAAACTGGTGGATGACAAAGCAAGGAATTCTGATATTGAGTTCAAAGACGTGTCCAGAAGTCACTTTGAGCAATGTACAAACCCCCTGAAGCTCAGTGTTTGTAGGGTAATTTTGTCACATGTAAATCCCTTCGGCAGGGCAGGAAGGAGCGCGGGTTTGGAGAGCACAGATTCCTGCAGGTAACTTGGAAATGTTTGTCAGGGCTGACCAAACCCTTGGAGAGAGTGAGAGAAAGGCAGAAATCATTGAGGTTCCAGTAATTTCTGCCTCTTTGCCTGATCTGTGGCTCCGAGGTGACACCGAGCCAGCCCTCAGCCTCCTGCTCTGCCCTCGTGGGAAGTGATTCAACATCTGCTGACGCTTCGTCACACAGGCAGCATTCGGGGCAGGAATGTTGGTGGCTGTCACTCCTGGGACTAATTGTGTAGCAAAATACACCACACAACGAGGAATCTGCAGAAATAAATGCTGCAGTGTCTGTTACAGCTCCAAAAGCCTTGTTAAGGAGGGGAATTTATGGTTTTTATCGGATCATTTTTGGGTTATTGGTCCTTTTCTTACATAGCTAAATAGTTTTGTAAAGTAAGAGTCATCAGTGGTGGTGTTGGGAACCAGAGCCCAGCTCTGCTGATGACAAAGCTGTAACTTTGAGCTGCTCAATTTGCTTTAATAACATCAGTGCTGGAGCTGCAGTGAGGGAAAAAATGTCTTTAGAGAAAGCGATTCAAAAAGAAGTTTTTATCAGGGGAACTGTTGTCTTTCTGATGACAAAATCAGTTTGACTTTCTAAAAAAATTACTTCTGGGGGTGTAAGGAGATTTTCCTAGGGAATTTAAATGCCACAAGGTATTCTCAGCTTAAAAATAGCAGTGTGTAGGTTGAATTGAGTAGCTGAGAGGTATGTGCTGTAGGTTAGGATTTAGGAATACAGATGTTCCCAGATTTTTAAAAATGTGCTTTTTCTGATTTAAAAATTACCGTGCTGTAGATCAGGACGATATAGTTTGTAATTATAATCATTATGTTATTCAAAGCAGCTTTAAGAATCTCCTGATAACTGTTTGAAATTTTAAGCAGATATTCTTTTTAGCTGCACTGAGCCCATGTGCTTCCTTCTGCATCTGCCCAGATTTGGTTGATATGATGAGAAATGTGTATTGAAATGGTGTGAAAGCATTCCAGATCCACCAGGACACGAGCCTGGCAAGCTGTCAGGTGATGCTGTCTGGCTTTTTGTGGACTTCTCCTATTATTTCCCTCTCTTGCTTTCTAGCTTTCACTGAGTTGAAATGATTAATAACAACCATCAGATTATTGCCTCGTGATGCCTCTTGCTCACTGCTCCTGAGGTGCTTTGACTTGTCCTCCTGTCCTCCTCTCCTTCTTCCCCTTTCACCACAAAATTTTTCCAACTTTTCCTTTAATAACCTGTGCCTTTCTTCCTTTTTTCTCCCTCTTCTAAACCCTTCCATATAATTCAATTCTGTTCATGCAGAGTGGGTTTCTTGGGCCAGTTTTGAATTTTCTCCAGATGAAGTGCAGCCCAGGTGAGTACCTGGGGGTTTGCTCAGCCCTCCAGTCCCCGCTGAGATGGAAATCCAGCTGCTGTCCCTTCAGCTGGGCTCACTGAGTGTGATGGGTGGCAGAACTTTCCTATTCTATGCTTCCTGAACCCTCCTTTCCTTTGGATTTTTCCTTCCTTTTATCTCCCCCCTGTAGAAAACGTTTCCAGCAGCTTTGTTGATCTATTTCTGGCCCAGTTTTAAGGTTTTAAAGTTCTTTTCTCCTTCCACAAGGTTCTGGTAACGTCCTTTCAGATATTTCATGGGCACAAAAGTCACCTTGGTCCCCTTTTGTGTTTCCGAGTGTCCTTTGAGGCTGTGCTGCCAGGTTCTCCCTCTCCTGGGGAGTTCCAGTTCCATTTTCGGCTCCGCCTGCTTTTTCTGTGCCAAAGGAGTCCCAGCCCTTTATATCCTTGCCTTGCAGATCTTCACCACCTCAGTTTCAAACCCTGCACATTTTCTGTCCTGTGAGGGTGAGGCTTTGGCCACGACACAAGTTGAGAGTTGTGATAGAAAAGAGCTCCACGATTTAAACTTGTGTACTTTGGATTTGGATTTTCTGACAGATAGGGCCTGTGTTAAATGTAATTTAAGATGAGAACATCGCAATTCACTGTCTTGGAATAAAACCCTGCCACAAATCACATCTGCATATTAACAACTCTTTTGTGATGCTTTTCACTCTGTGCATTTCAATAAAAGCTCAGGCGTATTTTTGGGTAGCATTGAGAGCCACGTGCTCCCTGTGAAAGCAGACAGCAATCTTATACCTCAATGTGAATTTTTCAAGCTTATATGAAGGTTTTTTATAAATATTAGATGCTTTAAACTCAATTTGGCTATTTAGATGTATTAATATTATATATTTTATTAATATTTCTTATTTTCTCCTTGTCTGTAAGGTTAACTCTGGGTCACTCTGCTCTGCAGTAAGGGCAGATAATCTAAATATAGAATTAAGAAGTTTGTATATTTTTCCCCTATAAATGCATAAAGTTTCTTCCTTTAAATCCGTGTAAGTCTTTCTATAATTTCTGGAAAACCAGAACAGCAGAAAAAGAAATTAAAAACCCAATTATTTTTCCTTAAGTATATAAGAAAACATTAGACAAACTCAAACCAATGGAGATGCAGGTTTCCTTTATTTTTTTTTCCTGTTAAAAGGAACACCTCTAAAACGGTTTGGAAGAAAGAACCACATAATTCAAAAAATATTTCCTGACAGATGGGTCACCTTGTAAAGGACGGAGGTTGTATTTTAAATTTCTCCTTTTTGTATTTTTAAAACATCTGCTCAGAAATCTTGCTCTTGATAGAAGCTGAAAGTTTTTTGCTAGAGTTTATTCCTAAAAAAAGAACATTTTGAATTAATTTACGTAGTTATTTTATCCCATCTCCTTTCTGTGGAGTATAAAATATGAAGGCAAAATTTTGGGAAATTGTGATGGTCTGATTGACTTCTCAGCTGGGCCAGGGGAACCCCTGGGGTTTTAGAGAGGCCACATTGAATCTCAACCATTACAGACTCAGAAATCCAAAATTCAACTCAGAATTTCCTCCATGCCTCTAAAAGACTTCAGGCTTTGATGAGATCTAGAAATTAATTTCTCTACTCCTAAAATTTCTTCCTACCTTCAAACACTTCTGTTCCACCTGAATTTATAGTTGTCAGATGAAAGGAACAGAAAAGAAATTAAATGCATTTAAAATGTTGTTGTTTTCACTGAGTTGTGGAGGATTTTAAGTCACAAATGTGATTTTTTATTCAGTGTGGAAGCTTGTCAGATTTAGGGACATTTTCCAAGAGCTTGATCTAAGTTCAATCTGTTTCCCTCAGATTTTCTTTCCTTCTTAAAAACATTTTTTTCAGCTGGAATAAAACAAAGTTTTCAGCTGAAAAGGGAATTGTTTTATTTGACTGTGCTTAATCTAAGAGTTATTCTACAGGTAATTCCTTCCATATTAATGATAATATCTTGTGTTATTTGTATGCTCCTTGGTACCATTTATGTGAACATGGAGATACTTCTGACAACACAAACACAAAATTAACCTCACTGCTCAAGTCAAGTAATACATTTATTTCTTACCTGATTTTGCTTAATCAAGATTTTTTTTTGTTTTGTTTTTACTGAAGGGTCTTGGAAATATTACTCTGCAGCAGCTCTTTGTAATTTTGTACAAGCTGGACTAAATTTCAACCATCGGAAAAGGAAATAAAATCAATGTTTGACTGTGGCTAGACCAGGCAATGTCTCTTTTGCGACAAAAAGGAGGTTTGCTGTTAAAAACCCAGAATATTCATTCTATTTAATTCTAAGTCATATCTAATGAAAAAGGGAGAGTGAATTCTGGTGTTGCATCTGCTGAAACAGAAACGGTTTCTGCAACTCTCAGCATTTGAGAATTCCACCACAGACCTTCCCCACAACCAGAGGGCAGCTCTTCCTCTTTGCGCCCTTGAATGTTAAACAAAAAATCAGATTATAGTTACAGGATGCTGTTATTTCACTGGTTTATGACTGCTGTTATTTCACTGCTTCATTAATCCCTACCATTAATGGTGGAGATAAAATAATAAACTTCCATCAAGAATTTTTTCTGGGCCACTCCAGCCACAAAATATCCACTGCTTTTAAAGAAAACAGTCAAGACAAAAGTGCAAGTAATTTTAAGTTTCTGCTGAAACAGAATTACTTGCACTAGGAAACCATTTAAAACAATCAAGACAAAAGCGAATCTGCTGATTTGGAGAAGGAATCTAAAAATCTCACACAGCCCACTTAAGATGATTAAGGTTAAACAGAGCAAAATTCATTATTCCTTCCCCAAATCCCCATCGTGCTGCAGGAGGCAGCTGCAGGGTTGGTTTCTGAGTTACATTTGTGGCTGGTGCAGAGCAGCTGAAGGTACTGAATTGATAAAAGCTTCTTAATTTCTTCCTTGAGCACTGTTGGAGTGGTTTCAGTGAGGTTCAGGAGGGCCAGCAGTGTAAGCACATCCCTGCCACGGCAGCTCTTGCCTTGCCTCAGAAACCTCAGCGTGAGCCGCAGAGAGCTCGGCTCAGAGCTCCTCCCATTTCGATTTCCTTCCTCTCTTAGCGGCCGCTCAGGCTCATCTTTCTTCCTTTGACTTCTGGTAGTTTTGTTGTTGTTCACATGCAGGAGTAATTGCTCAGCTGGTTCATGGATTATGATGCTCCTGTTTGTAATTTAAATGTAGAAATCACATTGGTTGTTAATTCCCTCCAGTGAGAGGTGATGAATAAACCAAATTAAACTTCATTCAGAGGTGGAAGTGAAGCTGCTGAGCCCCCAGTAGCTGGGTAAGGTGGAAAAGTGATGTCAAATTCCTGCCTGGTCCCACTCTTCATGGAAAATGGAAAAAAAAAAAAAAATCTTCCCAGCTCCCTCAGGAGGGGAGGCTCTGCTGCTCAGGCTGAGTTCTCCTCTCTCCCTTAGGTTGGGATTTCTCTGGAATGTGTCCTTGGCTGTACAGTGTTTCTCCCAGGTGCTTTTTCAGTAAGGAGAATTCTGCCAGTTTCATCTGGTGAATAGATTTCTCTAGGAAGTCTGTTTAAGTTTTAATTGCATCCAACTTTGAAATAAATAATTAGCAGATGTACATAAAGTAATTTAGAATTAACAGTTCAGAATAGAGTGACTCTCTTAATACTCTTTTGCTTGTGTCAGGAATAATGTCCTTGCAGTTCTAGAAGCATCCCACCGTATTTCTCTATAGAGAAGACGGATGAATTAATATTGGAGAATTGTTTTTACTCAGTGTTCCCCAGTACCTTCATTATCGAATTGAAATGCTGATAAACTCAGTTTGTCCCAGTGTTTTTATAATGAGTGTTCCCTATAAGTGTTTAGTCGGGAACATTTAGAAATTGTGTTGAAAATTGTTTTAAAAAATTGTGTTAAAATTGTTTAATTTAATCTGGCAGGGTGTTAATGTTAATTTAATGCCATTGCTTTGCGTTGATTAATGTCATTCATTGTTTTAGTCCTTCCTGTCACTTTCAGCATCGTTCTTATTCTTATCCTGCAGGTTTTGGTGGCTCAGATGAAGCTCCGAGTCCTCTGTCACATAACAGAATTGGTGCTTTCTCCTTCCATTTGTTAAGTCTGGGTTCACCAAGGATAGGTTTCTCAGTAGAAAAATTTAAAAATATTAAAGTGACTAAGATTTCTGTCAATTTATTTCCTTTCTCTTTTCCACAGACCTCTTTATATGTCCTTTCCCTCCCTCTGCCACGTCTCATTAGCAGGCAGTGCTGGAGAAAGCAGCTCCATTCCCTCACCTTGTCACGTCACAGCAAATTGTATTTCTTGTGATGCGCCCGCCCGTCCCTAATGCGGCCCTTGCCGTCCCTGCAGGGTGTGGTACTGCAACAGGAGGCGCTGAGGATGAGGGGGAGGCCGAAGCTGGCTGGATTGAGGGTGCTGCCATCCTCCTGTCCGTCATCTGTGTCGTCCTGGTCACTGCCTTCAACGACTGGAGCAAGGAGAAGCAGTTCCGGGGGCTGCAGAGCCGCATCGAGCAGGAGCAGAAGTTCACCGTGGTGCGAGGGGGACAGGTCATCCAGATCCCCGTGGCTGAGATCGTGGTTGGGGACATCGCACAGGTGAAATACGGTGAGTGCGTCGCCTCTGGAAGCTTGGCTCGCTCTGCTGGCCCTTCCCAGCGGGATGGACACGCTCCCCTGGCAGGGATGGGAAAGGCGGGATTGTGTCACATTTATGGGACAGAAAAGTCAGCATGGCCATGGTGAGGTGACAGCTGAGCTGCCAGGGCAGAAGGAAACCTGATAACCTGCTGTAAAACTGCCCCAGGAAATCAATTTCATTGGTGTAAACTTCTTTCACTGACCTGGACAAGGACTGTTCGTACAAAGGTAATTCCCTGTCGTGGAAGATTCTGTCATTCGGATTTATTTCTTTTTGTTTCTGTCCAGTTCGGGATAAGAGGAAGTATTTTTAAATGTTGTGTGGAGGGGAATTGGGCCTCTGTGATCACCTCACGAGTTGCTTCAGATCCAGACTGACCCCCCAGATCAGGTGCCTGATAATTCCATTCCATAGGGAAAACCCCGTGCTCCAGTGGAGTGAAAGACTCCTGCAGGAGCTTGGTGTTCTCTGGACTGTTGTTAATTCCAGCAATATCCCTGTTCCACGAGCCATTCCATTTCTCCTGGACTCACCTGACGGCTTCCTGAGGGGGGAAGGGGAAAGGGCAGCTCAGCTGTTAATTAGCTGCTGTTAATTCCTATGAAGTTTGATGGAGAAACCTTCAGGAGATGTGAAGAGCATTTCCCCACCAAACCCCCGTGATGGGGATGTCCATCGTGTGTAAAATGTGATTCATTTGGATTCTGGGATAGCATGAGGCGGAAAATGTTTACAATTAAAGGCCTTTCCTTGCAGGATTGCAATGCTGTCGCTCATATGGATGGAGTCAGGAGTAATTCCTTCCCTTCTGCTTTCATTTCACCTTTAAATGCAATTAATTGTGATTTTATAACAAAACTCATCGTGTGATTATAAAAGCAATCTCACGGCGGTTTTCCATTGCCGTGTTCTGACCACAGGTGACCTTCTCCCTGCTGATGGGATATTTATCCAAGGAAACGATCTCAAAATCGATGAGAGCTCCTTGACTGGAGAGTCCGACCAGGTCCGCAAATCCGTGGACAAGGATCCAATGCTGCTGTCAGGTAAAACCTGCCCCACGCCCCTGAGCTCCTGCTCTGCCCTCTCCAGGAGTGCAGAGCTTACTGTGAGTGTGCTGGGCGCCTGCTGTCCTGGGAAAGCTGCTCAAATCCACTTTTTGGAGGATATTTTTATCCACTTTTGTTCTCCAATTCAGGAGAAGATTCCCTCAGAACAAAATGCAGGGATACAAATAACAAGTTCTTAACTAAAATGTGTTTGCAAATAGTGACGTGTCTTAAAGGAGGCTCTGATAAATTTCTGAGGAAGGTTTCAGAGCTTTTCTTTTCTGCCTGAACCATCCAAGCCTCTGCTGGCTTTTAAAGATCTTTTCTGGTCTTTAGGTTTGAACTGAATTTATTTTGGGGGATTTTTTTGGCAGATGGCTAATTTGTATATTTGTGATGTTTTGCTGAAACTATTTTCTTGCGAAAGATAGACTTGTTTAGTGACAGTATTTCTTTTAAAAAGAGAATCTGATGGTGATGGATGTGCAGCCTGAGGTTTGTGTTTAAGCATTAATTCTTGGTTGAGAATAATACACAACAGGGTTTATTTTGGTTATGTGGTAATATCGCCCTCAATATAGGTTTATGAAGTGTAACAAATCTCTCTCAGTACTGTCAGAAAAGCCTTGCATCATTTTTTACATTTATTTTAGCTCCCTGTAACCTTTCTTGCCTCTTTTCAGGCACCCATGTGATGGAAGGCTCTGGGCGGATGCTGGTGACTGCTGTGGGGGTGAATTCTCAGACTGGCATCATCTTCACTCTGCTGGGAGCTGGCGGAGAAGAGGAGGAGAAGAAAGACAAGAAAGGTAAATCTCCCAACACCAGGATGCTCCAGAGAAAGCTCCTGGGCTTTGTGCAGCCAGAGCTCTCCTCCACTCTTGACAAATACATGTGATTTTTCAAACTGCCTTTTTTTTTTATGACACATTTTTATCATCACATGTCACACAGAAAAACAGCAGAAGCTGTTAACCAATAAATCCATTGGATAACAAGATGTTTTTCCAGTGTGAAATTGCAGGCTCCCAGTCCCTACTGAAATGCAGGGGAATACCTGGGCATGCTCCAGTTGCTCTGGCTTCTCTACATGAGCCCATGCTCACCTACAGGTTGCTAAGATTTTGTGCTTTTCTATCCATTTAAATTTTTTTCCCTCAGGAAAAAAACCCTTGGCCATGGAAATAGCATCTGTCTTGGAGCTTCAGGACTAAAATAAAGATAAGCTGTGGCTCTTTGCTAGCCTGGTTGTTTAATGTCAGTGACTGACTTGAGAGGCATTTTAATTTCTCCAGGTGTAAAGGTTGAGCTAAGAATAGTAAAGGCCAAGAATGTGGCAGTAAATGTTAGCAGACAGTTTTACTTTCATGTCCTGTATCAGTTAATGAAATCAAGAAGCCTCTTTAGACTTTTCACCTTGTAACAGTGTGATGTCATAAGCATTTGCTAATTTATGGGCTGCACACTAAGCAGAAACATGATTTAATGTCCGTCCTTTCCTGTTCTTCTTCACACAGTCTCATAAATTGTTCTGCTTCCACAATTTCACTACAAGTCTGTCCTAAGAATATTTGTCTTTCTGCTCTTTCTAGTGGATTTCACTATTACTTAAAAAAAAAAGCCTAAACAGTTAAAGCTTTACTGAACATTTTATTTGCTATCTGTCAGGCAATATGATTCCACCTGTTTTTTTGCTTCCATCATTTTATATGAAGCTGCATATAGGAAGGCCAAATTCAAATGGTTTTAGGACCTACAATTTCCATTTCTGAGAATGTTCAACCAGCAGCTGCCTTTGACTCCTTGATGCTTTGAGGAAATCCTTTTTTACTTAATAAAATGCTTATCATTTCATTTCTGCACAGAAGTGCACAATAGCTGCCAGGCACGAGGAGCTCCAGGAGAATTAAAAGGAGAAAGACTGGAACTTCACAAAGCAAAACTCTTTAATGCCAGACTAGTTTTGAGCAGCACCTCGGAGTTTGCTCTTGCTGTCGTTCAGAGCCTGGGTGAGATGTGGGGGAGAGGAGGAGCAGCTTCACCCCTGTGTGATGTGAGAGCTCCCTGGGCTGGGTTTAACTGGGCTGGCCTCCCTAGGCTGTGCTCACGTGGGTCAGAGCCTGGAAAGGCAGGAAAAGAGGAATCAGGGAGTTTTCCTCACACTGTGGCTGTAGCTTACCCAGAGACAGAGATTCTTCCAGAGGTGTGTTGGAATTTGGGTGCAGACACAGAATTCAATTGAATATGGCTCTGTAGAAATAGCTATGATATTAAAAAAATCCATAATATAGAGAATTCCTCCACATTTTCTGATGCTGCTGGCAGCTCTGTGCTCGTGCCTGGGCAAAGCTGGTGGCAGATGGAGGCAACAGCTCAAATGAAAACTTCTGGTCCATAAACCTGCAATTCTCAGAAATCCTGCCCCTTTCAGTCCCTGTGGGTGTGCACTTTTCTTGTTCATTAACGCTTTAAAAATCATCATGCAGGTGTGAAACAGGAGGAGGAACAGCAGCTTCCAGGTAGAGTAAGAGTTGTACCCCATCCCATGGTGCAAATCAGGAGGGAACTGCTGATTGAAATAATCATCTCTGAATCACTCCAGTTGAAATTAAAGGATGATTTCCAATCAACAGGATTGCTGGTGCCAAATCTTTTGGTGTGCAGGCATTGTTTGGTGTTGCAAATCTTGATGTTCAGCTGGAATAATCAGCTGTTCTCCAGAAGTAAATTGCAAAGTATTTAAAGTGGAATACTTGATTTGCTGTTAGCAGCTCACGCTGTGCTGGTTGGGGTGGGGATCCAAACGGAATAAAGAACAAGCACGAGTCACCAAAACAGTTTAAGTCGTTGCCACTACAGTAATCAAATTTACAATTGAAATTTTCCTGAATGCAGTTGCACAGGGTGTGTTTTTAAATCCTGGGAGCTGTTTATTTTCTTTTCCCAATTTGCCATTTGTAAATAATATCAGCCCATTCTTCTGCAATACCAACCCAGTACAGCATGAAATAATCCCTGTGGGGCAAGGACTGGAGCAGTTTGAGAATCTCAGTCAGGATTTGTGGGAGGACTTAAACAAAGGAAATTTTATCGATTATTTTAGAGAATGATTTTATTGAACTTTACTATAGAAAACATAGTAAAATGATGAAATCTTCTTCAATCTTTTCACCTTCCTATTAGGAAAGGTTTCTTGTACAGTTTTCTCTATTATGTGGATAATTGTTGAAAATGAGAGGACGCTTTTCTTTTCTGGTTCTTCTTTCATGTCACCACGAACCAGGAAATGTGTAATGTCCATTATCTGGATTTAAAATAGCCCGTTATCCTCCAAAAACACTATATTTGCCTTTTCCATATAAAATATAGGAAAATTCCATGTTTCTACTCAGATCAATGTGCATTTTACCTGGGTGATGGCAGGACATGGATTGAGCCCTGTTAGACTGGGATGCATCAGTGATGATAAATCATAATGTGCAAAATTATTTAAAACACAAAATATGTACCATTGTGCTATGTAGAAGTAGGTACAGATACAGATATAATGCATTTCTAAGTGCAGATCTTAAAGCTACCCATGCACTGTGTAAATTTATTTTATTTCAATATTTCAACCTCTTTAAAAATGAATAAATTTCATTAATGTATAAAAAATGACATAAAAGGACTAAAGCAATGTACTGTGTGCACTCAGTTCTCACCAACTCCTTTAACTTTGCTGAATGTATTTCATAATTATTTATTTATTCTTAATTATTATTGTTATTATTATTGTTATTATTTGAGTTTTCAGCTTTGTGACACCTTCCCAATGCCATGTTGCTTTGCAAATTTGTTTTAATTAATTTCAAACTCTTTGATTTTGGGAGCAAACGAAGCCACGAAGGCTTTTCGCTCTGTCACGTGCATTCGTTCGCGTTGTTGTTATTATTTATCCATTATTTGTTGGTTTATTTTTGTGTTTATTTTTGTGGTTTTTTTTTTTTTTTTTTTTTTTTTTATCCATTATTGCTCAGTAGATTCTTCCCGTCCCTCCTCCCACCCTCCTCCAGCCACAGATGGTGCAGCAGGTGCAAATGCCACTGATAATGCAAATGCCAGCTTAGTCAATGGTACGTCACAACCCCCGGCTTGTCTGATTTGATGGATTTCTCTCCTGACTGTGTCAAATTCCCTCTCCCCTCGCTGACCTGCACAGATGTTGTGTGTGTGTGTGACTGCACTCTGAGAGATCCTGCTCCACAAGCTCTGCAGGAGCTTGGGACAGGGGCCACAGGGATGCTGCAGCTTCATTCCACAGAATTCAGCCTGGCAGAGGCAGAGTTTGGAATCTTGATCTATTTGCCATTAAATCTGCAGTTAAAAGAAGCAGTTTAGTCAGGCCAGTTTCAGATTTTTGGGTAAATTCGCCTGAAGTTTTATTATAAAGTTTCACTATTGAGCCTAGATCTGGAGAGGAGCACCATGAGGAAGGGATTCTCTCTGCTTCTCCTCTTTTCACTCTCATAATTCCTCACACAGTTCTGAGAGAGAGCTGGCATCGGGGATCGGCCTCCATTGCAACCAACACTGTGTTAGGAACAACTCCTGCTGTTTTCAGCATCTGGTTCAGGGGAGACTGAGACATTTTATGGATATTTGTGTGAACCCTCAGTGATCTTCTCCTGAGCCTGCCTATGTTACCTAAACCCGAACCAAACCATTCCTGCAGCCAGTTTTCAGTGTCCCGGGACAGATTCCTGACCCCACTTGTTAGCACACAGGTATTTCAGTGTCTCTCCCAACAGTCAGATTCCAGTGTTAAATTGGATTGAATGGGTCAATATTAGCGTAGGCATCAGCTGTATTTTGCTGCTAATCAGATACATGAGCCTTTATTTGCCAAGCAACTTTTCCTTCTTGTGCAGTGCCAAAAATACTGAGTAAAGTCATTCTACTTTTAATCATGTTGGTAAAAGAAGTTTTTTTTTCATGCAGGTTGCATTTCACATGTGAAATGAGAGTTTCTGACAGCAATATCAAATGCTAAACAAGAACCAGGATTTACTGCTGTAGGATCTTATTTAAAACAGTGACACAGGAAATCTTTGAGCCTATTTTCAAGTGATTTAAAAGAAACATATAACCAGATCTAAAACCCATTCTGGAAACCTAGGATTTATAATGTCCTTCCATGGTAGGGACCTCCGTCATCCTGGTTCCAGACTATTTAGAGACCAAGAATCAGGGAACGACCTATAAGCGTTTTATCCTCCATTACTGTGAGGGTGCTGAGGTCCCGCACAGAGCGGCTGTGGATCCCCGGCAGTGTCCCAGGCCAGGCTGGATGGGACGTGGAGAAGCCTGGGATAGGGGAAGGTGGCCCTGCCCATGGCAGGATGGCCCCGGATGAGCTTTGAGGTTTGTTCCACCCCAAACCGTTCTGTGATTCTGCGCTAATTTCACTTTGGTGGCTGTAAATCAAACAAGCTCCCCTGCAGTCCCCTGGGTCCCCAGCGCTGCTGCCCGGCAGGATGGGACAGAGAGCCCGGCTCCTCTTTGCTGGAGCTCGACAGGAGCACAGCGAGCCCTGTGCTGCTGCAGCCCGGGCTCTGCTCAGTCCCTGCTGTGTTTGGGTTTAATGCTGAGCTTAATGAGGAAATTGAGTTCCAGGGGATATTAGATCAGTGTCGGAATTAGGGATGTGATTTTCCATCATCCTCTCTCCAGTCAGGAACAACGGTTTCTGTCCATGTTTATCCTGGAGCTGAGAGATACAAACTCGGGGCTTTGCAGTGTGGAGTGAAATTTTTTGTGCACTTAAGGGTGTTTTGGATTTTAACTTCTCTGAGACGAGGCAGTTCAATAATTCTGCTGGTTTTTGATCAGCATGGGCAGGACAGGCTTTCCACAATTCAGCTGCTCGGAGGAGAACTCAGGCAGGCAGACTCAGGCCTGAGTGCTTTGGAATTTTCTGGGAAATGGCCAATGCCAGATTTCTGGTAAATTCTCAGTTAGCACTGTTGAAGAGTTAAATACTCAAAGTGTAGAAATGGTTTGGAGGCAAGAAAGGAAGGAGAGAATAAGTTACAAAGCAAGGAGCCCAAATTCATCTACATATTCCTTTGGTCTGGATGAAATGAATCTTTTTAAAGTTTAAAAATTCTTCATTCTTCCTGAGGTGTGACTGGAAACAAGAATTTTACCAGTCTAATATCTTTGTGTAGAAAATATCTTAGAACAAGAAAAAATAATTATATACTTGAAAAAGTGCCAAGCTCAGGAAATGTTGTTGCTTGAAAATCAACCAATTGCATTTCGGATAAAATATTTTTATTCTTATTTGTCAGTACACAATTGGCACAAAAGAAATGGTTTGTTTTCAGCCAGTGAGCCTGTAGTGATAAATTCATTTCCTTTGTGACCCAGCCTGTGTATTTCGTGCTGTACCAGAGGAACTCGTAAATTCTGTTGAGTTTTAGGAGCTGAGATCAAAATAGAGAATTGTTGCTGATCTCGTTGTCAGAACTGTGGACAATATGTTCAGTGTTTGAAAGTTTGCAAGTTAAGGCCATAAACAAAACAAAATTTTGCAGAAAGGTAGTGGTTCAGGAAAATTCATCTCATTCCAAAGTATTATATTTAGTAAAGGTAATTTTTAAAGATGAAAATCAGGGAAGCAGCAATCACTGTTTACAGCTTGTTTATCCTAAATTTCATTTCCTTCTGCTAGAGCAAATGACCCCAAATTTGATTTCCTTCCAGTAGAGCACTGTCACCCTCCTAAATCAGGATTTCCAGGGTGGGTTGTTGGGTTTTTTTGGCATTTGTAACTTAGAGAATTTGCTGCTTAAATATGTATTCAGAAAATATAGAAAAGGTATAGAAATGGCTACAAGACTCAGAGAAATCTCTGCTGGAATATTTTACATCTATTCTTAATCGTGGTGTATTTACTGAGCTACTTCAGTTCCTAAAAAGCAATTTGTAGTTTGGATGGGTTTTTTAATATTATTGTTCTATTTTTTTTCTGAATTGTAAGTGAAGTTATTTATTGAATGCATAGAATAATTATCTAAAACTTCCTGTTTAATACAGTGGTTCCCTCTCAGCACTTGGGACACAATTCCATTATTTTCTTTGGTTGATTCCAAGCACTTCTTCCAGTTTAGAAATAAATAATTTCCAGATGAGGGAAATAATTTCCAAAATAGTGATAGGACTTTGTTATTTTGTGTCATTGGCTCTTCCTCAAGGGCTGCAGGAGGTAAAGAGGAGGCTTTTCCTGAGAGTTTTATTTAGTGAAGTCCATGACTTTCATAGTAAGGATTTATCAGTAAAAGTGCCACAAGTCCTTTCCAAAATACAGGAGTTGTAGTGAGGCAAAGGCATGTGAAAAATATTTATATATAAATTCAGAACTTTCAAATCAGCTGCAGAATGAAAGTGTAGGAATGCTATTCTAAACTTTCTGATTTCTCATCCTTGTTTAGAAAAGTGATAAAAACTCAAATGGATTTCTCCAGCCCAAACAACATTTATTTTATCTATTATTCTGAGCAGAAAAGAAGAAAATGTTTTCAGAATTACGTAAAAACTATTACATTTTAAAATAATTATTTCACATTATGCTATCAGAATATGAATAAATACTCATCCTTTTGATGATTCTAAACAATGCACCGAGGACAGAAGGATGAGGGAGCATTTGTACCTGGAAGGAGGAAGGATCTCTCAGCAGTGGTGATTCTATCACCTTTCTTTCTGCCTTAATTTCCTTGTTCCTGTGTTATACCAATGTGCAGCCTTAAAATTATTTGCCACAGGAGGATATAAATAGTTTACAGCTTCCTTTTCTTTATCTTGATTACCCAAATTACCTTTTCTCTGTTATTCTGTCTAAATAACTGAACTGTATCTGCCTGTGATGACTTCCCCCACTCAATAACCCGAATGCAGTAGATTAAGAATATTAAGAATGTATTTTTTAAATACCTGAGTTTAAAATGTTGTCAATGATTGTTTATCTCATGTACTGCTATTTTCAGGTAGACAGTCAATTGTTAGTGTGAGTTATTGTCATAATTATGCTATTAAATAGCAAATATATGTCCTAAAAGTACATATTTTAGTTTTCAAAGAAAAATATTCTCTGTGATGTGTTTGCCAGTTGGGACATTCACGTTTGGGTTTTGTTGGTGATTTTTATCTTTTTGAAAGTTGAATATTGTTCAATTTTTTGCCACTCCAAGGTTTGGAATTGCACTCTGCAAAGGGATCTCTAGAGCAGGAAATCGAGCAGACTGCCTGCTCTAAATTAATCCCTTCCAGTTCTTAGGGAAGGCTTTATGCTCCAGCCAGAAATCCAAATCTCCAGAGATATTTTCTGTCTTCCAGTAACTTTATTAAAAGCCCTTCTAAGAAAAACAGCCACCAGGCAGGTACTGAGTCCCACTGTGCCCCACGGGCAAAAGTTTTATGAGGAATTTCACCATGAAAATGAGCTTGGTTTTGCTCAGGTTCGTGGGTTCATCTCTCGTGCAAAGTTTAAAGCTCTGGAAGGTGGATCCTGTTTTTTTAAACGTCCTGTTATTCCCAGGGTGGGACTAGAATTGGAAATACAGACAAGCAGCTGATGGTCAGTGGTTTATTGCAGTAATTCACCTGAGCTCTGAGATGATTTTAGGTCACAGATGTCCTTTCCCTGGCTCTGCTTCTGGGCTTTGGAATTTCCCAGTGTGACACTGGGGCCTATTTTTGATACAAACAAGACTTATTTGGTCAATTTTGCTCTTCCACTTAGTGCAAAGACCAATATGCAAGAGATTCATCTTAGATTTTCCATTTTGTTATTATTTGTTCACAGCAGAGTGAAAAAATTAATCCACATAGCAGTCAGAAGAACAAGATGTACATGCTGGCACGTTTTTAAATAAATTCTGATCATACATTTCTTATTAGAATGTGTCAACAATCCTGTAATGGTGTTTTAACTCAATTTTCCTTAGCATTATTTTTTATTGTGCATTTTACATAACTACCAAAAGACACTGTCATCCATTCTGAAGGAATATTTGCTGTAGTCTTTTCCATAAATTCATATAATTACTGTGAAGGTTTTGTGAGGGATCCCACCAAGAAATTGTGAATACATTTGAAAATATTTTGTTGTTACTCTGAATACCAAAGTTTTGTATGTGATTTGTACGTTTTGCCATTTTTACCTCATACACACTTTCAAATGACATTTCCAGTTAAAAAAGGCACAAAGGAATACGGACTTTGCTCTGGTAAAACTGTTGGTGGTTAAAATGTCGAGCTAGAAATTAAAGAGGCACTTGGCAAATCTATGTTCAGGATAAATCTGAATTTAGGTCACCTGGCACTTGTATTTCCAGAAGAAATTTGCTAATTAGTACAGCCAAGTGACGAAGATGTAATTTAAACATCCTATCTGATTTACATTTTTATTAATTTATTTAGATTTATTAACACTATAGTTTCTATTTTTTTCTCAGTTTAGTAACATGATTAATTTAATTCTGGAATACATTAAGGAAGTTGTACTCTGTACTGGTGTGTGCCAGAGTTTTTAAGTCCCAGCCCTCTGAAACATAAGCTCTGGAATATTATTCCAATTCATCTTTCTGCCAGATCCACTTTATTAATTTCCCCCTCTGAATTGATGCAGATTCCTCAAAAATACGTGCTGCTATTTAGCATTTAACATCTTCCAAGCCTGAGCTTGGCTGGAATTCCGTGGCCCAGCTGGGCTGGTCCCTCCTGTGAGTGCAGGTGTGAGGGCAGGGGATGGTGCCCAGGTGCCCACGATGTCTCATGGCTTTTGTGTCCCATTGATAAAAGTTCCCATTTTCGTGTTCTGTCTCGGCTGAAGGTTGTTTACTGTCTGTTGTCTGTTGGAATTTTTCATCATTTAGGCAAGATGCAGGATGGGAATATGGAGAACAACCAGAACAAAGGTAATCTTCTTTCCTATTCAGGAGGTTGTGGATTGTATTGTTAGCATGTAGTTCAGTCCTGTCCCAGAGTGCAGTGAGAACCCGTGATCTGTGCCTGTGTGTGAAACTGGCCCTTATTGTTCATGCAGAGTGTCCAAAAAACCCCAAGCGACCAACCCCAGCCAAAAACCTACCGAAGAGATTGGAACTTCCACGAGTGACAGAGATTTAGGAGAGGAGTATTTTTAATGAACCATTTATGGATGTTGCTTTCATCTCACAAAGCTCATTTGAATTAATTATTCCTGTGCGAGTTGTGTATCCTACGTACTGTTAGTGATTTTCCAGCCCAGTTTTTTATGTCTCATCATCTCTGGTGTCTGATGGCATTGTCTGGACATCTCTTCATTTGCAGGGAAAAGGCAAAATAAAAAAAGGAAACCTTAAAGCCAAGGTGTTACCTAGCAGTGTAAAAGCCTTTTATTGACTGAGGAAGATTGAGAGTCTTAGGAGTTTCTTATTTAATATACAACGTCAGGAAGAAATTGGAATCAATATTTTGCTTTCTCTGAAGCAAAGTCATGATTCCCTTTTTATTTTAAGACACAACTATCAAGTGTTCTTTGGGTTATACCAAATTAAAGGATAATTTTCTTTTCTCAGATAATATTGAACATTGCAAAGGTGATGGCTCAGAAACTGGATAGAGAAACTCAGCGGTTTGTGGTACAAAAGTACCAAATAAAATGCTATTAAATAATAAGCATTCAGGCTAGGTAGATAAATTAGATTTCCAGGTCAAACAAGCACAGTCTTGTACAGTCTCTTCACAAAAGCAAAGCTGTTTCATCTCATCCTATTTTATTTATTGCGCTCAGTACAAACCAGACACATGCACATATATCCACTGCAATGTCATTGCCTTTCAGAAACATGTAAAAATAAAGTTTCCTTCTGTTGGCTTTGTGTCAGGGAAGGAGGGATCAGCCCCGAAACTGTGTGTGGTGTTTGTGGGGGAGTGGGAATGTCACCTCCATCAGACCCCAGGGCTGAGTTACTCAGTCACAGAATGCTGAGGAAACTTTATAACTCAGGGATTTTCTGGAACGGTGGATGGCAGAGTGTGGTTATGAGGTGCCCCTGCAGCCCAGAGGGGCGGCACGTGGGCCATCAGTGCAGCCACATTGCCTTCAGAATGTCTGCATTGGAAATGAAGGGGCGTTGCATTCTGAGAGACATCCCAAAATTCAGAGAAATGTGGATCTGTCAAAGCACCTGAGCTCTGCTGTTCCAGGGAATCCTGCAGTGCTGATGCTGTCACCTGCCGAGTCACGCGCAAGACGTTCAGTGACATATATGTGTATGGCCCAGAGCGTCGTGGGTGGGGGTAAAGGGAGGGGTAAACCCAAGCAGTGGTTTCCAGCCCAAATCCCCGCGTGTCCTGAGGGATGTGCCGTGTCCTGCAGAGCCTGGCACGGGAGCCAAGGGTGTCCCTGCAGAGATTGTCCCAGCCAGCCCCGGTGTGATGGCTGGATTCAGAGGGGATGAGCACGGAGGAGAGGGAGGGCTGCAGCTCTGGAGTAACAGTTTTGTTTGCATTGTCAGCCAAGCAGCAGGACGGGGCTGCTGCCATGGAGATGCAGCCACTGAAGAGCGCAGAAGGGGGAGAGGGAGACGACAAGGACAAGAAGAAATCCAACATGCACAAGAAAGAAAAATCCGTCCTTCAGGGAAAGCTGACCAAGCTGGCGGTGCAGATTGGCAAAGCAGGTACGGCTGCGTGGCACCAAAACCCTCTGGGTGATGGGAGGCAAAGAGCTGGAAAGCAAATGGCTCTGAAAAGGGACAGGCCCTTTTTTACTGCAAGATTTGGAAATGGGTCATCACAAAGCTGTTATATGGAGAGTTTGTGGTGCTGAAGATCTTTTATTCTCCTAAAAATCAGCTTTGACTGTCAAGGAGCTTTGGGGAACTTGGATTTGTATGCATATTTGAATCAAAATGAAATGTAGCTTTTCTCAGAGTTAATATTCCCAAGTGCAGTAATTACGTATTTAATTTCCTCTCCCCTCAGAACTTGGGAGTGCACGGTTTCAGAATCTCTAATACCATCTCAAAATATCACTCACACAGTATTTCTTCATCATGGATTCCAAAATCATTCTGTTCTCCCCAAATATCCACGTTCTTGCCTTCTCCCCAGACACGAAACGTCTCTTGACTCCTGTATTCAGAACCATCTGGTGTTGGAAGCAGCGCTTCTCCAACATTTAGGTAGAGAATGGAAATCTTCCATAAGGGCCCAAAGTTCCTTAGGTTTGTTTTTCTCATGGCATTAGAGAGATTTTGATCTCAGCTCCTTGGTTGAGGCCCTACAAGATCCCTTTACTTCTGTTCTCTCTCCCTCAGCCTTCTTCCCCGTCTGTTTTTTCCCTTTCCCATCCATTTTTAAGTCCATCACAAAATCCCATGATGCCAATTCCCTTTGCCTGAACAGAGTGTGACCGAATCCAGGACTGTCATCCCTAATATCAGATTTAATGCCTTGCCCCAATTTATATTCCTCCAGCTTCTCTCCTTTGTTTCCCCTGATGATTAATTCCTTGGATTAAATACTGCACTTTCTGCACCGCCTTGACTTTTGCTTTCTTTGGTACTTTGGAAGGCATGTGAACATCACTCTTAAAGTGATTGTGCAAGGATTTCTGACAAGAATGTGGCAAGGAACAGGAATTAAATTAATTAATCATTGTCTCGTTTGGTTTTCCTTTGGCGTTGAGCAGTCTATGGGGATGCCTTGCGTTGTCAGGAGTACTTGCCTGTACAATATTTTAATGGATTTTCCTTTATCCTCTGGCACAGAGTGATCTCCCTGACTCATCTGTTTCCTGTCAACCTTAGCATCCTTCAGCTTTACCAATTTTTTTTAAAACTGCAGTCAAGCCATGAGATTCACAGCATTCTCCTACTCAATGACCCCATTAGGGAAAAATTAATTTATTCCAAAATGCAGGCTTAACTGCTTCACACAAATCTGCCAAACAGGGCTGGTCGAAGCAAGGCAAAGCTGAGGCTATAATGGAAATTTTATTTGTGTACTCAAACCCGGGGACAAAACTGTGGAGCAGGAGCACTGTCCCAGCAGTCTGTGCCATTGGGAGAGTGGATGGAGTGCTTGGGATATTTTGTCAAATCTGTGAAATATTTATTGGTGTCTCTGTCTCTTTGGAACCTCTGCTCATGAAGAGATGCACTCTGCAGATGTTCCTTTGAAAAAGGGCACCTTGGAAATACCAGTATCAGTCATGTTTAAAAAAAGAAGAGTGAAAAACTGTCCTGTGGATAATTCTGCATTTTTGCCTCTTTATATTCACTGAGACACATCAGTAGGGCTTTTCTACAGTATTTTACACAGCAGCATAAACTCTTGGAGACTCCTTTGCTCAAGCCTCTAAAGATACACTTATTTAGAAGAAGGGTGTTTAAATATGGATAGACAAATAATTTGTAAAAGGTGGGGGTTAAAAGGACAGAAAAATGTTGTACCAGGCAAAGTAATGTGCTAAATTGAATAAACTTAGCTTAAGTGACAGCAGAACTCCTGCACTGCCTGGGAAGTTTTAAAGGCAGCAGTAGGTGCTTAAAAAATTAATTCCCTAGAATTTCTTGTGCACTGGAATGTGTGATTGCTGAAAATATATTATGGCAATGTTTTTTCTTCTTTGTACAGTTTATCATTGTTATTGGTACTGGTGAAAAATGTCACAAAGAAAGAAATCATTTCCTATCAAATCCCAATTTCTAATTGCTCATGTTCCCAGTGGTGTTTGAGTTTATGGTAACTGGTGATTTCTCCTCCCAGGTCTGGTGATGTCTGCCATCACTGTCATCATCTTGGTACTGTACTTTGCCATTGACACCTTTGTGGTCCACAAGAAGCAGTGGTTGCCTGAGTGCACGCCTGTCTACGTTCAGTATTTTGTTAAATTCTTCATTATTGGTGTTACTGTGCTCGTGGTTGCTGTTCCTGAGGGACTCCCACTTGCTGTCACTATTTCTCTCGCTTATTCTGTAAAGGTAAGAGACATTCAAAATAATCCAGGGAGAAAAGTGTTGTTTGCATGAGTTCACTACTGAGTTGGTCCTAAGGTTTTATCAGATGGGATGAAAAACTGTCTGAAAATTATGTACTCAAAGTGTTATTGAAATTGATTTAAAGAAAACTTATATTGAAAGTATTTCTAACAAAAACGCAAATACATCTTCCAACATAGCTCCTTAAAACTGCACAGTGCAGGAGTATCAAGCAGTAGAAATACCTACTTGATTTGCAAGGAACCAGGAATTTATTGAGCAGAATGTACTCTGAAAATGGTCCAGCCTTTTGATATAGAATAATTTTGTATTCAAATTCGTTAGTGCAATTGTACCAAGTTTTGACAAGGATTTGAAGTCTTCAGGAACACTTCTCAGAGAAATTGGAGTTTGTCAAAGAAATTAAGAGTTTCACTGAAGCTTTCATGTACTTTTCTTAAATGCAGTTCTTTGAAGTCAATGTAAATGGTCCTATTAGGAAATTAAAGAGGATTAACATCCTGGACTTGGGGATTACTTGAGCAATTGAATCAGATGATTTAAACGTTCTGGGAATCTTAGATGAAGATGGTGTAAAGTTTATTTCCATTTAGCATGTAAACAAATCAACTTAGGAAGTTTCGGAAGGAATCTCTTGGCTTCTGTGTAGCCAAAGATCACAATTATTAGGAAAAGGTCTCAAAGATGGGGTTTTGCTAATAAGGAATGTAGCTGCTTTGAAAATGTTTTCTCATTCTCCTGATGTCCTTCCTATGACCCCTTTTTCTTTTCCCTTTCTCTTTGCCTTTTGCTTCTCCCCCAAGATGTGTGGTTCACCCGCCTGCTGCCAGATAATATCCTGGCATTCCAAGCAGCATTGAGAAAAAATCCCAAATGTTTGCTGTAATGGTAATGTTTAAAAAGCGCCGTTATCTCTGGTTCCTTTAGTTCATTTTTGCTCTTCCAGCTATTCCTTAAAATGCAAACCTGCTGCAGGAAAATGATGCAACTCTTTTAGTTTATCAGAGGCAAAATTACCTCAGGGACAGGCACAGCCTGGTTGTCTGTAACTGGGATTTGGGGTTATTGGCCCCCAAAGCTCTGGTTTAGAGAACCTCGAGTTCTCGCCAGCAAGACTAACCATGGGCTGCTTTGCTTTTCATAACTAAAAACCTGTCAAAGCCAACCTCAAAGGCTTTCTTATTTGGGTTTCGGTGGGTTTTCCCCTCAGAAAATGATGAGGGACAACAACCTGGTGCGGCACCTGGACGCCTGCGAGACCANAGGAGGATTGAAGTGTCACTTTTTAAACAGTGGTTGCTTGTGGCTCCCTAATTCTCATCTGGCAGAGAATAGACCTTTCCTTTATCTATCTACCTTTATACATGTGTGTGTATATATNTGGACGCCTGCGAGACCATGGGCAACGCCACGGCCATCTGCTCGGACAAGACGGGCACGCTGACCACCAACCGCATGACCGTGGTGCAGGCCTACGTGGGCGACGTGCACTACAAGGAGATCCCCGACCCCGACTCCATCCCTGCCAAAACCATGGAGCTGCTGGTCAATGCCATTGCTATCAACAGTGCTTACACTACCAAAATCCTGGTGAGTAGGTGCTTTTCGTCTTTTGGGGTTTTTTGGGTAATTAAGAGAGACCTAGCAGAAGGAGGTGTAATGTTGGTTTTTTTTTTTGAGAAGTGTTAAGTCCTTAACGTCTTGTTGATGATTATGAAGCATTAAATACTGTTGAGGTCCTCAAAGTGAGAACAGGTGCTCTAAAAACTGTGTATTTTACTTTTTTTTTCAAGGACAGGGATTTGTTTCAGAGTACAAGACCATGAGGCATTTAAAAAACTGCTGCTGTCATTAGATTGGGGTGGCCCAGTTTTGATGCAGATAAATTTGGGAACACAAATGTGTGGTAACACATCTGGTTTTCTATGAGCCTTCATATGTGCAAAATGATTTTTGTGTGTCTAAGAAATTTCAATTAATGCTCAAAGAGCACAAATTGGATTGGTTAAATCAACGAGGTTGACGACCTTTATTCATTCTGGTTTCAAGTGAGTTACATCCTGAAGTATTTTATTCACTCTGTACAGGAGGCCAGAATGGAAATATCCTGTTTGCTTGTGGCATTGGATTCTTCTGTACAGAATTAATTAAGAGGCCAAAAATTTTTGCAATTCCAATAGATTTGTTCTTTGAAAGGTCAAGATGAATGTTAATGTTGCTGAACAAATAGATTTTTTTCTTTTTAGTTTATGAATATATGTATTGTCCTTTTTATAGGTCTGTGCTGAGCTGCATAATAAAGTCAGGCATGTACTTCATATTGGTTTTAAAAGTGGTCTTTTAAAATACAGTCAGAGAAAACAAATGCTCAGAAAACTCAGAGTGAATATTTTATGGCAGCAGCTCCTTGAATTTCATTTGTGCACTTCTAAACCAGCAAGAACAGTTTGCTGTTGCTGGGTAATTCCTGCTTTTACAGGAATTAATGCAACATTTGATTGCTGAGGAGAGGAAAATACACCTTGGTTATTTAAATGTTGTTACAGCCTAAGTCAGCTTAGGTGCTTCCTACTGGAGCAAGAGAACAAAACACCCTGAGTGGCCGGGATTAGGACAGGGCACGGAGTTTGACTTTGGGAAGGCTTTGGGAGAACATTCCCAGTGTCAGCAGACTGTGCCTCGCTCCCAGGGAGCAGCAGGGCAAGCACGGGGTTGGTTTTTCAGTCAGGTGTGACTGGCAGAGGCTTATAGAGAGTTTTATATTTTGCTGTTCATTTTGAGATCAAAGCCCGTACCAAAGTGTTTCTGCTCAGCTTCCACACCACTTCACCCCCTTTGAATCCCAGGTAAATGAGAAATCATCAGACTTTCCATATCTGCAATATTAAGTTTAATAATCTGTCTTTTTCTTGTGGTTTACTGAAACATTTCTGGTCAATACTCGCTCTAAAATGGTCTCAATATAAATTTTTTTTACTCTGACTTGGCTTCATTGCTCCTTGTTGGAATTAGTTCTATGTGCCATTAAAAAGAGTCGATATTTTACCATTTCAGTGCTGGTTTAGATTTGCACAGAGACAGATTCTAAACTGATAAAGGGGTGAAATCTTCTGGATGCAGATCAGTGACTGCTTGAAGTTATCTGTTTAAAATTAATGGTGATCTTTTAGATCTTATGAGCTAAAGCTTTGCAATACAGACTCCACGAGAGCCACAGCTCCAGTCTCAGGGGATTTCATTTTATTCACGGTTTATAACCAGCTGAACTTTAAGATACAAGATATTGTTCCATAGCCCATTTCGCATCCCAAATAAATACAGTAAAAAATACCTGAGGGAGTTGTTTCCAGGATAAATATACAGAATTATTTTCCTTCCTGCTAATACAGAATGCACGCTCGTGCACTTGTTGTTAGAGCATGTTTAATCAAATTGTGAATATCAGCTGAAACCCAAAGGGCATGGTAAGTGTTCTGTCGCCAAGACTGAGTTTTGCATATTCTATTTTTAGCTCTCCAGCTACGTGTGTGCTGTAAATTGCTCTTTGTGTGAACTTCTGTTCAGAGGGATCACATACGGGGCCATAAAATTAGTCAAGATGCTCTGCTGAATGAGAAATATTCCCTCTTGCTTTGTCTTTTGATTAAGGGGCAATTGAACCATTGATAAAAATATAAAAAGGGAATAATATCAGTGCTTGGCATAAAAGATTTGAATTTCCCTGAGAAATTAAACACAAATTATTCCAACTGAACAATAGCATCATTAAATATAGCTCTTTTTACTGCTTTCCAAGATTAAGTTGCTGGGTGAGCTGGTTTCGCATCCCTTTAGCTTCAGAGCAATTTTTCTGCTGTTTGTGAGGAGCTGTTCTCCCGCAAACCTTTCTGTTCAGTATTCCTGTTTCCACATGGAAATAAATTCATGCTTCATACATTTTTGGCCATGAGCTCTGATGGAGACTGCAGAGACTCTCACTGTGAGAGCGAAGTTTGCATTTTGGGAATGCTTTGATGGTACTTGGAGCAGGAGCACATTGATCTTGGATATCAATGAGCAGTGATGAAACAGAGACTCCAAAAGCACTGATTTGAACTTTTCTGTTCAAAAGCTCTGGCTTTCATAATTTCAGTTTTAATTAGAAAGGTATTTCTTCTTTTAATTTCCTGGCTGGGTGTGATTCCTGCTGGCCGGGTGTGATGTGCCTGATTAAGAAGACACCACAATTAGGGTTTGGCTGAGGGATTTTCAGCACCAGTGGAAAAGTCCCAGCTGGAGCTGTTATTGTGAGCATCCAGCACAGATTTTTATTTGCTGCTTGATGGGTGCTGAGGGTTAAAAGGCTCCTTTTGCCTGTGCTGGGTGAATATCTGGAATTCCAGGAAGAGTTTTTAGTGCTGTTCTGGTGCCGATTTGGTGCGTTGGCACAGAGTGTGGCAGGATGTGGTGGCAAACCTTGAACCAAAGGAGGAGATGTGACAGGAAAGCAAAAAACATTATCTTCCTTCTACATTTCCTCCTTTTTCCCAGAGGAAATAAAATAAAAATATATTGGTCTGTATGTTAGTAAATATTCATCAAGCTGTGAATGTTGGCTGGGGAAAGCTTTTGGGACAAAAAGGCCGTTGTTGGCTAAAACCTAAAGGAGAAAATGAAATAAAACACAAAAGTAGAGACAATTTCACTGCAGCTGAAAGGCAGAGCAGGCAGATAATAAGCACAATACATCACGCATACATTATACAGCATATATAGAAACCGTAAGAAGCACTGACTTCTACAAAAGTGAAAAGATGGAAAATTAGATTTTTAGCACAACAGCTGCTTTGCAAGAATTGATGCAAATCTGTTGCTGATATTTGGAACATGGATGTAGTAGCCAGGTGAAAGTTCTTTTTATTAGGGACAATATCTTTGCATCCCAAGCAAGAACAGCTCTCTGATTGTTGGGAGACACAATGTTCCTGTCAGGAACAGCCTTTGGGAAGGTGTGCAAAGTGCAAAATATGCTTCTTTCTTTGATATTTATTTCTTTTCTATTCAAAGACTGAATTTTATTCATCAATAATTAAATTAATCTTGAATGAATCATGACTTTTTAAAACCTGTTTAATCAGATAAAAAATTGTCTCAGTAATTACATATATATACTATATATATA
>VXBU01005667.1:0-23281 GCA_013400315.1 Bombycilla garrulus
TAAATGCATTTGCCCCATCTTTTAACTGATGTTATTCAGATCCACTCACTTTAAAAAAAAAATAAAACCAACAAAAAAACCCAAAAACAACCAAGCAAACAAAAGAAAACCTAAAAAACCCACAAGATGAAAAAAGAGCAGCAGAGTAGGGTTTACATTAGCTTTGTACTACTAATTGGACAGAAGACTGTTGAACAATGCTTCTGCACTCAAGCTGAATATTACAAGTACAAAACAATTAAGCCTCTGTATCTGCATATTTTCTGTAATAACAAACTTTATCACAGCTCTCTCCCATATTCAAGTTCATCCTCCCAGTTCGATACCTCTGGTGGTTTAACTTGCACAATTCCAGCTTCTGACAGGTACAATCTCTCATACCTATCATACCTGACAACTCAATCTGCATACCTGCTATGCAACTTAGACTGGAACTTAATCAAGGTCTAAAATCCTGAAAAACAAAACAAAACAAAACAAAAAGTCTAACTTACTTCCACAAGGAATGCTTTACCCAAGTAGAACACCCACTTCTTCAATTACTCTAATTTCAGATAATTCATTTATGACTGCAATAAATACAATTCCATCAAAATCTTCTGACTCAAAGACAACAAATACCTTCTCCTCAGCCAGTCAGAATAAAGCAGAGCTAACCAAATTAAATGGAGTCCAGACTGACAACTTTTCCAGCCAGAGTGAGCGCATCACAGGCAGATGGAATACAAGACTTGGCAAAAGAAAAAAAAATTAGCAGCCAAATTCTACTGACTAACCAATACACGGATGACAGAGAAAAGAGTTGGATAGTTTTAATAAGTAGCTACAGTATAAATTTTCAAGATGCCTCAAGAATAGCTTCTAAAAAAGGGATAGCACAAATCTGCACAGCTAGTGGTCCAGCTTTGCACATAACTTGTTCAAAGGATGGCCAGTCTACTCAAATTGCACTGGGATGTTTTCATGTTCTCAATGTGATAAATCAGGATGCACATGAAAACTGGTCATGTATAGTAGCCATCACTTTATATTATTGCATACTTGGCCCAAAGATAAGAACACAATGGAAAAAAATACGCTTGTCACCCAATACCATATTCTACCGTTAGCTGGAGCATTTTTCAAGCTGCTTGTACACGTGCACACTTTACTGACCATCCTGAAGATGGTCAGTAGTTTTACTTTTACTATTCTTTAAACATAAATAATTGTGTCTCAGTTTCTCCAGTGGTATATTCTGAAAAATGTCATAGTTTTCAAAGTTGAAAGCCAGTCTGGTAACATACCACCCAGGTCCTTAACCAGCCACTCCCCCAAATCCATCTCTCTCCATTCTTTGTTTCTGTGCCCACACTGCATCCTTTATCTTACTCTAAGTACAGGTATTTGTAAGGCAATGACAAGGACTGATGTGCTGGTTTGAAAGCAAAACCAGTGAGACTCCAAGTCAGAAATACAATTTCATAGGAAAAAGTACAATAGATGCAAGTAATACAAAAGAAAGAAAACCACTGGCAGAGCCAGAATACAACCTGATACCCTGCTAGTCAGGGTGGTGGCAGCCATCCAGATGAAGTGATCTTGCTGAAGTGGCAATCCTGTAGAGAGGTCTGGTAGCTCTTGTCCTCTGGAAACCAGTGAGTAAGGGCTGCTTGTTCTGTCCCAATCCCCACATTATATCCAGGTGGGAATGCTTGTCTCCTCCCCCTAGGCGGAGCATCTCACAATGGGCTAATGTCATTGTATGAGTCATGTGATAGGTCCTTAATTGCCCATTAAACAGGAAATGGCTCCCAGAGGGAATTATCTATGACTCATGGGGCAAGGTATTGATGGCCCATTAACAGGAGATAGTCTGGGGGAGGAGGCAAGGAAAACACTACCCCTCCTGGTTTCAACAGTTCATGAAGATGGAGATAAAATACGTATCTTCTGGCATATTTTTACCATGTAACCTAGGACAACTGAATATAACTGAATTGATCCAGGTTTAAAGTAATTCCTAGAAAATATATCTGAGATATTGGGGTGAGGGGTGTGGTGTTTAAAGACTATTTTTACTTGTGTTTCCTCTCAGTTGAGTTTGCAGCACGGCCTAGAAAACAGCTGTATCAGGTCAGCTGGACAGGGATGAGCTAAATGTTAGAAGACAGAAAGGGATAGGACCTTTCTACTGTTCCATTACAAAGCATTCAGTTACTGCTTACTTAGGTGGTAAAGGCTTGAGCCAACCAACTTTTAAATTATTTTTCTTTCTTCCTTCCCTCCATTCCACACTTTTGCCCTCCAACACACTACAAAAGACTACAACTTTTTCCTCAACTGACCTTTTTGATGTCTTTTTTTTCCTTTTTCCTGAATTTGCCCTCTCCCTGTATTACACTAGGAAAACACAAATAAAACTATTCCAGAACAGGTATATGGACACAATTCTTTTAATTTGTTCAGGCTGAGCAGCACCCAGCCTGAAGATATGTGCAAGAAACATGCAGCCTAGTAATTTAGTGAATTTAAAAATGCATTTCTGGCCAATTAATCAAAATATTCATATTTTCATTCAATGTAGTCTCTCCCCGTAAAACCATCTCCAGCAAAAATCTAATCTCTAGAAAGATGTGTAATCTACAAAACACAGAATTACTATTTCTAGCATTAGAGATGAAAAAATAAACTTTCAAAGACACCAGCTTTCTATCCAAGACAACTCTGATGCTGGGTGCAAAAAAACCCTCACAAGCCAGGCATCCAAATTTAGTGCTCCACACTTAGGAAGTATATTCACAAAGTTAGGATGTGGAAGCTTGGAATTCACCTGTGTCATTCAGGGCTCTTCTGGACCAATTTTACTCTGGCCCTGGCATAGAAAAGGAGAAAAACGGTGAGATCAAGCTTTTCTCAATTAAAATTCCAGCAGAAACATCTGCAAAGACTTTGCAGTTGAGCAATGAGTGTTCAATAATAAAAACTTTCTAGATGTTCAGAATTTTCAGTCATATGAATGTTTTTTACCACTGTTTCATTCTATACGATAGGATAACACTAGAGTTATTAACTAAACTCCTTGAAGCACTTGAAAAAGTCTCATCTTTGTGCCCTTCAGTATAAAGCCTGCTGTTGCAGGTATACTTTAAGGAAAAAAAAATGCAACAACTTAATCAGTTTCCTGTTTATTTCTGCTCAGCGCTGGATGCACAATGTACCATACAGTATTTGGATACTGATATTCAGAGGTCTTACATATGTCATTATACGTGAGTAAAAAAAGAACCAAATATGTGTGTTTATATATACGAATTTTTTCTTTCCTTTTCCATTTTGTCAGCAAAGAGAATAACTAAGTCAACACCTTAGAGCAGTTTAAGAGGAAACTATAACTGACTAGCTGTTTTGGATTTTTTTTTACTCTACTACTTTCCTTTCATATTACACCTATATAGTCTGTTCAAACAGAAATCATCACTGCTTTGTCAAAAACTACATTTTCTTTTCAATCCATTTGGAAGAGAAATCAAAATTTTCAAATCAAGGTGTTTGAGATAAATAAGAAATGAACAAAATACATTTTTGCCATCTATACCTCACTGAAAAATGTGATAACACATGTCCACATGAAACACTGCTGTCCTTTTGCCAAGACAGTATTTTTTTGAAAGAGCCATTTCACTAAGAAGAAAATTATATGTACTCAGTTTATTCATTTGTACAGGAACTGCTGCAAAGGATTCTTGATTTTAACTGGGGTTTCTGAGTATCATTAAAATACACACAGCTTTGTGAGCGGGAAGCTAGGGGATTTGGTGAGCTTGTTTTTTTGCTTATCAGTCAGGGTGTTGGTAGCAGTACAGTTGGAATGGTGGCTCTAATGGTCCTCCTGGAGTGAGAGATGGTTCTGCTGAAGCAGAGATCTTGTAGAAGGGTGGAGTTTTTCTCTAATGGTCCAGTGGCGATGTAGAAGGGTCTGGTCCTTCCTCTGGGAATTTAATGGGAGAAAAGGCTGCTTCTCTGGGAATTTAGTAGAAGGCAGATGCTTATTCTGTCCGAACTCTTAGATTATATTTAGGTGGGAATGCTTGTCTCCTCTCCCTGGGCGGAGCATCTCACAATGGGATGATGTCATTCTATGAGTCATGTGGTGGGTCCCTAATTGCCCATTTAACAGGAAATGACTCCCAGAGGGAATTATCTATGACTCATGGGGCAAAGCATTGATGGCCCATTAACAGGACATAGTTTGGGGGAGGAGGTAAGGAAAACACTGCCCCTCCTGGTTTCAACAGTTCATGAAGATGGAGATAGAATACATATCTTCTGGCATATTTTTACATTGTAGCCTAGGACACAATACCAAAGCTCTTAAACTGTTAAGCATTAAACATCTGTGCTTATTTTTGGGAGTTGACTAAACTACTACAAATTATTGTGTACTCCAAAACTCATTAGCTTTTGTTTAACATGAACGGTGCCTCACAAATGGCTTACTGAAAAGGAGACTCACCTGGTATAAAGCAGAAACAATCTGATGCATTTTCAGTCGATGAAATACAAAGATATCGTACATGGCTGAAATGGCCAGAACAGTCACTCCTTGCTCCTTCCACAGCATGCTGCATCCTGCACACAGCCCTGCTCCCAAGATCCAGCCCCAAGTGCTTGGCGAGGAACCTCTAGTAGAGCAGTGCTTCACGTAACACATGAGGGAAAGTAGAAAGAAGAGGCAGGCTCCAATATCTGCCCTCCCTACAATCCCTGCTACAGCTTCCGTGTGGATGGGATGAGATGCAAACAGCAGGCCTGCTATCAAGGTCCAGTACCCATCACCAAAGAGAATCCTGGAGAAGTTTGTGAAAAGGCCGGTGACTGCAGCATGTAAGAGGACATTTACAAGATGGTAGCCCCATGGGTCCATTCCCCCAACAGCACGGTTAATGCGGAAGGAAAGCGTGCAGAGAGGTCTGTAGGACTTGTGGCTCCCACTGTGAGTAAGCAGCGTCCCCCAAAAGTCATTGTAGAAGACATGGATCCATGGTGTCTCAGGCAAAAGGTCCTGGTTCGTCTTGATAGCTCGACTACAAAAGACAAATAACAACTTTATTTTAACAGAAGAAAATGGCTAGAAATGAAAGGCTGTGAAAATGCAATCACACTGCTACAAGAAAAAAATGGCATTGCTTTGGGGCTGCTTCAATTCAAATTTTGAATTTTAACAGGAGGGTTAAAAAACTACATATCTATTGACTTCATTCTAGAGCAGAATTTCCATATAAATTGGCTTTTAAAACATTAGACACAGGTGTTATGCTGTTTCCATTAAATTAAAACACTCTTCATTGACATCCTTCTGAATCTGACCCAGGAGTAATCAGTTAAGATTTGAAGAGATATAATTAAAATGTAAAAGAAATATTAAAGTCTTGCAAACACTGTTGTTGAAACAATGGATCCTCCAGTAATTCAGAACTAAAACTCAAACTGTACTTTTATACTGAAATTTTAATTTAGATGTTGGAGTGGATTTTGCTAACATGGGTAAACATTACATACAGAAGTTGGTAGGAGTGCACAACTTTCTGCTTCTGGACAGGGCACTCCCCTTGTATAATTGTCTTGTGCATATTTTGACCTACAACATTTTCTGCAACACCTTGCTGAAGACAGACAACAGAATATTTTACAGTTAAAAATACATTTTCTTTTTAAATTTCTTGTGTTTGCAATTGAGGGAAAAAAACATTTTTACATTGTCTTAGCTTACAAATTCAAGTCTGTCAGCTTGATTAGAAAAAAAATGCTGCAGCTTTCAGCATTTATGCTTACCACCACATTGGCAAAAACTCATGCCAGCCATTAGCAGTCTCCAAGTTCAATTCATTACTGTAATAATCTGTCTCCTATAGTGTTTGTACAAGTCCAAAGATTTGCATTAAAATGTATGCAGTGGGAGAAGGTGTGAGACCTGCTTAGTGCAAAGTGATGACTAGAATTTAATTAGTTATTTGCATTTAAATGATTATTTAAAATTACTACTGAGCTTAACTAATTTAGCACTTATTTTATTAGCGTAATTAAGAATCCAGCCAGCTCAAGACTGTTCTATTCAAAATATTAAACAAGAGAGATTATTTATATCTCATTCTCTATTCAAAACCTCTATCCGCCTTACCAACAAATACCCTCCTATAATTAATAATTTTTCAATACAGATGAAGAACGAAAAAAAAAAGGTGTGAAACTGAAACCCATTTAAAATGCATGACTAATTCATACTCCAAGACTCCCCTCACATTCTCCATTTCCTTAGAACCTTTGTGCAAATCCCCCCCTCCTTTTTTTTTTTTAAATGGTATTTATTTAGGAATGCTGTCTTGTTCTGGGAAGAAAAATGCTCAAAACTTATATACTACACCACAGAATCTCCATGCAAATACTCCAAATACCACACAGCTCAGCATTTCTATTGTCCAGAGCACCCTGCTGTAATGCTCTCAGATACGCTACCTCTTAGCGTGTCCTTTTGTCTCTGAGCACATAGAGGTTACATAGAGGTCAGCTTAAATAGTTTAAAGACCTGATGATGCTTTTTAGAATATTTTAAAATTTTCATTTTGACTTTGGTTTATGCAGTGGATCAGGTTGCCTGTATTTGTTTTCCCAACCCCACACACATTTTTCTTATTTTAGGCAAGTCACAAAACAACACTGGAGGAAAACAAGATCGTTGTTTCCACATTATTTCTCTTGTCGTTCAGCATTGTTATCTCTTGAAACCTAATTCCTCTGTTCATGATTTCTGTTTATAGCATAACTCTCAGAACCACCATCAGAAACCTAGGAATTTAGCAAAAATAAAGTAGATGTCAGGCAAGAAAGAGTTCTTTCTCTGAGAAAAACGTAATATATTAGATGACAGGCTCCCAAAGGCTAAGAATAGCTATCAAATGTCAGGATTTAGAGTTGAAACCCTGAACTGCAAAAGTGTTTTTTTCTTGGGGAAACAAGAAGAAAGTTAAGTGGCAACAACTTTGCCAGCACAACCACCCTCCACTGAAGCAAAGCATTCTTCTCAAGAGCCCAGACAGTTCTCAGGTTGTTCCCAGGAAATGGTAGCTTTTAGTATTTCTTTTGCCTTCTCTGTAAGCTGATAGCTTTCATGCAGCAGATACTCATATTGAACTCATCCCCACCAAAAGTAAACTGTTTGTATCATAAAGAAACTCAATGTACATGCCAAAGGCATTAATTCAGTCAAATCTCATTCACAGCTTTAGCACGCATCCTTGATCCTTTTCTGTTTAGACCTGTCCATACTAAAAATTAAAACAAAGAAACAAACAACGAAGAAAGCCACACACACAACAAAAAATCAAAAGGAAGCCCTGAAGATACAGTATTGATCAAACTGTATTTGGGTACACATTTCAGCAGGCAGTTCTGTAATACTCCTAGTTTCTTGTGCATGTAAATGCAACAAATTCTAGTGCCTTCTCAACAGCATAGAAGAATACAGAAGCTAACACTTCCACCTTACTCAGTGTTTAGTCACATCAAATGCTGTATTTTCTATATTTTCTGTATTTTCTATTTCAAAATTTTAAATAAAGTTAAAATTGCTTTCTGTATGGTTTCCATATGGTTCCAAGGGCACTAATCAGCCTTGACAGCCTGATTCCCCCATTGAGGTTCCCACAACCCTGCCCACAGTCTCAGGAATTCATGTCAGGTCTCTGAAGCTCAGTGATGCTGCCCAGGACCCAGGACCTCATGTGAGTCTCCCAAGGCCATCAGCCCCTGCCCCAGAGCCAGTTTTCACCTCCCCAGTCCCTACTGACAAGGGTCTTGCTGAGCTGAACCTGTATCCCAGTCTGTGTTTGTTCCCAGGAAAGTGCCCAATGCCCAGCACTTGGGCTGCCCTCGCTCCTGGCTGTGGCAAGGCTCTGTTTTTTCTCTAGTTACTGAATCACCAAGCCCTAAACCCTGCTTGGTCTCCAGTTACATTAGAAATTCTGAAAGCAACACCTCCTCACAGCCTGGTGCCAGCTGTGCCAGCTTGTCTCCAGTAAAGCCTCCTGTGCTGCCAGCCACCCTCAGTCTCTGCAGATAGAAAATTATATTAATTGCTGGTTCTGGAAAAGACTCTGGAATAAAAGAAATTACAAAATGCCATATTAGCCTTGCTTCCTGCTTCACTCACAGTTTACCTTGAGGTTATGTCCTGCAAATTAGTGCAATTTTGCTAATGGGCACAAGAGAAGCAAGTCATCATTCTTCGGCCAAGCTGCAAATTCTGCTCTCACTAAAAGGCAGCAGGTCATCTGAGAAAATACCTTCTCAGAATTCCAACACAATTGGTATTCTACTTCCAAGCAGCCTATGAATAGGCTTGCATACTCAGGCAGAGAACTTACTTTCTTCAATTTGCAATGCCTGCCCATTTCACACATCCCAAGAAAATAAAATATTCAGTATACAGCAAATAGACATGCTGGGGGCAGGGGTAAGGAAAGGAATTAGATTCAGTTATCAGTTCTTCAGAAATAGAAAGCTGAAGAAAGACCAAAAAATTGTTAAGACAGAATCATCATTTCTAATCACTTGAAACAATGCCATAAATCATGCCATAAATCACTCATTTGCCATCGGTCAGTACACACCTTGAGCACAACTCACTGAGCTTTTATTCATCAAACCTAAAAATGCCAGGGATACAGCCCTTCACACGTGCACATATACATGCATACTCACACAAAAAAAAAATTCCAAAAGTTTTCAAAATTAACAGCTATATATGTCCTACACTTCTTTGCTGGTGTTAAACTGATCCAGATGTTTACAACAGGGTAAAAAAACAGATGCAACATTCTAAAGTGATTTAACGAGTTAAGCTTCAGTATTACTAATGGTCCCCATATGCTGAAAATTACCATCAGCATTTGAACTAGAGAACATATTTTAGAGGAAAAGGAGAATTCCCAAGTGTGCATGCAGGAAGTCATTGACCAGACGTCTCTTACATAAAATAGATAGTCAGTGATGGACTAGGCAAGGCCGAACATGGAGGTTCATTGTTGTCTTTCCTCAGTCATTTTTTAACAGTATTAATTTAGAGCATTTTTCTTGAATAGCAATGGGAAAACACTCTAGGGTATTTTTACAGTGGATATTAATGAGACACCCTAAGGATGCTTTTAAGACTATACGTTACTTATATAGACAACAAGACTGAAAACACAGCCAAGAGCCTACTTGCTTGAGTACAAACAGCTTCATAACCCCAAAATACACAGCAGCTAAGAAAATCCTCCAAACTTCTTACAGGTTGCTAGGCAGGTGGTGATCAGAAAGCAGGGAGGTAGAGCTTGTCATACTTGCTTGCAGACTAATATATATATATATATATGTATATATACACACACAGGATGTATTGACAGGATAAAGAAAAAGTCAGAAAATACTACCTAATATGCAGAGATGTCTTACGAAAGTGATAAGTTTAAGTACATGAAAACACATTAATCTAAATATTTCATTATAGATTCAAGGGAACTATTTACCATTTTGGTGAATTCTGGTGACAATTATGTCTGACATGTTTTGTATTTAAGTTCATCTTTCTCAACAGTTGTTAAAGTGCAATTTACCTTCAAATCCAGCAGGTAATGAAGTTTTACCCTTGACATTTCAAAAAAAAGAAAAATAAAAAAACCCACCACGAACAGCAAGAGAAGAACACCACCCCCTAAAAAAAACAACACCCAAAAATAAAACCACAAACCTCTATAGTGTATATCAAGTAGAGACACCTGCAGGAGACCAAAATCTGCACATCCTCTGAGTTTCATCTTGCAGCTTTTGGTTTGACTCAAGAAAATTTGTTCTTAGGTGAATATCTTATATGAAAATCTAATAATTTAGCTGTTTTCAGAAAGGAATTACTTTGCAACAATTAGCTAAGTGCTAGCTAACTCTGAGAATGTGCCTATACATATAGATTGATGGAAACACCTAGGTTCAAGTCATATTTTAAACTAATTAAAGGAAAACCTAACATCACAAAAAGGAAATTAGCTTACTAGAACTTTGTACCTAGTTATTTTCTGCCAACTTTGTACCTACAGTTATTTTCTAACTGTACAGAAATAGCTGAACTCAAAGTTCAAACACTGAAGACAATACATAGTTTTAAAATAATTTTTCTATCTTATGTAATTACTAGTTAAAGCTATTAACTCTATACAGAGTTAGTACAGGACCTCTGGAAAATATGTTAACAAATTATAATATTAATTCTGTATTTTGGACTATGAAAGTAATTCTACAACCAACTTCAGTTTAGTACCAGAACAAACAGGAGCTCCAAGTAAGAGGTCTGTAAATAGTGTTTTCTTTGTAAAACTTTCTTGGATGAGACTTTCCTGAATTAGATATAAACACAGTGGAAAGATGTGAGAAAACTGTAACTATACCCTTAGATGATTGCAACCACTGCCAAAAACAAACAAAAATACTAAGAAAACAAAACAGTAAAATCACAAAGAAAAACAGTAAAAACACAAAGGTTATAGTTTTATACCACAGTATAAAGACATGCAAACTTTCTAAGATTTTTCTATACTACACTATGTCTTTTAAAGAAATTGATATTTTAAAATAAGCAATAACTTGTCCCTTGTTTCTTTCCATCAATGACTATCTGCAGTGGTTTGACTTTGTCTGCCAGCTACTGCCTATGACCCAGAAGCCCATCAGCTGCACGCTTCTAGACTTCATCATTTTGCAACTGAAGATGCAGGATGTTATTCAAAAGAAGGAAGTGGTGGCAATGCTTACATACAACACTGAATGCTATTAGGAATTGCTTTAACTACACTGAAGCATGCTGCATCTATTGATTTTCTTATTGACTAAGAAAGCTTTAAAATCTTTATGTAACTAGAAATTCAAAACATTTAGGTCACAAGAAGGTCAAGATGGCCTTACATTTTTTTTCCACGTAGAATATAAATATTTCAAAATCTAACTAAAATGGTTTTGAACTCTTTCTCCATTACAAGCCCTTCCATTTCTATGTATGTTCTCCTATGGGGAATGAATATGGCCTGAATATTAACCCTAAATGCATCTCACTTGCCTCAGTTTAAGATTTAGCCTGACACAACAAACACTAAAAGATAGACTATGTGGAATTTGAAACCCTAATTAATTCCAACTGCCTGGCATAGTATTATTTGATTATTCATGCACAGATTAAAAAAAATTAAAAATCACACCAAAAAAACCCACAACCCCACTGAAAGGAAATGAAAGAAGTAACTAATACTTTCATATGCTGAACAATGGGACACCATTAGTGTCCTCTTAAGAGGAAGCTGATAAAAAAACATAAGAACAGCTCCTGTCTTTGTCTCTGCTCCCTGAGTTTCTTCACCACAGCATGTACCACAGGTCTGTGAAAAGATACTTTTACTCCTAAACTGGAAATGCTTTCTGCTATTCTCAGAGCTATTTTATAAACTGGCTTCTCTCCCGACTACACCTTGCAACACAAAATTGCTAATTCTATTCTTCTGAAACTTCCCGATACTTGCTTTTACCTGATAAATATTCTTTCAAACATACATCTGAAGTTGTTCTTTAAAACATTCTTCTGTGCCAAATGACTGCCTGGCAATAACTCACAATTTGTTTATTTTATATATGTATGTAATACCAGCTTCTGAAGCATGGTTAGAATTCATAGCTGGAACCTCTGCTGCCCTTTTAAAATCTATTTCAGATATAATATAAAAGTGGGCCCAGCAGGCCTTATTAGATTTACTGTTCTGCAGTACAATATGGCACCACATTACTTCTCCACTTCCCACTGAAAAAATTAAACATAAATAATTTTTGCCACTCATATCAGTACATTTACAGATATTTAGAGGCTTGGAACTATAGCAATTAGAGTAAAAATGTTGATTTTTTTTACCCAAATTAATGGTATGGATATTAAAGTACCTTTTTGTCACGTCACCTTCTCAATATACATTAAGCCTTTTTAAGACACAAACATTTTAATCCACTATCTGAAAATAGAGGCATGCATACTTCAGCACTACAGAAAAGAGTTTATCAGCCATACAGCAGTCCCATGACTATGCACTTCTCTGGTTCTTTTCAGTGTGTGGCAGACTATGGAGAAAATTAAGTTCCGCATTTTAGTTTTGGAAACACTATTTTTTTCCACACTTAATACATTTTTTGATAGTGCATTTTCAGGAAGTTTAAGGAGATTGGACAGAATCATGCCTAAGCCCATGACTCTTGTGCACTCTAAATTTAAAGCCTGAAAGAATTTTTAGGTTCTGATTTTGATTTTTATTTTGANATAGATTTTTTACATTTAATGTAATATATAATAACAACCTTTTTATAACATAATATATTTATATTTTGAAATATTTTGAAATATTATATATTTCAACATATATATGCTGAAGAGAATAACCAGGAACATGTACCCATACAAATATAGAAATAATGAGTTGAGGAAAAACAACTGAACCACAACATAACATATAGACACTCCTTTTCTTATCTTTTGAAGGGGACAAAGGATAAAGAAATGCAATGGCGTTTTAGTGCATATGTTTCCTCTTCAAGTATTTTATTTCATCAGTAAAACAACTCTTCATTAACAAGGGCTGATCTAAACTTAGTTTTACTGGTTTAACTGAAAAGTATTTGAAATCTAATTAGTGGAAACAGTTTGGTACATGCATATCCACAGAGGCAAATTTAAACTTCACATTGTCTTTGAAGAAATATCCATATTGGTGGAAAGGGGAAAAAGAAATCACAAAAAACCACTCAGATAGCCTTTATCATGTTCATGTTATTCACTGTAAGAATCAAGCAATTCAGAGAACAGTCAGACCCACCTTGGCTTTTATTATGACAAGGATAGAATTGCAAGTACAGACTGTGCCACAGTACTGACTATCAGACATGTACTCACCCAAAATTCTCCTGTCTCCAAGAAGTCTCCTCTTCCTTCCCTCCAGACCCAATATAAGATACATTAATGCATAAAACTAATGTTCTGACACACATCAATTGTACACCCTGTATCACTTTTCCTACCCAAAGGGTATCATGTTAGCAGTTTTGCGGGGTGAGTTGTTTGCTTTTGGGGCTTTTTTAAATAATACTGTACAGAATAAGCATTTTCCATTTAGGTTAAATCTGTTTTGCTATCATACAAATATTGATGCTGAGGCTTCAAAACACTATTTTGTATGGCAAGAAACTAGAAGTCTTGCATATTTTTTCTTGCAGTATTGTCCATTTTTAGTATAACTGCCATCACAAGCTGCAAAACTATATTCATAAAAAATTGCCCACAAATATATTAGCACACTACAAAAGGTACCGTTCTTAGACAGTAACTTCTGCTTAAACTTTTTCTTTCCTCAAATCAGTCTGGTGTAAGAAAGCAAATAGACACCGCTTGCTTTCAAGTCACTGCTATCTTCCTAGTCTAGTTATCAACTTGCCTGATATGCAGTCAATGATGATTTTAGTCATAGTCACATTCAAAGGCAGATATTAAATAATAATGAGGGCCAGGGAATTCTCCCTGAGGATTAGCAAAATTTATTCTGTGTCAGCTACAAAGTCCAGCTAGACTATCATGAACCAAGAGATGTACTGCCATTTCAATGGAATAGTCTTGAGGAAACACAAAAAGCAAAGCAAGCTTAACTTGATGGAAAAAGCAGCAAGAAATGTTAACATACAGTTGAGGCTTACATTTCTCTGTGATGATATTTACTCACCAGTGAATCAACCAAAATATTTTACATACCTTCTCAGAGGATTCCAAATTTTAAAAAAAATAATAAAGCAGCACTTTTCTTACTCAGATGCCTATTAATCAAAATTCCTACATAATATATAGAGGGCCTAAAATCTGGCGAGAAAGCATTTGTAGTGGAGTTAGACTTTACCTTCAGTCTTTGCCACAGATGTGTCACACAAATTCCTGTAAGCATTGTTATGATTTTATATTTTAGCAGAGAAAAAATGGAACTTACTACAGATTTATGTCAAAACGGATTTTTATGAAAACTAAATTCTCACAAAAAAGTAAAACAACCCAGATAATTAGAAACAATATTTGTTCACAGGAAGATGTGCAATGACTTCTAGTGACCAGAGAGACTGTTCAGCATAGTCTTGAAACAGGCTCCCCAGCAAAGTGGTGAAGTCACTGTCCTTCGAAGTACTAAATAAATAAGTAGACATGGCATTCTGTGGTAAAGTTCAGTGGGCATGGTGGTATTTCACCAAAGGTTGGACTTGATGATCCTGGAGATCTTTTTAAACTTTGATGATTCTATGAATGAACTACACTTTTTCTACTCTTCAACATCTTTACAGAGGGCACTGTGGGATGCCGTTCAAAAATGTACTTTAACAGAGTAGATGGCACCTACTCATTTGGAAAGTGTGAATCCTACTTAAAAAGGCTGAAATGACATTTACTGATTTGTTTCAATCAATATTGAGGCACTTTGTGCCTCAATAGTTTATAGAGATGTATGGATTCACAAGAGTAAAACAAGTTTCGTGGCATGTCATAGCAACTGTGAAACACTAGAAACTGAAACCATAGCATAAATTTTATTTTCTCTCAATTGCTTGGTTAGAGCACCCAGCTAGTAGGCAACAGTTTGGGAGTAACATCAAGACAACTAATCACAGTTATTTTGGAAGAAAAATGTGCTTTATAGTTACCATTATATGCAAGTTTGTATCAAACATACTCTTGAGGATTTTACTGGATGCAAAGACTGAAGTAAAGAGGCAGGAAATTACAAATTAGTTGAATTATGTTGTCAGAACACACAGGATCAAATCCAGATTTCTGCTATATTAGCTTTAGTTCACATTGGTATTGGAATAACCTGCACTTTATGTCACAGAAACCAGTAAGTTTTCAATCAACTGCAATTGGCATAAGCCTTTATAGCCCTCCTGTACACTTTTTAGACTTGCAAGCATAAAAATGAAACAACCAAACTCCATTACTTTCTATGTTTTAGAACAGCTATCAGGGTGCAGGCAGTTAGCAATGATCTCAGACAACAATTCAGATAAACAGAAGCCATTACCTGAATCACTAAACTGATCAACTATTCTTGACAATAAAACAAGAGCTAAGTCAACCTGAACTACAAAAGCGGGGAGCTCTGAACTGAAACATGCCAGATTTTCAAGTCTCTCCAGTTCTATGCTAGCCAAGCGCTTGCACTCTTCCCCACTAGTGATTTCTGTGCTTTTGGGTTGGTTTTTATTCTCCCAAACAGCTTTAACTTTCTAAAGTAGTATCCTTCTATAAATGAAGGTCTGAAGATCAAACCAATATTTAACTGCTAGACATTAACTGCCCATTCTGACATTAAAGTACAACCACCCCTCACAGCAGCACAACAGAGGACTGCATTTTTTCCTAGCAGATGAGAAACCCAAGTGCCACAAAAGGTTATGGTATTTCACAGCACTGACCTTTAGACAACAACAGCTGTTAGTTCTGCCTAGAGGAACCCATAGAGGAAAGTGGATCACACACAAAGGTTTATGAAAGTAAGTTTGCTTCTTTCAGTAGTCTCCATTAAAAAAAAAACAAAAAAAAAGGTCTGTGAGAGCACAGTTCATGTACCATTTTATCACAACAGAAATTGTACGTTATCTTTCAAAATTCCAGCACTGCCAAGGAACAGTAAAAATTTTGTTCCTCTTCCCAAAGCAGGAAGACTGCTTGAGATCACAGTAAGAAGAAACTTCAAACATGGCACAAAAACCACAGGCAGATTAGGAGAAAAACATGCAACTCAGTGCAATGAAGCTGACCCAAATGAATCAGAGAACAGGCTCTCTTGGAGAGGTCAGTTGGCACTTTCAGCCTTTAAAAAGAAAAAAAACCAAAACAGTGGGTACTGTGTTGTTGCGTCTGTTGACAAAGCAAACATATTCTCTTCAAGTATCTTCTATCCATATGTGAGAAGATGAGAAATGCAGAATTTTACCTTGGAGAGAAGTAGCTTCAAATTCACATCTTGAACTGAGATTCTTTTCTGCTAGGACATGAAAATGTATGATATGATATACAACGATGTATGGATATATGATGATATATAAAACACATGTTTTACCATTTAGGAAAGAGCAAAGTAATGCCTATTTTTATCCAAAGAACAATGGTCCATTTGAATCTTTATATAAACTAAGCAAATATCTACTACCTACAAAGCTAGGGGAAGGTTACCTCTTCAGAGTTCAGGAGCTCTATTTACTGTCTTACTGGCACTGTAAGCCACTGAAAGTTTAATGAAGAAAATCATAGTTTGTTAGGCCATATAAAACACCAGTATGTATTATTTCTGAAAAATAAAATCAACTTAGAATAGCATAAGGAATAAGCAGTTTCTGCTCTACCAGACTTGCTTCTCTTTCTGGGGGTCTACATTGATCCTGCTGCAAAATAATCAGGAATTTGAGATTTATTTCTTACCACAGGAAATTAGTTTTTGGAATAATACAGTGCTGTGTATGCATCATAAATTTCCCAAGTTCCAAACATGCTGTGGTACATAGAAAGACACTGAGAAATTAATTATGATATAGCCAATAAATAATTACAGCTATGCAACCCATTTATATCATCCACTAAGACGAAGTGGTAGCAAAGGCCTATGAAGATTTCAGTGCAGGCTGCCATGTTCTTTTACGGCAATCTGAAGAAATACTGAGACAGTAAGATAGTACTATCCAACTCTTTTAGGAAACAATTACCTAGATGATGAATGCAATCAGCCATAAACACCTTATTCAAATCAACTTCATTGCCCCTTATAGTTTCTTCTTGATCTAAAGTCTTTTAGGACAAAAGCCTCTAGAAACAGATGTTGTGGAACAGAGGTAGCTTCTGGCTCATAATACGCACTGGGAGTCCATAGGAAACCCAGAAGCTCATCATCATGTTTTCAAACTCACTGGAAGATGGAAGTCCCACCACTGCAGCAAACTAACTGGAAACTGCAGCAGTGCTGAATATGAGCCTTATTTCACTTACTTCAATGAAGACATTAAACTTAAATCCCAATCTTACAGTGAATGCTTAATATCAGCTTTTAAGAAAAATAAAACAGTATTTCTAGAGACGCAAGCAGCTGTTAATTTAATATTACAGGGCAACAAAACAGGTGAAAGTTTCTAATTAAACAGCCCTTCTGTAGGCTGATACTCTGCAATTTTATATATAAATCAAGCCAGGTGACTTATTTCTAGTAAGCCTGAAAATAATAAAATTGGCTTCAATTATGTCAGAGATACATATACTTATTTGTGGTTATGGCCCCAAGCAACCCTGAAATCAGTCATTCCATTAAGTCAGAAGCATGGCACAAAGCCAAGCTCCTGTAAAGGTCTTGCACATACTTTCTTTGTGTGTTTATTTGAATAGAATAGTAACTTTGGGTTTTGGGCCACCCAAAGTTTGGACCTTCCATAACATTTAAAGGAGCTGAATCAACTGAATCAACCAGTTATCCTTGGGACACCAGCTCTTTAAACATGATATAAAATCATTGAAAATTGAACAGGGAAAAACAACACAACAGAGTTTATCTGGAGATATTTTAATGTTTATATTCCTCTACAGATGAATCAGGCAACATTTTGGGTATGGTTTAAATACAACAGCAGAATAAAGAACCTAAAAGCCCTTACACAGACAAAAGAAATACACAAACTGTTCAATATAACAAAATAAGAAATAATGGTGATAATTATCACAAAACAAAGAAAGTAATTCAGGCCACCATACTGTTTTTTTCTGGGTTCTTTTGGATTTGTTGTTGTTGTTGTTGTTGTTTGGGGTTTGTGGTTTGTGTTTTCTTTAAATAAAAGAAACTTTTTTCCCTTTCTTCTCCAGAATCACAAAAAGAAGCTGCAATAGCTAACTCATATTATCAGGAACACCACAATGTGGGGAAATGAAAAAGAAATTAATATTTGAACATTCACAAATAACAGAAGTCCTAGGGGCACCCTCCTAACTGAAGAAACATTCAATCATTTTCTTATTCTGGGCTCCAGAGCCCCAAAACTAACCATTAATTACTAATTGAATCCAGAAGCTTCAAACTTTTTGGTAATTTTTAATAAACGGAGTTTTCATAGTACAAGAAAATATCAGACTATCTTATTTCAACCTTTACAACTGAGGTATCTCAAATAAGAGAAACTCACAAGGAAAGAAAGCTATGCCAAATGATGAGCAGGAAGAAAGACATGTCAAACTTGTTATCACACATAACAAAAGCTACACTTACTGCTCTGTTTTCTTCCTGGTGATACTGCTATCTACCATAAAAGGTATCTCTCAAATGCAAGAAGTGTCATATTGACCCAAATAAAGAGAATGAAATTTTCAGTACTTCCTAACAGTAGTCATCCTTATCCATTCTAAAATACATGCCCCGTGTCTATATTTCAGACAAAAGAAAAGTTATCAAACAAAAGAAAGGCTGATAACTAAAACAGGATAGAAATATACACAAATGTTTAGGTTGCATACATCAGCACATGTTTTAATGGCCAGTTCAACTTAAATGTTCAAAAGGGAAGGAAAAAAAAAAAAAAAAACAGGAAAAAAACCCCAAAAACCTGGAATAGGGTATTCACCACATAAGGCAGAGGTGGTAAGTGCTGATTCTTGCAGCATACCTGCAGTTTATTACGTTATATCTTCATCAAAATAGCACAAAAAGTAGTTTGCAGATTCCTAACTCTGATATGACACCTCACTGGGCTTCCTTCCCACCAGTCATGTTTTGCCTTTGTGGAATTAACTTGAAACCAGGAACAACAATCCACCTTTCCTCTCAGAATTTATTACATGGCTTTTTACTCTGTTAAGGACACAGATGTCTCTTAGATACGTTTTTGTAATTTTTCAGAACTTAAATAGATGCTGTGTAATTACTTTTAAACTGAAGTTTCATGGTGATGTTTTTCAAGCTCAACTGATTAAAGCTTGTTTAATGGATCTTGAAGAAAATATATTATTCACCTTAATAAGAATTTATGCAAATCACTGCCATTAGCTTTTACAGAAAACCTTTCCAATTAATTACAATTAGGCTTTTCAGTTCTAGGTTTCTGGGGTTTTGGCTACTACAATTGTTGGATTGTTGGAAGTTTTGTTAAATTGTGAGAAATAAAGCTTCATTGTGATGTAAAAACACCTACACAAATGAACTTGTAAGTTCAGAGCCCTTTTCATCTCTGCCATTCAGATCAGGTCCAAATAGATACCCACAGATATCTATGACTGGAAAGAAGACAAAGCAAATTCATCTTCGGTGTTGATATATACAAATCACACCTTGGCTTTAGAAGAGTGGTTTTATAGGAAAAAAAAAATATTCAAAGAAATTAGGTATTCAAGTATGGGTATGTCTCCCCATCACTTTTGAAACCCTTACAAATACACAAAGATCTCTAAATATAACATTTCCGACTACCAGGTGCTTTTAGCTCTTCTGAACAGAGAGCAGCTACCAAGCACCACTTCGGTTCTCATTTCATTAGCTGAGGCAAGGGAGGGAAAGTGGAAGATTTCTGTTACAGTCCTCCCAGTGGAGCATTTTATTTTTACAGAACAGCACACAGGCAATGAGTCTTGAGTGTTCCCATCAGGCTAGAGTAGGGCAAAATCCTGCCACTGCTTTGTTCCACCCTCTTTCTTGAGCAGTGAAATAGCATCCCTGACCACAGAAATAATCACTCAAACTTCATCCATTCTCTCCATCAAACAAATTATTAATTTGAGAGAAGGACAATATGGTAAGCAACTGCAATGCTCTTAGCTAGAAGCAGAATTCAAAGAAGGCAGTTTCTGTCTGCTCCTATTTCTCTCTTGAAACCATTGGATTCCAGTCCTAGAACACGAGTGTTAAAAGCAGTCTAACATAGTCTAACATAGTTTCTCTGTTCTTTCAATTCTTAGGGTTTTCCCATGCTGGAGAACAGTAGGGACAGATATTATGCAAAAAACTAACGACTGCCTTGAGCAATCCATGTTCTACAAACTCACAGCTACTCATCAAAGACTCCCTTCATGCCCTTCATGCCCCCTTTCCAAGTCTTCAGGCATAGCATGTTTTCTCCTACAGAATGGAAGCTCTATTCCACACTGCTAGCTACAATCCCATTCATAAAACAGAGGAATTGCATACAGACATATTCCCTCATCTGCCACAATTCAATAATTCAATGCAATTTAACCAGAAATGAAAGAGCACTGTCTCTTGGAAAAGCAACTGTGAAAACGACTGACTGGTTCTAGGTTTATAGCCTTCCAATCCAGATCAATGTAGTCACAAAAAGAAGTTACCTACCTGCAGCCATTAGATTGTCTTGGTTTTGAAAGACAGGTATCTGCCAAGAAGGCAGGAGCTTCTCTTGGAATAGAAAATGTAAACCCCCTCCCTCCAAATTATTAAAAGGGGTCTCTCAGGCAAAGATATGAGGATAGGAATAACAGTTCTTTAATATGTATAAACAAAATAAAGTAAAACAAATAAACCAACAAACTACAACCTAATAGGAAAATTAGAACAAGATGCAGTATTGAACAAAAAAAAACCAAAACCTGACAATTAGAATACAACCTGACACCCTGTCAGTCAGGGTGTTGCTAGCAGTCCAGTTTGAATGGTGGCTCCAGTAGTCTTCCTCGGGTGACAGATGGTTCTGTTGAAGCAGAGATCCTGTAGAAGGGCGGAGTTTTCCTCCAATGGTCCAGTGGTGATGTAGAAAGGTCCAGTCCTTCCTCTGGGAATCCAGTGGGAGAGAAGGCTGCTCCTCTGGGAATCCAGTAGAAGGTAGATGCCTGTTCTATCCAAATGCCCAGATTATATCCAGGTGGGAATGCTTGGCTCCTCCCCCTGGGCGGGGCATCTCACAATGGGCTGATGTCATTCTATGAGTCATGTGGTGGGTCCTCACAATGGGATGATGTCATTCTATGAGTCATGTGGTGGGTCCTTAATGGCCCATTAAACAGGAAATGGCTCCTGGAGGGAGTTTTCTATGACTCATGGGGCAAGGCGTTGATGGCCCATTAACAGGAGATAGTCTGGGGGAGCAGGCAAGGAAAAAACACTGCCCCTCCTGATTTTAACAGTTCATGAAGATGGATATAGAATACATACTTTCTGGAATATTTTACATTGTAGCCTAGGACACAGATATACAAAATCAACCAGAGTTCTGCAAATCAAATTATTCCCCTTTGAAGCCTATATGGCCTTGGATTTAGGAGTAAAGTTTGGAGGACTAATTACAACTGCAGTGACATTTATATAATGCAGTGTTAAACATCCCAGATCACAACAAGACATGCATAGGCATACATCTACTGTGCTCAAAACAGTAACACTGAAAATTAATGAACAGGACAATCAGTTTGAGTTGAACATAAAAGCAAGAGTGAGGCTTTGGAGGAGAAATCAGATTCATTAGAAATTAAAAGGCAAAGCAGAATATTAAATAGACACATAAACAACGTGAAACTGTTCTATGCTTATAATTTGCAGGCAGAATTTGGCAGCTGAAACTTCATTAGCAATTGTCTGATGTATGACCAGCTCCCATGATAGCACCTGCTCTGAGGGGCCAGTAGTAGTAAAAGTGACATAAACAGTAGAATCATAAATACAGAGAACACCACTTTTCAACACCCTCAATAAAGCTGATGTGGTTAAATTTCTAAGCAGCCACTTGGCCTTTTTGGAAGTGTGGTTATGGTCAGATGGCAGAAACAACCTTTTGAACCTCAAAATTCACTGCCACCGGGATATTATTATGCAAAATTACACCTCCTTGTTTTTCCATTAGCACCATCTAAGCGGCTAACTTCTTCCCAGGAGCAAATCACATCTTGTTTTACATAAAAATACCTTGCTGGTTGTCCTAGGTTAGAATGTAAAAATATTCCAGAGGGTCTGTATTCTATCTCCATCTTCATGAACTGTTAAAACCAGGAGGGGTAGTGTTTTCCTTGCCTCCTCCCCTGGGCTATCTCCTGTTAATGGGCCATCAACGCCTTACCCCATGAGTCATAGATAACTTCAACATCACCACCGGACCATTAGAGGCAAACTCCACCCTTCTACATGATCTCTGCTTCAGCAGAACTACCTGTCACTCCAGGAGGACTACTAGAGCCACCATTCAAACTGGACTGCTACCAACACCCTGACTAACAGGGTATCAAGTTGTATTCTAACTGTCAGGTTTTGGTTTTTTGTTTAATACTGCATCTTGTTCTAATTTTCCTATTAAGTTGTATTTTTTTGGGTTTTGTTTTATTCTATTTTGTTTATACATATTAAAGAACTGTTATTCTTATCCTCATATCTTTGCCTGAGATCCCCTTTGAATAATTTGGAAGAAGGGGGTTTGCATTTTTACTACTCCGAGAGAAGCTCCTGCCTTCTTGGCAGATACCTGTCTTTCAAAACCAAGACACTGGGGATCATTTCTTTTTTAATCCAAACAACTAAAATATTCACCAATTTCCTAGATCAAATTTCCACGCAAATGTGGCACTTAAGGATATAACTTGAACTACATGACCTTAGAGATTTTTTTCAACCTAAAGGATTCTGTAATTCCATCACTTCTAGGAAAAGGTACAATAACATAACAGTCACCAGAAAACAGTGTTCAGGAGACAAGTCCAAACAATTAGGTAGCCGGAAGCTCTTCTGCTCCTGGGGTAAAGCAATTAGTATGCATAAAACTCAGGCACTCCAAAACAAATATTCCTGTAAAGAATTATTTCTACATGACTGATTATTGACTACTTTTCCTTTTGTAAGACTCATCTAGCCAGACCAAGATAATCTAAAGGACAAGAATTACAGCAGCAGCAGGAATCTAACTTCAGTAAATTTTCTTCTTTTAAGTGTGCTTTCATGCACAAAAATATTCAACACTATAATGGCAAACTGGCTTTACACATTTTAGAGAACTGTGGTTTCTGAGACTCAAGTATTTTTCTGCCTTAAGACTTCAGACCTACTCTGCTCTAGTTAAACCTTTTTTATACTTCTTCAGTTCTACATTAGATTAGAAGACAGTTCCCTCTCCTCCAGCTTTTTTTTTTTTCCTTGTCTTCTATATTCTCCCATTTCCATTTAAGAATGTAGGATTATTAAACCACACTGGG
>VXBU01005669.1:356-29863 GCA_013400315.1 Bombycilla garrulus
TACCCTACACTTGTTCTTCTGACTAGAAATTATCCTGGAAATGAACATCTTTTAGATGAGAGTTTAATTGAAACCCGTACATAATGCTGTAAAGTTTTAGTTTTGGCCAATTCGTTTATTCTGATTAAAAGTTAATTAGTACAAAGAAATAAGTTTTAATAATTGTAGTCAGACAGGTGTTAAACTGAAAAGGAAAAAGGCTGAAAAATAGGAACAAACGTGCCCACTTATAACAAAATCAGAATGTTGAGAACCAAGTTAATCAAGACACTGAAGGACATTAGAATTATTTAATTGCCTGTACACCACTGCTTGGAGCCTGGATAATAAACACAGGGAATTGGAATTGCTCATTTATGAGCATAAATTTGACCCAGTTGGTATCACTGAAATCTGGTGTTAAGAATTACTTGACAGCAATATTTAAAAAAGTTGACATAACCTTTTAAATATGAATACAGTGGACAAGAGTGAAAAAAAAATGACAACCTATTTTACAGAAAAAAAAAAAAAAAAAGAAAAGAAAGGAAAAAGAAGTTATAATTGATTAATGCCTAGGAATCAGTGTCTTTCTGCCTTGTAGCTGAAGAAAACTTAAAAGTACTTTTACCGATCCCTGGGTGATGGAACTGAAATATTTTGCTTTCAAAAACTAATTATAGAGAAAGTAAAGAAGGAAGACAAATCCCAGAATCTCAGTATTCAGAATTTTCCAGAAAGCTGGGTAAAGTTTTGTCTGGAATGTAATGGATAACAGGAAGTTTTGTGGCATGGAAAAATCACNAAAATTTCAAAGTACAGAAACATTTAGAAAGGAAAATGGGATGACCCTGATAAATGTCCTTTCATCAGTTTAAAGTTAACCTAAGGCAAACAATATAATAGCTAATATGAGATTTAATTAAAATAGAATTAAAGGAAGGTAATATAACTAATATCAAATAAAATTGGTTTATGAAAATAGACCTACAGTAATTTGATGCCTTTTTGCAAAGTATAAGAGACACTGATGATGATAATTCTGATCATCTAATATTTAAACTTCCAAGGATTCAATCTAATCTCGGAAATATTTTTTTTTCAAGAAATAAGAGCACTACAAATTCAACAAGTTACCTTCAAAATAAGCTAGGTCTCAAAATTAAATGAAATTGAGACGTCTCCTTAAAACAGGCGTGCTTTTGAGCAAGAACATCATCGTTGAGTAGGTTTTCTTAATGGAGAACATTAAAAAAAGAATTTGGAACTATTCAATTGACAATTGAATAGCACATACACATAAGTATGTGCACTTACATGTATCTGAATGTACATATATCTGCTAATATGCCTTCTACTTTATGGAATATAAATCTTTACTCAGAGAAGTTAGGAACTTAAGCTATTATTAGAGAGCAGAGAAACTCAACTTTTAGAATGGGTGATTCTGAAAAAGATTTCATCACAGTGATTGGAAGGGTCTTGTTCACTGCACTGACTGCAAAGGGAGCTGAGTCAATCGGCTTTGGCTAAATGAACACCTAGGAGTTAACTGAGATGAATCCTACTTTAAACATCCTTAGAGAGAGCAGAAACTTGTTTAAAAAAAAAGCTCATCAGCTTATTCAGCAGATGTATAAAATCCAGATGCTGAATGTTGAGCAACCATATTTTCCATCCACCCTAACCATTCTTGATAAGTCTCTGTATTTCTCCTCCAGCTACTGGGAATAACTGATGTGATTACACCTACAAGTGTTTCATTTTGGTACTTGAAGTTACATCAGATTACTTCAAGATCTTTAGACTAGGAATTGTGGTTTGTTTGTTTGTTTGTTTTTTCATTTATTTTAATCTATTGAAGCATTCAACTGAAATTTACATTGCACTGTTATTTGTGCTTCCTTCCTATGAGCCTCCAGTTGAAAAGTCTCAAGATTTCCATTTGTTCCTCTTTCCCAAAATAAGTCACGTAATTTAAATGAATGTTGATTTCTTAAATTCCTACTGTTTGTGTTTTTCACTAAGTCCTACTATGATGCTTCCACCTGGTTTCAGAGTTCTCCTTGAGTCTATATCTGAATGCATACACCAGGCAGTGGAATGTGACTTGGTATATCTGATATTGTAGTGATCAGACATGTTATGGCTGCACAGCTCAGGTACAAGTGATCTTTAGTGAGCTTTAGTTCACATACAGAATGACCACATCATTACAATTAATTTTTAACCATCAAAGAATTCATTAGATGAGATCCCATCGACAATATCTCATTGTGTGCTTTGTAAAAACTGATGCACAAAGAACATGTTCTGTGAGCAGAAGTTTGAGGGATGGCCAATTGTGTATGATTTTCTATCCCATAAATGGGTTTACGGGTATTAGATGAAGGGTGATGTTGAAATGAAGCTTTGTTTTTATTTCAGGTCTTATGGTATCTACTTCTCCTTCATAGTCTCTCAGATTTATATGGAGTATATAAGGTCCTTCTTTCAATAGCTAATAAGAAGAAAAATTAAACTTGTTGTCTTTCTTCGTTGCATTGGTAGGATTTAGATTATCGCTCAAATTTCTGCATTTTCTATCAGATTAGATTGAACATGCCCAGAGGTTTCAATAATATGAGTATCACCCAGTATCACACAAGACAGCATGACCACAGAAGCAGCAGTGCCTTAGGGAAAAAAGCAAGAAAAGCATTTATCTGACACAGCATGAGGAAAATCATTGGGCTAAAAACAAAGCAATAATTAGATATTCAGAGTAAGATTCACAATCCTTTATGCTCTTTTAACTCTTTTAGTGTCTGTTCCAAAATTTGTGCATATCAGCAGGAAATTTCCATCAACATAAAAGAAGTTTGAAGAAGTCTTCTAACAAAAGGAAGTGAAAGGCCTGGAAATTCAAACTGCAAAATGTAATGATCTTGACTGACTGCTGAATAAATACCTAGGATAAACCCATCATTTTCTTATTTTCCTACTATAGATTTTTTTTTCCTGGACCTAACAAGATGGTAAATCATCATACAGTGTCTTCTGATAGTAACTCAAAAATGAGTAACAGCATAATTCAATAGAAAAATAATTAACATGTGGCTCTATTCAGTGATGAAGTGGCACTCCAGTTCTCCAAGGGTGAGAGTCACTGCTGTAGATATTCTCTTTCTATCACAAGTGACACTTTTCAGTTTCACCTGCAGGAATGTTTTCCTGGAATTACTCAAGGCCTCACTTGCAAAAAACATCTGTTTGCCCCACGTACCAAAAGTGTTGCTTCAGGGTCCTAGCACCTGAGAATCATTGATTAGGAGGAAAAAAAAAAAAAGAAAGAAAAAGACAAAGCAGCCTCGAATAGCTGATATTCTATTACAGGAGAAAAGAAGGGAAGAAAGTCAGATATTAGGGGGGCAGGTTATCGTAGGAAAACTATACATAGCTGGTGAAAAGATTGAAATTTTAATATGAATCAAGTTGAAGATGAATGGAAAGGATGAGTTTTGTCATCAGCTTCCAATGGAGACACCTGATCTGATCACAGTTTTAAAAAGTTTTAATGGCATACTAGAAAAAAAATGCGTATCTTTCTAAAGCACTGATTTCAAAGTGTATGAATTCTAGCTATAAATTTCCTTCTGAATGAGAAATTGCTAGCCTTTGTGAGACAGTTCTGTTCCGTCCTTAGAGAATCATAGCTTCAGCCTCAGTCCATTAGGGCACCTCCTGTTTAACAGCTCTGTCTTAATGAAGTTCAGATAATGCCCTTGATGGTTGCTGTTCACAGAATTTTTGAGAATGTGGTCACAACTTCTCAAGAGTTAATCATAAACTTCTATTGTAGTACCTGTGGAGCAATTTTGGAGTCTCTCTATAGCTCACCTGTAGGTGCTCAGATGCCCATTCTGTGGGCACTGGTTGTTTCAAAGGCCGGCACCTGCTCCTCTAACTGCAGGTTAAATATTTTTCTGTTCAGGACAATATAGCTAATATTACATATAGAGGTAATACAATAAGGTATCTTATGCGTAAAGTACTGTGGGTGTCTGGATAGCAGATACACATCTGACTACCTCCCTTGGTAAACATTAAGAAAATCAGCTTGTTTACTCTTAGCTCCTTCTCAAATCGTTAAATATAAATGGTCACAGGGTTTAGCACCTCTGTATTTTTCTCTGCTATCTGAACAAAGCTGTTCAATTCCCTCTGAAAGTGGGAACAAAACAGGAAAAATAAGAGGAATATTCTACTGAGAGAACACTGTCAAATATGAAGCAGTTCCCATGAAGTTCAAGTACATTATGAAGGAAAATTAAACAAAAAAAAAATCTAATCCAGCAAATGGAAAGCTTTTTTTGTTTGTTTGCTATAAGACACATAACATTATTACTGCAATAGTTATTTTTAAAGGGCATTTTGCGTCTTTACTCCAAATTTCTCTCAGTGTCACAAGCTGTAATTAGTGCTAATCATCCTCTACTCCTGGTAAAATAACTGAACAGAATTCCATTACCTTTCCAGCCAAAAAGGTTTTCTGCTTGCCAGCTTCTTTATACTAATGTTTTAAGCCCTGTAAATGGAATGGAAGCCACGTGAATAAAGTGGAAAACTGAAGAGAGCACTTCTGGAAATTAAGGGTGGTTTGCAGCAGTTCTATAGATGTGGGGGTTGGTCTCCGTGGGCAGAACCCCTACTTGAAACTTAAAAGACATGAAACACCACAGGTAGAGAATCTGTGTAAACACATTAACACACTGCAGTAACCAAGATACTATGTAATTTTCTAGGATCAAGCTACTGTAGTGGGGAGCTTTAGGGTCAGATTTGGCTCAGAGACAATCAACTACTGTGCAACACTTTAGCCAGCAAGCCATGGAGCCATGGTCTTTTGTGCTTTTTTTTTGTTTGTTTTTCATGAGACTATGCAGGAGAAATAAGAAAAACTAACAATATATTTGAGGGTAAAACATGTAGATCACTGTAGAGAGCTGCGTGACTTTTCAAAGGTGTTTCAACTCCCATTAAGCATCCATTTAGAGTGGTATCCTGCCCTTTAATAATAGTTCTTCTAAGAAAGCAGAACTTTTTTAACTGGTTTCCATATCTGTCTGGCAGTTGAGTTTAACACAAATTGCAGCAATTCTTAAGGCCATTAAAATGTCTGATGATCATCACAACTGAGTGCTGTATCTTAGTTTGAATCCTCCCATTTTCTTTAACTTCCTTTATAGCCTTTTGATTTCTAGGAAATGCCATCGATTTAAAAGTATATAAAACAAGTGGAAAAGTAAAAGTACATTACACTTCTGCAAAGTTTCTTATTTTAAATCTATCTGCAAGATTTTTCATGTTTGCATCTCTTTGGGCAGCTCCCCAAACAGGGCTGAAAAGTTACGTGAAAAGAAGCTGCTAGATTTTGACCAAGGCAGGACTAGACAGCTCTTTTGTCTAATNTTTTTCTATTCTTCCTGAGATCAAATATTAACAGCTGCAGAATCCTGAAAATCAAAATCTACATTGCCACCTCTGTGCCCTTTCATAAATTTGTAATTTATAAATTTATAATTTATAAATCCCTACTTAAAACTCTACCTGCCTAAAAAATCATTGCCATCTAGTATTGTTTAGGGATCAATACAGCTCTGGCGGTTTGAGGAGTTATTGCTTGTCAGCTGAGCCAAGTAACTGCTCATATATTCTTAGTCTGCTCCAAATGGCAGATGAGTTAACATAACTTTCTTAGGAGAAGAAAAAAAAATTTAAATGACATTACCTAGAAATCTGAGGGCAANTTTTTAGGTACTAATCAGGAATATCCATGTTACATTTCACATAACAACCTAAACTTCTGGTATGAGCACACCTATATTGGATTCCTAAATCTGGTAGTATTTACAACCACTTAGACAAGCAAAGAATTTAAATTAGGCAAATCCTTTTTCCCATTCTAATGTATTATCCTCTCTATGGACCTCATTTGATGTTTTATTTACTTGTCTGATATTATGGAAATCTTAATTTAAGAATTTTAACAGAGCGAGGGTTGTTTTTGTGTTTGCCGCTTCATTTGATAATTATGCTTCAAATCATTTGCAAGGAAAAGAAATTTCCAAGTAATTCACTATTAATAAGCAATGCAAAAGCAGAAAAAACACTATTTACCATCCAAAAGGAGAGCTGACCTCAGAAACTAAAGTAATAGTCTTAACACTGGGTCAGAGACTGCATGATGAAGGATTAATAAAAAAAACCTTTACAAAATTTTACAAGGTAAAATTTGGTAAAGTCCAAAGGAAGAGAAAGATTTCTTGTTTTATTTGATTGCAGCTTGACTTCCAGGCATCCATGGGGCTATGGAAAAAGTAAATGCAGTCGTAACAGATGTGAAAAGAATTTTCTGTAGTAGGGGTAAGGAAGAGCTAATGTTGTTATACAAGCCATTCATATGATCTTCCCAGGAATATTGAATTCCATTTTTGCAACTTTTACAAAGAAAAAAAAAAAATCTTGGACTCAGAAAGAGGATCACCAGTGAAATAGAAAGACTGTTCAAATTAAGGAGAGAGATATTTTTGATGTTAGAAAGGAGATTTCTGGAGGAAATATAGGAAAAGGGCATCACTAAAGGTTCTGTAGCTTTACTTATTGTTTCTGGAATTGAAATTTAACATGTAAAACCTATCCTGGGTATTCAACACCCAAGTAAGTACTTTCAGCTCAGAAAACACTTAAATTTACATGAGTATGATGAAGTCTAGCAAGCTGATGGTTCTCCAGCGGATGCTGCCCAAAAATACCTCTCCTTTAGTCTGGATTCTAGCTTCTGTTCCAAAATATAATGCAGCACAGCCGAATGTTATCGAGCAGCGTTAAGAAACCGTTAAGAAAACTGAGACAATTCACTAGCTGGATAAAGAGATGAACAAATAAACTAGATTTTTTGTCCCATACAAACCACTTAAATTAGATCAGTGCAAAATCAGGAAGGGCATTTTGAATCTTTGCGCACCCTCTTTGTATGCAGTATTGCAAATATAAACCAAAGGGAATGTGCTGTATCTGATCTTTTTTGTGAAAATCTGGAAGTCAGAGCCTTTGTCATAGACTGATATTCTTTGTAGCTGTATGCAACACAAAACTCAATGCAAGGAAAAGCTTCAGAAGTGCCTCCTGAGGTGCAGGGCACCTTTTCCCCACAGCTGTGACAGTGTTAATAGTCATGTAGCTAATCCTTTCATGGACTGCAACATCACAGACCCTGACTTCACACTTGCCTGTTTCTTCCTTTGTCTTTTTTAATTAATAACCATCAAATTGTGTCCGGTTGGTTCTTCCCTCTCCTTGCCACTCTCACAACACCCACACTCACTCACTCAGCAAGGGGGAGGGAAGAGAAAAAGGCGGGATGGGGGTGGGGGGTGGNAGCTTGAAATTAACAGAGACAATTGCAGTTGACATAATGATACCACATAATCCTAGCAATTAAGTCACAGAGCGGCACAACGCGTTCATACTCAGTGCTCGGGGCACTGCTTCCCTCTTTCCCTCCCCGCTTTGCGCTCCGTGTGGGGAACAAGGGATGACAGAAGGCACTGTTCTCTTTAAGGAGCCTGTTCTTAAAGACTTTAGGCATCCTGGCTGTCGTGCATGGATGTGGGAGCTGGATGCAGCCATCCATCCATTCAGGCCATTGGCTGACAGCAGATGACTTTGCACAGGAGTGGCACTTGGATTTACCCCGGGGGGGGCCGGGCGGGGGCTGAGGCTGCACACAGCTGTGCCATCTGTTCCAATAATACCACATTACTCTCTAAACTCAGTAATGAAGGCTCTTGAGTAATCTTTCATCAGAATGACTTCACAGCATTAAAAATGCATTTCAATACATAGCTTGTTTAAATATTTAACCCTCTTTGGCTTTGAGAGATTGATTCAGATCTGTGGTGTTTATATGTGTAAGAAACATTGATTTTCATATGTAGACCTGCATTAATTCATGAAGACATGAGTATGCACAGGATGATCTGTGATAAACGGACTCTCAAACTTCTGAATGTGAGTAGGGACAATTGGTCTTCTGGCTTTGATTTTCCTCAGTGAGAACTTTTCCTGCAGAAGACTTTTACATTGGACTAAATAAGATAAACACAACATGGACTAATATCCATAGTTGTATCAGTCTCATTTACATGCACCCTGTTTTTGTGCCTTTTTTTTGTTCCATTCTCTGTCAATTTGTCTGGCACTGTCAGTTCAAGAAGTGTAGTTTTATTATTACTTTTTCCTATCTTTTTTTTTTAAGTTCTTCCCTGATTTTTTTTTTTTTCTTGCTGGCAATTTCCTTTTAGGTTTCTGATATATTTAACCAGTAGAAATGAACACTGCTCTAAAACTCTCGGGCTTTATTACGGCATAGAGGGCCTGACACATGCAGGGCTGTCAGCTCTGCTGTTGGTGTGGAATGATCAGGTGCTGGCCACAACCCTTAGGCTTCCACACTTGTTGGTAAGTCCAGGGTGAGGACTCCATGGGGCTCATTAGGAATGTGTATTCCTCAAGCCATGCCTTCAACTCCTTGGCACACAAGTTTTGGAAAGACAAAGCACCGATATTTGTAAGGAAAATCATAGCAAAGACACCGTGGGAACATAAGCTATGACATGGATGAGATATTATTCTGCAAGTTATGTTCTTATTGAATAGTCATTACAAGAGTGGGTAAAGAGAAAGCTGATAAAAATCACAGAAACATTTGTTATGTAGATACTTAGACGAAACACGAGGTTCCTGATGTAATTGTACTTAGTACACCATTGGTGTCAGTACCCATTTATCATAAAAAATTTCTTACATCTTAGGAGTGATTAAATGCACTGGATTTGTCTGGGGTACAGAAAATTTTCTCCATAGGAGATGTTATGGGGCTGCATTTTGGGTTTGTGCTGGAAACTGTGATAATAATACAGGGATGTTTTCTTATTGCTGAGCAGGGATTACGCAGAGCCAAGACCTTTCCTGCTTCTCTCATGGCCCAATGAGGGCGCTTGGGATGTACAAGAAGTTGGGAGAGGACACATTTTCAAAATGTGAACCAATTCCAGAAAGAAAGATAGGAACTATTTTTAGTGTGACTTTAAGTCCAAACTAAACCCTGGAGGTTAGTTAAGAGGAGTCCGAAAAGGCCTAACGGTGGTGACAGGTTTGGAGGTTTATATATATTCCAATATGAGATATGTGGTAAACTTGCATAACACTTGCACAGGTTTCTCTTCTCATTGCTACCCCACAACTGCTCTCCACTGTTCCACTCCTCCAGTGTGTTATTTGGATACTGTCTTCCAGTATATGTGGTAGCAAGGTTCATCAAAGCCATTGTGAATGACAGACCCTGCCATCTGCCTCTTCTACACCTAAAACACAAGTGATAGAAAGAATCAAAAATACATGAACCATGGGCCAAAGTTATTGCATGACTGTGGTTGTGATAAAAACAGGGGCTTGCTATTAAATACAGTTTATTTATTCTTTAAAAAATCCTAGCAGAGCTCTTGTTTCTGATAAATATCTCCTCTTATGGGCTAAAAAGCAAACATATATTTTATGCATGTACACGCACACCTATTCACCCAGAGACACATGTAGGAGATGAAGAAATATTAATCTCTCCATAAAGATCTGGATGAGGCATTATCCATCTCCATGAACTGGCCACCAAAATTGTCCTGTATCAGCAAGTGTCTGTTGACTCCAGTTAAACACTGCTCAGTGGGACACGTAATATTGCTTCCAGCTAGAAGGGGTTAAGGAGGTTTCTGTGGGAAGGAAGATTGCTGAATAACTTGTTGGACCAAAATTGATTTTTATCAGATTTTAAGGCAGAGTCTGAAACAAGTATCTAGTTGATCTGACATGCATGTGTTTTCTTCAGCTTTTTTATTTTTTTTAATTTAGCATATGTTAGATATATATTTACAAATATGAAGTGTTGCTAGTTTATTTGCCATGCTTTGTGCACTGCATTTTAATTTCACTTTTTCTCATGAGCAGTTGTTTTTTTTTTTTTTACCTCATCATCCATTCCCCACGTTGTACAAGTGCTAATAATAATAATTCAACTTAATAACATCAATCCTTGTGGAGCTCTTGAGCCCATTCGCTCCTCAAGGGCACCTAACCCTTCATGTCCTCAACTTGCAGCTTCTTTATCACACTTGAACCACCCTCATAAACTACATCTTCTTCAGACCTTGTCAGGAAGGGCAAGTCCAACATAATGGAAATGAACTGAGAAAAATACAACCTTCAGGTGTGTCATCTCTTGATATTACAATTTCTCTTCCTCTTTTTTTTGCTGTGGGGACTGAAACAGGTATTCTTGTTTTTCTGCTCAGGCTTTTAGAATCTCAATTTTGCTGTCACACTTCTATCACAATCTGAGCTAGAAAAATGTCCTTTCTTTCCAGAGTTAGGGAATTCTTTGAAAGCATTTCACTTGCCCAAACTTCTGACGTGAATCTGATCAAGTTGCTGATATAACTCATGCGACTTTAGTGATCACAAAGGGTGTTGAGGACTTTTTTATTGATGATTTTTTGGGATTTTATATCTATTTTGTCTTCATGTGAGACAATACTGTGTGCCACAAAGACTGGACTTTCCATAGAGAAGGTCTCCTAAGTAAATTAAATTTTGTTCAAGCCTTACACTTTGTTCACTTCATTCAATGAAAAAATGTATTTATGTAGACGGTACATTCATTTAATAAATTTGGAGAAGAACAAAACTGAATGGATCTCAGCTTCTTCCATGTTTTTGGTCTGGTCTTTTTGCTTCCCCTAATTTGTGAGATAGCTTTACAGTGCAAAGTTAAAGACAAGGAAGATTGATGTTAGGAGCAATTTGGACAGTTTTCATTTTGTCTACAAGGTGGGCTGCCTGAGAAAAAGCACTTGCTCTTGTGACTGTTAACCCTTTCTAGAGAACGCCACCTTATTTATTCATTAAAAAGAAACTCAATCAAATTTTTGATCAGAGGATAATCCAGATTATGTATAGCCAATGGGATGCTAAGGTAGGGAAACCATGACTCAGGGAATATTCCACAATTAATACTTCTACCCACAGCATGCTTGGATCATTTCTTAGGATGACAAGGATGGTAAATTGTGTTCAGCCTGGATAAGGATGTTGGGCAAAAAAGGTCTGAGAGAAAGGGGGAACATTATCATCTGTTGAAGTAGACACAGCAACTGAAAGGCAAAATATTCTGAATTATATTTGCCACCCAGAGGGTGGTTGGGAACTGAAACAGGCTCCCCAGGGAAGTGGTCACAGCACCAACCCTGTTCAAGAAACATTTGAGCAATGCTGTCAGGCACAGGTTGTGACTCGTGGGGATGATATTGTGCAGGGCCAGAAGCTGGACTCCTGTGGGTCCCTTCTAACTCAGGATGTGCTGTGATCTGTGATTTTAAATTATACATGGATCTCCCTGCCTATCGTACAACAAAAGGGATGAGGGATGGAGCACCTCCTCTATGAGGAAAGACTGAGAAATCTAAGGTTGTTCAGTCTGGAGAAGTCTCCAGGGAGACCATGTTGTGGCTTTCTAATACTTTGAGGGGCCTCGTAAAAAGGAAGGAGGAGAATTTTTTATACGGGCAGATAGTGACAGTACAAAAGAGAATAGTTTTAAATTGAAGGAGGTCAGGTTTGTATTACATATTAGGAAGAAATTCTTTACTCAGAATGTTGCAAAGAGAGATCAGGGAACTTGCAGATGCTCGGTACTAAGAACAGTTCAAGGCCAGGTTGGATAGAGCTCTAAACAATCTGTTCTAATGGGAAGTGTCCCAGTCCATGGCAGGATTTTGAAATTAGTTGGTCTTTAATGTCCTTTTCAACAAACCCCTATATTATACTATGAAAGATCAAAATTTCTCCACATCTGTTGTTGTTAAAGTTATGGATTATTCACTTTATCTGCTGGATATTGTTTGAGCTAGACTCCTTAAACTTAGCATTACTCCTGGGTTTTTTTGGACTTTCATAGGGTAAATTTTTGTGGTTAATTTCTTAGTTTTCTTTTGTTTTCTTTTGTTTTTGAAATTAGACACATGTCACATTGAAACATTTAAAAAAAGAGGTTATGAATTAACTCTTTAATGCAATTTCTTTTTTGAAGCATACAGCCAGAATTATTGATCTAATTTACATGTCTAAATGTTAGATGCATCGGTCTCAACAGCAGATTATGCTTCTTTTATATCTCATGGAGAGAAACCAGCAGTTTTCAAAGGTAAACTGTCTGGATGCTTCTACTTCACAGAAAAACTCAAAGTTAAGCAAGTTTTCATTGTAAGAGAGTGACTTGTTAAAAAATCATGCATTGTATTAATGACAAAATAAAACCCATGTTCTTTGAATTCCACATCTGTATCATAGTCATTAGGGCAGGCAGCCTAATGACTACTTAGTAGAATAGAATGCATTACCAAACAGTCTTGCACAGACAACTCTGTTGTTCAAGTAAATTATTAAGATATTTTCAAGAGTAAGGATCTGGAGCATAAAACTCAAATAAAATTCATAAACACCATTTTGCTCGCCTGAATGAACTCAGGGTTCTGCTATATATAGTTAGTTTAATCAGGTGGAAGGTACTGCAGGATGCTAATTGTGTACACTTGAATTTGTCTCACCTGCAAAATTTCTGAGGATATCAGCTACTTCAGAATATGTAAATATATTATTTGGGGTTTTTTTTACTTTGTTTTTTGGGATTTGTTTGTTTGTTTGTTTTTGTTTTATTTATTTTGTACTTGCCTGTACGCCTATAATACATAAAACCACACATGAGTGGAAAAAGATTTCCATCACAAAATTCAGTCACCTATTATCATATAATGCCATCAACAAATTGGTCAAAACTATTAAAAAAAAAAATAGGGTCAGCAAAACCTGCAAAGATATTTCAGATTATCAAAGCACATATTGTTCTTGATAGAAGGCTCTTCCAGAGTAAAATTTCTCTGACAGTAAGCAATTTCGTTAACTTGCAGCAGAAATACCTTTGGGTAGTCATTTGCATTATATGCAGTACCTCTATTTACCACGACATTAGTAAATCTGAAAAAACTACCATGTTGGTGTCTATTTCTTTAACAGGGAACAGTTAATACCTTCTCTTCCTTTGTTTGTCTGATCTAAACCAGACAAATTAATTTACTAAAATAAATACTCCTTTCCTAGATAATTCCTGGAGCTTTCAGATAACTTGGTCCAATTTGGCACTTTTGTTTCTTGGACAAGTGCAGTCATATTTTTGGGCAATATTACCAAATGCTATATGAGTTACACTAATGCTCTCTTTAATTTCACCTGGATGGATGTGGAGTGTATCAGTTCTTCCTTCTTCCATAAAATAAATCTAATTTAGCCTATAATTGATGCAATCCAGTAAAAGTAAAACATTGAAAGTAAAGGAAGTATGTTTTTTGGGAACATAGGGTCAATTTTTAGGACTGGGGAGAAAGATATTGATGGGCTTCAGCAAGAGGGCTTGGAGTTATCAGAATGTGAGTCAAGGGCTAGAGATTTGTATCTGGACAGGAAGTTCTTCCAGTGTTGATGAAGCCAGTAAAAATTTCCTGAGGTCCCCTAAATTTTCATGTCCATCACTAGGACGGTTATCTCTTCATCCTTCAGTTTAAGGGCTTGCAGCCTCATGCAGGTAGAGATAATATCACATGAGTGGACCTAATATCCTTCTGCTCTGCTCTTCTTGACTGACTCTAAAGGACATTAAAAAAAAAAAAAAAAGTTGTATCAAGAAAGAAAAAGAAAATAAAGTAAGTTTTGATTCTCTTATTAGAAACAACCCCCTCCTGGGGAGGATGTAGAGAGGAAAAGGATGGAGCAAGCCCTTTAAAGTTTCCTCACGCCTTAGAAAAGCTTGAGTTCTTGACAGGCTTCCTCCACTCCTGACTGCACAGGGATGGAACTCCTAAACACTAAATGAAACCTACACATGTTGGATTTTTGCAGGGAATACCTACTATGTGCTGGTACCTGATTGAATTTCCAGCAGATGCCTACTGCGTCATTTCAGTTTTCAGCCTCGAGCAGGTAATGAGAATTTATCAACTCTTCACATTTCCACCTGATCTCTCACCAGTACATCTCCATAAGTATTACTCTTATTTATTAGAGCGTATTTTGAAATAGTTTATTTTATTTTTCAGCATTTGTGTTTCTTTGTAGTATTTGTATTTATTTGAAGTATTTGGTTTTGGGGTTTTTTTAATAGTGTTTGTATTTATTTGGTTTACACAAGCCGAATGAAAACCTAGATATTGTTTATAACTCTGTCCTCACAAGTGACACTGCGGATGGAGACCTCAGCAGAGCCATTGACGTCAGCAGCAATAATTGCATTAATGGCAAGACACAACAATCTCATCAGTGTTCTGCTCAAGAAAGATAGCACGGGGCTGAGAGCCATTTCTTCATAAAACATAAAGAAACCTATAATTTTATTGAAAGCAGAAGGGCACAAAAATGATATTGTTTAGAAACTACTTGAAATAATTGCCGTTATGTCACCAAGCTTATCAACCTTTATGTCAGCTCAGGAAAGCTGCGAAGGAAAAATAAATCTATAAGTGCTCAGAGAAGTATAACTTGACTTGAGAGGTTACATGAGGTCTTAGGAAGAATCCTAAGCTCCTGTATTTTTCAACACTTTCCCCAACTAAGTTTAAATTCCACATGAGTAAGGAGGAAGTGGGAAGGTTGCTAAGTAAGGCAGATTGGATTAAAAATTTAAAATAAATAAATTTAAATTAAATGCTTTAGATTGGTGTTTTATGCTAAGGAACAATATTAATTCTCAAGTCTGAAATGCATCCAATCTGGAACTATATTTGCTTTGCCAAAATGAAGGTAATTTCACTTAATTTTATTCAGCAAGGTTTTACTCCCTGTGAGAGGGTTAAGTTTTTCAGCTGATTTCATAAGAAGAAAAATGGCTTCTACACAATTAATTCTCCAAATATTTCAAAAGTCACATTTGATTCTATTCATCAGAGCATGGCATAAAAGGCCTAGGATATCTAAGACATTTTTCCACTCTCCTGTGTGCTGCATTCGTCTCTCAGTGGATCTGGAGATTAAGAGAAGGATGTGCTTTCAAGTGAGTGAAGAAACAGAACAGAAGAGAAACAGGTAGGAAGAATTGGAGTTATTGCTGGATTATAATTCTAGTTTTGTTGGAAGTGAAGAAATTATGTCTTTTAGTTTTCATGCTCTTTTTTGTTTTCTTATTTTTTGGCATTAAATAAAATTTAATTGGAACTTTGTGATCTTTCCGTCTGTTGACATGGATACCAGCCACAGACTTTGTCTCTATCAACACAACCTTTACATTTTTCTTAGCTGCTGCAGTGACTGGATGGGTATTTACCTAGTGTTGGGGAAATGAAATTTGTGTTTGTACTGTTTCTATCTAAGCCAAAAGATTAGATAAAGTTCACTTCCGATTCACTATGAGCTTGGCCTTGAATTGCATCAAAAAAGTATTTTTCTGTGACTTTCAATAAATTTGATGGATTTTATTGTTTGGTATATAAAAAAAAAAAATAAAAAAGGACATGGAGAATCATCTCAATAATTCCCATCATCAAAGAAAGAGGAAATAAAGGATGGAGAGGGTCAGTTTATGACTGACCCACTTCAACAAAGCAGAAATGAAAGTGTGGCATGCCTTTCTTCTCAGAAACACAGAGACTTGAAGAAGGCTCAAAGAATCATCGTATTTTCCCACTATAAATATAACATTATAAAAATCCTTTGAAAATATGCTCACTATTCTTTTAAAGGTGTTTAGGCATTATGTCATGCTTTCCTATCCTTTATTCTCCTATGTGAAGGCTGATTGTTGAAAACCTCCTTCTAAAGTTCACTTTCAGTGCATTATTCACAAAAGGTCGCATGTCTCCCTATGACCCACCAACACATCTCAAAGTTACCAAAGCCTTGGTAACTTCTACAAACCCAGAGATACTTTTCAGGAGATCAGCATAAAGCTGAATGATGGATGCCAAGGAACTGTTGCATTGACATGAATCAACAGCAGCACCAACAGTAATTTTGACATGTCATTCTCAGCCCTTGTTATTAGAGTGGTGTCGCTGTATCCACTGAAACCACCCCCAGGCTACTGTGGCTCCACAAATTGCTGCTAATTCCATTTTCTAATGATACTGGGACAAATTTAATCACTTCAGAGGCTGAGGATGACAAAACTTTATTTAACCTAAAGGCACAGAGATCTGTGTGTCTCAACCTCTAACTCTCAGAAGCCGCACAGGTTGCTTTTTTCCAGCTTGGAGGTATTTATCTGCCTACATGCCTTACTTTTTTTGTACAAACAAGAATTAACGCCCAAGAGTCCCACTCTCCTACTGCCCTCTCATCAGTGATGGTCAGTGTTTGATACTTGAGAGGAGCTGACTCTAACACACAGCCAGAAGAACCAATTGCTCGCTATTATAGTTCAGGGGAAAAAGGGGTGAAAATGCCTTTCATCTTTCTTAAACAATTCATGCCCTGAAGCAGGAGAGTTGAGGCCCCCTGTTGTTTTATCCTTGCTAGCGTCACTGATTCATTGCTACTGGATTTTTCATGATGCTTCACCCTGTGAGATTGCACCCTGGGTTCCTAGAACACACATCCTGTCCTGGCAGAGTCAAGTGTTTACTCTGAGCTCTCAGATAATGACTTTACTGCTGGTGACCCAGGCTCTCAGTCAAGTATTGATTCTAATACTCCTTATTCCAATCACACCCAAATGTTTCTCATGCAACTTCAGCTGGGAACTCTGTTACTTTAGTCTGGGCTGGGCTCAGCTTAAATGTTTGATCTTGGAAAATTAGCACCTTCTTATCTATCAGACTTGATCTGCATGTATAATTATTTTTTTCTGTATATTCCAGACTGGTTCTCTTAGAAAATGAACATAATAAAATTCTGTGTTTATGTCAGTGAGGGCACATTTTTGTGTTTTTCTCCATGTCAGCACTCCTTCTTCAACAGCTTGAGGACCTTTAACTCAGTTTTGTGCACAGCTAATAGATAAATTATTTACAGCTATTAGGTTCCAATATGTTCCATGTAAATAATGCTTCAAAATACCCCAAATCAGACACCTTATTATCTCATATGATCATTTGAGGGGTAAGATAATGAAATCTATCCTTAATAGTCCCACTAGATCCACATGGAAAAGAGGAAATATGAGGATTTTTTTCCAAAATCAAAATAGTTTTCTTGCTACCCCAGAAAGAGGAAATACTGCAATGGATGTTTTTACTCTACAAGACTTCATAAAGTTCAGCCATCTGACATAAAGCTGTGTTATTTATGCTGCCCACGATCCTTCTGTATCGACTGACACAAGATTCAAGACCAGATCTTGGCACGCTTCCCTCAGAGATCAGGAAAGAGGAGTGTGGTTGGTAAAGGGAGAGGAGAAAGTTATCTGAGCTGTCATCTTTCTTTAGCCTGCTTGGGATCAGACCCATTATAGCAATTTTTGGTCTTTATATAGCACTTTTCACTCTTAGATTTCGTAGCACTTTTCAAGCAAATAGAAGAATCTTTGACAAAACCACATTCCCATCAGCACTGAACAATTCACTCAAAAATTAAACACTTTACAAAATTGGGTCGGCTTCAATGTAACATTGTTCAGGAGAAAAATGGGATAAAAGCTCTCACAATTCAACACACTACATTTTGACACTGTTTGAAATAAGCTATTTCTTTCTTTTTTTGATCTTTCTTCTGAAATTACTTTCCATTTCTGTGTTTTAGTATTACATAACACACCATACAATACCATTCCATAACATCCCACATCACAATACAAATGATGAAATGTCAATTGAAATGTTTCAAATGTGTCATAAAGATATAAAACAGATTTTTTTTCTTGATGAGAAATTAACAATTTCAGTTCTCCTCTCAAACCATATATAGCTGAAATTGGCAATTCTGTCAGCTTTCATTAAGTTGTAATTACATCTTCTGTATAACCAGAGCAAGTGTACTTATTCTTGTTTTACAAATGAGAAATTTGAGTCATGAAGAAGAAAAGAACTAAAGCTCAGAAAATAAGTGTTGACAGATCTGGAGACAGAAATTGTAGTTCTGAATAGAGCTAAGCATCCAGAGGTTATCTCTGACAGACCATTTTTTGGTCCAAATTTCAAATATTTTTCTTTCAACCCATGGCAATACAATCAATATTTATTCATTTATCTGTATAGTTTTTACTCAATATCTCACTAAATGGATGAAATCCAGAATGTCCAGCAGACAAAAGTTTGAAATATAGATCTAATATGTCAAAGAATGAAAGTCTGGATAAATTCTGTCTGGAACAAAGCAGACTTTCANACAAGGTTTTCAAGTTGATGTATGAGCATTTTTAAATGAAAACCAACTTAATCTGAATATTTCCAGCTATATTCCTAAGTCTTACTACTTAGTCTCCTGCAGGATTTAAAATCATACTTCACTATCTTGTGGTAAGAAATAAGAACATCATCTGAAATACAGAGTAGGAGCTGGTCTGAAGGTGATCTGGAAATTTCAATGTCAAAATGCAGGCATACAGTGATCTGATATTATAAGCTTATCACATTTTGCAAAAACTTCAGAAAAGAATGGGGGACTCTTGGTGGGTGACAGGCTGACCATGAGTCCTGGGTATCCTGGGGATCTTGGGGATCTCTTCTACGAGGAGAGACGGCAGGAGCCTGGCCTGTTCAATCTGGAGAAAGAGCAGCTGATAGGGGACCTCATCCACCTCATCCTCAAAGGCAGGTGCTGAGGGGATGGTGCCAGATTTTCCATGGTGGGCAGTGCCAGGATGAGGAGCAATGACTATAAAATTAAACACAAAATGTTCTGCCTCAACATGAGGAAGAACTTCATTATGTTGAGGGTGGCAGAGCCCTGGAACAGCTGCCCAAGTAGGTTGTGGAGTTTCCCTCTCTGGAGACATCCAAACCCCACCTGGATGTGTTCCTGTGTCACTGGCTCTGGGTGACACTGCTTTGGCAGGGATTTGGATTGAGAGATTTCCACGGATCTTTTCCCACTGCAATGATCCTGTGACTGTGAAAATCCAGGAGAGTAAATCAAGAACAATAAAGAGGAGTCCTCAACATTCAAGAAATGTAGCTGAGAAGACTGCTGCTTAAATCTTGAAGAAATTTTTGAGCTCATATATTGATAAGAGGATTTGGATTTTCAGCAGTAAAATGTATTGCCATAATTTCACTTAGGCTTCCCTCTTTTGTTATTTCATTAAAAAAAAACATGGTAAAAAAATCAAGACATTTACATGATTCTTTTAAAGAAAAAGTTAGATTTTGTCTTTGAAAAACTTTTACAAAAAATGAATTTGAAAATGTCTCTTTTAAATTTTTTCTTTAAAATGTTGAATAGATGGATGAAAAGCCACATTTCCTTCAATTAAAGATAAGTTTTTAATGTTCCACTTTGTCAAAATTTTCAAGCAAAAACTATGCCTGGATCCATAAATATATTTTCTTCCTTTCAAAAATTTTGTGTAAATATTACTAAACAAAAATCCATTACTTTCATTTTTTTCAATTTTCATTCTGTCTTTCTAGTCTTACATATCCTCTAAAACATCTGAACTGAAGAGGAACAAGTCCATCACTTCTTTATTTTACAATTACATACAGCCTATACTCTTTCAGCATGTTTCAGCAATATGAATCTATGCTGAATGCAAGCAGCCAAGTTTATATTAATGTTTTATTGCATGTCTGTAACATGCAGAGTATGTTTACTCTGTGTAGAGTCAGTGTAAGGGTTCAGATGTTGCTTAATCTGATGTTGCTTTCTGTCCTGCAAATATGTAGATGCAGTTTATAAAGTGTGGGAAGCTTACACAAAGTAGACCCTCCATATGTGTAAATTCTGGTGAATATACTACATCTTTGTGGATGTAAATCTGAGGTGTGAGGGGACAGATTTAATTTTGGATTCTGTGTATTTGAGTAAAGGATTTTCCAGCAATTATTTTTTGTTCTGCATGTCCTGTGTAAATAATATTAGCAGGGTATTGCTTTACACCTAGGTTTTCATTGCAACACAAAGGAAAAAGGAAAAAAGAAAAAGAAAATAGATTTTGTCCTTTAGATGACAATAGGCTCCCTGTGTTAGAAAGAAGCATTAAATCCATCCATTTTAAAACCTGTTTTTACACATGATGTAGGTGATATTTACAGTCTAAAGAGTGGTGACATTTATGGAAGAAAGACGGTTTAGCCACAGATCAAACCCTTATGTTGGAAGACATTCTTCCATCCTGAGCTCCCTACAGATTGTATCCAGACTGCCTAAATTCAATTTCAGTGCCAATCCTCTTCTGTACAACAGGTATACAAGCTCGAAAATAGGTGTAGCCTTTTGAATACTGAAAAGATAGTGGTGTTCATAGGGAAGACTTAATTTGCCCTCTGGCTCAGACACTCCCAGGTCTTCAGCAAAGGAAAGAAGTGAATATCTCAGCCAAGAGTTTTGAATTACTTGCATGATGTTGGCATTTGGAGGCTTTCAAAGGTCTGAACAGGCTAGTATTATTCCTTCCTCTTAATCCTAATTTGTCTTGCAGACTCTCTGATGAATATAAAATTATTTTTCATGTCAAAATGTCCATACAAAGTAAACAATTTCCAGATATATTAAGCCTGTATTTACTTCTAATATGTGGTCTAAGAGTGCAATTGAAATTTCATTTTTAGCATCTCTCACCTTTTTCCTCTTTTCTTCTGCTGAGACCCTGGAATCAGATTTGATTCAACACAGTAGCTTAATTCTTGAGGTTTCTTGCAATGTCACTTCTCCTCTGTCTAGCTTGTAAGAACTGAATAACACAAAAAATTATATCACAAGAATTTGAGTAGTTGGGTGCTCTGAAGTCTGAAAACCTACACTGTACCATGTCTCTGAGTCTGTTTACCATTGGATATTAAGGTTTTTAGGAGAACAGAGTTTCTTTCTAAATAACTTTCTTGCATGGTTTTGCTTCTACTCAGGGGTGTGAGGCACTTTGCCTATACAATCTGTCAAAGCCAAGGGCTGAGCTATGGTGGGACTTCCCTCATTGAACATTGCTCTCAGGCAAGAAAGGTCTCACCACAGGAATGTAAGCACATTAGAAGAGGAGAATGGGATCAATGTGTCATTCTTTAAAACACACCTAAAATGGTGTACAGGAGGAGATAAATCTCCATGACTTTTCACTAAGGTAATTTCTCATAATTGCCTCTTTATCATCTTTTCTTAGCTATATTTCCCTCGTACAGAGACCTGTAGTATAAAACATCACAACCTGAAAGTCAAGTGAGCAGGACAAGCTAAGAGTCTTTCAGTTGTTGGAGGAAAGAAATAGCGACATCCATAAAGTTATTCATCCACTTTTAAATAAATTTCTAAATTTATAATTTTCTGGAGGCATCCAATCAGCTCCACTGACCCCAGGTGGGAATAGTCTTCTCTTTGCTAGTGCTAAGTATATATAACTTTGATGACTAAATTTAGGTGAGATGAAACATGCCTTCAAGAAACTCCATGATAATTCTATAAACTGTATCCTTTTGTGCTCCCTCTCTCCCCTGCTGTTTCTTTTCTTCACTTGTCACTTCTCATTTACATGTCAGGTATCTAAAGTTAGACAGTAAAGTCTTTGAAGCAGAAACCTGGGCTGAGTATTTGTCTCAACACTGAATAACCAACTTAATCTACTAGTAGGACAGGCATATCTAGAGTGCCTAAGACACTATAAAGAAATTATGCACTTTAGATTTTTTGCTAGAAAATCTGCTCTCTTTTTCCCATAAATCAGAAACAAAAATACCACCTTGTAGTTAGTAGATTAGTAGATTGAATTGAGGGTTTTATTTTATTTGTTTGTTTGTTTGTTTGTTTATTTTTTATATTGAGTAGTGTTTTAAATGTTTTGGTGGTTTTGTTTGGTTGTGGTTTTTTTTGTTTGTTTGTTTGTTTGTTTGTTTGGGTTTTTTTGCTATAAAACCATAGCTTACAAATACAACAATATTAAGCAATAAAGAATTCCAGATCCTGACAGCTCACCAAAGCACCCCACTACAAGTGAATGAAGCCAGTAAAAATGGGATCATTAGGAAAAATGGATGGGTCAACATAACACAATGAAAATGAGTAAAACCTAACTGGTTTGCAACATTAGAACTAAATTATCATTACTGTTGAAATTTTTGGCACAATAAGTAATTTTTTTTTCTCCTCAATAATTAGACTTGAAATAATAATTATAAGACTGGAAAGTTTTCAATTACACTAACAATAAATTCTTGGGTTTATGGGACTTGGATATAAAGAGGGTATGACCTTTTCAGTGTTCAGTTTTTCTTTAGCTTAACTGAAAGTGTTCCTATAAACAAAACTGTGATTTCAGCACAGCTAATCACTGGAGTATTTACCTGCAAAATCTGAGAAAATTCACCAAGTTACATCCAAGTATTGAAATGACATAACCGCAAGGTCTTAGGGTCTACTTAGTTCCCCTCTCCACCCTATCTTCAATAATATTTTTGATGTAAGATCTATAAGAAACTTGTAAAGACCTGCCCTTGGTTCAGGTAACATCTGAATATGAATCTACATGTCTGTTTTTATCTATCAAGCACCTTTATGTCAGCATCTTATACCCAGAAAATACCCTTAGAATACAGACTTTATTTAAAGAGCAACTGAAGAAACAACAGTACATTTCTAAATAAGGGTTTTTGTCTCTCTGAATATGAACTTTTAAATAATAAAGATTGCTATTGCTCTGAAAACACTATTTTTGTTCATATAAGAAAGTCTCACACAATCTTCCTAATCCACCTTCTCATACCGTAATCTGGACCAGGCAATGTCTTCTATATCAGACCAGGCAGAGTATTTTAGAAGGAAAGTCGAGGATGATTAGCTCAGCAGTAGCGACCATTGATTTACATGCCAACATTAAGGTGAAAGGAACTCTAACTGAAGCAGAGTCCTCTCCTGGAGTCTCAGCTGGACTTACAGGGCAAGGAAAACTACTTCATCCATAAACAGGCCCAGATAATGGTATCATCTCTGGAGATCAGGAGTATTATTTCCACCAGGAGCACAGAAAGTTTGTCACCTTCTGTGAGGTTTGGATTCTAGACATATCTCAGGCAAAGCACATAAATTTTGTCTACTTACTGGAAAGAAGTACATGTTTTTCCACCACAAGTGTGTTTCTATTTCATCTTTCAAACATCCTCTTGGCATTTCTTGCTGCCAGGGAACACAAACACGGAGTTAGAGAGATATTTTGGTAAGGCTCAGAAAGCCCATAACAAGCACACAATTTGACCTCCTAATGACAAGCCAACAAATTTTACGAAGTAATTCTTGCATGAGGGCTTAGCCTCATGCTAAGCAATAGAGAGTCTTTTAGGAAGTCATCCAGGTCACATTGTCACCAGTTCCCTGAGGCTCCTCAGTGATTTTCACATGTCTGATCCCCACCATATCAGCAGGGGCTTTGGAAAATTATCAGAGAGTGCTTTCAAACCTAGGCACTTGCAGTGTGATTATAGCTTCCAAAAACAGTGATGCAGACAGCAAGCAAGGGGAGCAGATCCACCCATATTGTCTGAACGTCTCACAATAGAAATATTCTTACAGAGTCTCTTCATTGAAGAACAAGAGATATAATTTAGAATGTAGCACTGCCAGGAAGGCAAATTACTAAAAACTAATTGTTTTTCCCATTACAGAGAACAGCCATGATTGTACCAGTGTCAGTCTCTCTCAGAAAACATTCTAGACATACATTCTTCATTATGTGCAGCCATAATAATAGTAATGATACATTTTGCCAGTGCAATGACATCCATCCTGATGAACCAAAGTGCTTTCAAATCTTGGTGATTTGTTTCTTTCAATGACTGACCTACGCCCCGGATACTTGGATAACAAATTGTGATCTTAGCTTGCAAAGAATTGAGAAAACATCTCTAAATTTGCTGACTTTTACCCAAAAACTTGTCAAGCTTACTTGTTTGTCTTCTGTCAAATATTTCCCCTGGTGAGCATGGATGCTTAAAATCATTTAACATCCAAATCACCTAGGATTGGAGAAGAGACAGTTTGTTTAGTAACACCTTGGTTCAGCTTTTAGTTTTCGTACAGTATGACTATTTTAATTACTACTGTCAGTGGTTATTCACAGCTTTGTTACCATGATATACAATGATCATTGTTATTAATTTGGCAATGAATATTGCTCTTATTCAACTTAGTGGTTTAATTTTTGTTTCTGCAGTGTGAATGTTAAAATTAAAATTTTAATAAAACTAATGGCAAAATGAAATATAATGATAATAACAATGGTGTTCTATGGAGGAACATAGTTCATTACAGAATCCTAGCACTGTCTCTTTCAATAAGAGTTCCTAGCAATCCAAGAAGTAAACATTCAACTTCTTTCTGATAAAGAAATAACCAGATTTGGGCAGTAACATAATATGTTTTCAAATGCCAGTGACAAACTCCCCTTAATTTCAACAATGCAACACATTTGTTTAATAATACAAATTATCAATTACATTTGGAAAAGAAAAGGAACTAACATTAAATTTATAAGCAGGGTGGCATATACTTTCTGTAGGAGAACAAAGCTAGTCAATTATGTTTCACCTCATGTACTCAGCTTTGTAAACACTAGACATTGAATACAAGTTAGGCACAGGCTCCCTCTACTTGTCATGGGAACACCCCCTCCTAAGAAAACTCTTTGTCAGCTGAAGCATCTCTGAAGGCTTCTTCCTCTGCTGATTTGCTAGTGACAGAGCCTAAATACACACACCTCAATTCTGCAGAAGACTAGTTACAGAAAACAACTCGAAGTCTTGTCCTGGGTGATTATGTGCTTTCAAGGGGATTTAGCAAAAGTGTCTGTATAATTCTCTTTTTTTAGTCTCATTTTGTGTTTTCTATTTAGACGCAAATTAATACAAAAAGTTATGTGTCACCTGTGCACCTGAGGGGTCTGAAATAATATATGGTATTGAGGCAATGGAATGGAGGGTTTTCAGTTAAAGTCAATAAAGTTACAAAGAAAGAGACCTCTGGGGGTGATTGTCGTTTGAAATATCCATCTCCTACACCACTTTGGTCCTTTTTTTTTTTTCCATTAATCTACTGCATCAGCCCACATCTAAGAGTAGAAAGGACCAGATGACAGGACAGTTCAATGAATGAGAAAATTTCAGTTTTTGTAACATTTGATCTGAGAAGGTGTGTTCAGGGCAAGGACCCCTCTAAAACAGATTTTCTGGGTGCATATTGATAGACAGATGAGGTGAAACTGAACAGAAATTGTTGAGAGAACTCAGTCTCTCAAGTGTCTTAATCCATAGAGTTTCATCCCTCTGTTGAGATGCAATCCTGCTGTTTTTATTTGATGCTGTAATCTTCTTTCCAAATAACTATACTTAATTTTAAGGAACAGCTATACCTCAGTTTGGAGTTTTTGAGTACAGTGCAGGTTTGAACCTACCCGGCCAGGAGCATCAAACAATATGAACTAACACATACCAGCACTAAATCTCCTGTTTCGCTTATTCCACATGCTTAAGTTTAAGGGTTTTTTTGGTTCACAATAGAAATCACTCTTTCCCAGATAGTTTAGGAGTCTGTGAGGGCTGAATTTTGCCCTAGGTGTCATTTCAGCCTCAACTCTTCTACAATGCATTAGAGGAATATAGGCAAGGAGAAAGACACAAGGTACAAAATGGGCAAAGGAGAAGGAATAATTACTTTTCTCAGTCTTCAAAGTTTCCAAAATATAAAAGGCTTAGTTAAGAAATGTTGTTGGTTTATACCACTACTAGCTGGATTTAAGTAAAAATGGATGAAAGCTCCTCTCTCTCCCACAAAAAATATATAAGATATTATAAAATAATTTAATTAGACAGTCTTTAGGTTTTTTTCTATAATTTCTGGGTTCTAAATTTTTGTTAAATACCTTATTGTCTCAGCTTGAGTCTAGAATTTGAAATTTAGAATTTAGGTTAGTTAGATGCAGTGAAGCCTCCAAAATATCCCTAACAGAGTTTTGAACTAAATTAACAAGTGTATGTACAAATTACATTTTATTAATCAGGAGATGACTTTTTGCAAGGTTGAATTTTCAGTTATCAAGGTTATCCATCTTTTTGCCTAGACTATTTGTGAGGGAGATACAGAGCTGATATTCTCCAGGGATTAAAACTTTTCTGTTGAAAGAGACATCACCTCTAAACTCAAGCAACATGCAGATGTCATGATTTCAGATTATCTTGATGCACAGATGAGTCTAAGATTACAAAAGAGAATATGATTAGAAAAAACATTTTTATTGTTGTACATAACCATAAGGAATAAACCAATTCTGTCTGAAACTCACAGCTCAAATTGGGAGGAAAAGATGAGCTAAAGGAAAGAAAGAAAAAACAAATGAGAAACATTCTACATGTTTGTTTGAAGGCATAGCATTTCATCACTTCCTTCAGGAAGGACTCTTCTACTTTGGCAATCAATAGACTACCCTTCTGCGGCAGACAGCTTAAAATCAAATACCTAAAATTTTGAGAACTCCATGTACATTTGGGTGCTCCCAGACACAGTTACCCTATGGAAAGTCGTGAGAAACTGAAAAACTATCCTAAACTGGCAGTGAGAAACAACCATGTATCCTACACATAATTTAGTTTCCTCCTATGTTTGTGTGTTATGACTTCTAAAGAAGAAATGGAATAGAGTGACGCTACAGTAATTTTATGCAATTATCTTTAAAGAGCATAGTTGGTATGACTAGACAAGCTGAACCATGCATTGTCTAAAAAGAGAGGTGACAAACCAAGACTTTAGATTGTAGTCTAAGAATCAAGCAAATAGCTCAAGATATAACATTTGCAGATCCACTGAGTTCTGTGGGTGGCAGGTCCCTTGGATTTCTTTGATCATTATCTTTAATCAGTAAAGTTTAAAATCCAGATGATGTGAGTTTCACTAAAGTTATGAGTAGAATAGAAAGTTCACCTTTGAGTGGACACCAAGACTATGAAGTCACTGTAACTGCAAGATTATTTTTTTCTTCTCATACCCATGCTCTTTGCTTCTGGGAACACTATGATCATAGACAGAAATACATGTAGTTAATGTCTGCTGAAGGGAGATGTTCTCATGGAAAAATGTTCTAGAATTGTGTGATTTCAGAAACTGGTATCCAAAGTATTGATAGAAGCAAGACATTAAAGTTTAAAGAAGCTGGAAATATTCCCAACCAGCTTCACTCTGAATCATCTCATAAACATGTAGTAACACAGAACTTCAAAAAAAAATAAGGTCCTCAACAAAATCAATTTGTTCAGAAAGATCCAGAACTGCTTACGACCTGGCTAAAAAAAAAAAAAAATAGCAAATATGGTGAGGACACAGGGCTACAGCTTAGGAGAGTGTATTAAGAGAGTAAACTCTTCCATTTTTGATGCAGGAATATCACATCATAAGTTGCATATCATAAGTTAACTTGAGAAAATAATCTTAGCTTTTCTTCTGAAAGACAATTCAAATGCAAACCGATTTTGTCTAGACTCATTTTTATACTTATAACTTACATGCTTAGAAAAATGCAATCATTCAAGTTTCTTTTAAAAGAGATATTTGAGGGAAAGTTTATTGTGCAGCATGGTGTTCTTAAGTTCTTTTTCTTTCAGTCTCTCTTAAAAAAGCTTAGATAATTTATTTTGATTAGACATCACCAGATAGATCTTGTTCAGACTTGACTAAATAGTCATCAGTCTACAGCATTAAACACAGATGGAGGGCAGAGTAACAATGTGTCTCTGTTAAACACTTAAATTCAAACTCCGAACTTAATGTTGTTTGAAAAAGTCAGCTTGGGGAGCAATGTAGAAACAGATATTCCCTAACTGGTAAAACATGCTCATCAAAAATGCAGTGCAGGTTCCAGCACATAGGTCATTCCCCCTTATTAATCTCTTTATACATATGTAGGTTCTTAGATATGAGGGTCATGAGGATGGGGTATAATCTTGCCAAGCTTCTCTTATGGGAGTATTCCTCCTCCTAGACAGAGATCTTACTTACTGGTCAGAGACATGCCTTTCATTTCTCCACTAACTTTATAACATTTTTATCTGTATTTAAGCAAAATAATATCTTTTGAGGAGCTGTAGTAAGTGTAGAAATGTGAATGTGCGAAAAGATTTGTCTCTTACTTTTTGTAAGTATGGAAAGATCCTGTGTCTCAACATAGGAAAGGGAAGGATGGTTTTGTATGCGCAAGAAAGTCTGTGATGAATTTATGGGTAAAACCTGAGGGAGTAAGTTGTTTGTGTAGGACAGTTTGCTTGTGCACATACCCCACTTTTTTTTTGTGTTAATCTGCGAGCACAAGAGAGTGAGATGGTGCACATGCAGTCTACAAAAAAAGCAAGAAACATTGTGTGTGACAGAAGGATATATGTACACATGTGAGCCCAGGTACACACCTTGCCCTAGGCAAGTTCAGCTCTTAGCTGGAAAGTTGAGAAATTGGCTTTACTGGGATTTTAAAGAGATCTCAGGTGAACAAAATTTATCTGCTTTCTTTTCCCTCTTATGCAGCCAAAATGGATTCTCAGTCTAATAAGGTTAGACAAGACCTGGCACTGGAGGCAGGTGCCAAGGAATCCAACCAGTTGAAAGCATGGGCACTAGAGGACAGAGGTGTTGCCATGGGAACAGAACAAAAGATGCTCTATGGTGGCTGGTTAGAAGGTTTGTTTAAGAGGGAGCCAAGCAGCTGCAGCCTTGCTATCACCCTATGCTTGAGCAACAGTAGGTAAATCCCATCCTCCTCCATTCTCTGCCAGGGAGTGAGGAATTAAATTTTTCCTTCTCATGTGGACAACATTGAGATCATTGCCATCACTGCAGACTCCCAAATGGTTTATGCTGCAAAAGAAGATGGTTTTGTACCCAGTGCTGCAAACACCTGATCAACAATGGGTAATTGAGATCATGGAAGATATTTTTTTTAAAGAATTGGAGGACTTCATTTTTAGTTACAAAGCGATGAATCTCCCTTTCTCTGTCTTCCTCTCCCTTTCTCTGCTTCAGACTCTTTCCTCATTCCTTGAAAAATATGCAGCCCCTTCCAAGGAGCCACAGGAAAAAAAAACTTATTATGAATTCAAGGTCTGCTTCAAGGGGAATTTATGAAAATATTGTCCCTTCCAGAGGACACATAGAAGGGCTTTTTATTGTTATTTTCTTTTGTATTTTTACATCCTCAAATCTATAAAGATGGAAATAACATGTGAGGAAAGGAAAAGGGAACTTCCCTGGCTCCAAAATGAAATGCCAGCTGAGTAGCTGCAATA
>VXBU01005716.1:1570-13593 GCA_013400315.1 Bombycilla garrulus
AGGCAGACTTGACAAAATACAGCATGACCTTTTCTTCTCTCATTTTGTGTAACTGTCCTGACACTTGTCTCCTTCTCTGCTTTCTCAGAATTGTCTCTGGGTAAAATTTATCCATGATCACACATTACTTATTAAGAGGACCCCTGTTCTGATTCAGAACACAACCTTCCTTCCACAGTAAAACCATACTTTTTACCCTTTCAGAATTTACAACAAATAATTAACATTAAATAATTCAATACTTTGATTTTTTTCCCCCAGAATTTTGATGTTTTCCAGTTTCCATTTTTTTTTCATGAATTTACTCAACGTAAAACTGCAAAATAGAGGAGGATGAAGAAAGTGCAAATATGCTTAATTCTATTATTTTGAATAACTTCCAAACTTCAGAATGTTAATCATACCCAAAAAAAAGACATCAAGTAAAGAAGTTGGAGTTTTGGGTTGAAAGGAACTGGACGTTTGAATTCCTTTTTTTTTTCTCTCTGTAGGGTTTCTATAAAGGCAATTGGGCTAGCTGCCTCTTCTGCACTGTAGATGGCTGCTTCTGCTCTGACCTGTCCCAGCAGAACTAAATCTTCACTGTAAGAAGAAAATAAAACTCCCAAATAAAACTGGCGATCATGGACCACCTCATAATTGGTAACCTGGGGGCAGTAATCTTGCCATCCCCATTACCTCTCCAAAAAGAAATGTTGAAAATAAAAAATACGAATTTACAGTAATTATCCCATTCTTCTAGGTGCTAGTATTCAACTCGAGCCTTATTGAGGTTTGGTTCTCAAGGAAGACAACAAGAGAAGTGTCCGAAGTCACAACAAGGTTAAACTGCTGCCAAAGTATTTCAGGGCAGTGTTAGGAAAACCCTCTGTAAGAATAATGAAGCAACAAGCCTGGCTGTGCAAGAATAATGTGATGACACACTTTCACTGACAATTGAGGGGAATGTCTGTGAGGGCTCATGGTCCTGTTACAATATACAAAGGTGGGATAAATGACATTTAGAAGATATTTCCATTTTTTGAGTCCATGACAATGAATCTGTATATATGGTTTCATAGCTCTGAATTCCACTTTATTTGCAGATTCTTCAGCTTAGATGACTACAGTGTAGATTCTAATGGTACTGCATTTACATATAGTACTTTCTTGATGTGTGTGCTGGAGATAATTTAAGCCATGGATTTCTTTAGTCTGCTTTCTCTTTCATAACAGAAAACATGTGAATTTTTCTTCATATGTTGAATTGCTCTCTTTCCAGTTAGTCCAGTTAAGAGTTAGCTAATATTCACAAATTACAAATATATATCTCATAAAATATATTATAAATATATCCCAGTTCTGCTTGGGATATACACTGAACCTTGCTTCATATACTGGAAAATTTTAACAGCTAACTTTAATTTTGTCTATACTACTGCAATAAAATTCAAAAACTTCAGTGGTGAAAACAAGATAATTAGTAACAGATGGTCTTCATCAGGAAATATAATGAATTGGTAATTACTGACATAGAATTTGTCCTCAGGAAAAATATACAGTGTAGTTAGAGGTGCCAAGAAAACCAAATTAAGGAATGGTGTATTCTCTGTTAGAAACTGCACAAGCAACAAAGATCTTACTGACCTCTGTGCCTTTATTGGAAATAAAGGAATAATAAAACATCTTAAAATTATGTTAACATTCAGATACTTGTATCTATTTTTTTAAGTCTACAGAGTAGTTGATATAAAACACTTAAAGGTTTTTCAATCCTCTTTCTCTCTCTGCTCTCCCCTTCTCATTTCTATCTCTCACTCACATTTACTGTATAATAAAATCTGCATTACTGAAACATGATCTTTGAAATATGATCTTGTTTGCACTTTAATTTGAGCAAAGGCATCTCTTAATAACCAGATCATAACAAAGCAGTAGTTCAACACAAATGAAAAAATCTGTAGGACTCCAGTGATTGTGGTCAATAAATATGACAGTTACATCAAAATACAGCCTTGTTAGCAATATATTCTTTAGATGCCCACTGGACAGGCAGGTGGTCCAGAGGCAGATTCTGCTCGGAGCCCAGACAATTTTTCATATAATTTAGATGACTCCACCTAACACTATCCATGTTTCTACATTTAAAGTAAAAATCAGCAATTGGCAAACACAGAGATTTATTTATTTTTTAAAGTTCCATTTAAAATATTTACTACAAGAGTGTGTCAGAGGAAGGTTTGCTACCTAATCTTCACACACATACTTAGAAACAGTGGCTTATTTGAAGTGTGACTGTCACTTTGAAAATGAAATTATATTTGCTGATCCAGTTCTAGAGCTCTAAACAAAAGTTACACTTCAAACAACACTAGTTGCCTTGCTGCTGCAGAGATCCTGTTTCTGATTGAAGTTTGTTATCCTACCGCGTTACTACCAATTCAATGTCACATCCGACCCCTTTGACTACATTGCGTCTACCGATAACTAAATAAACACATATGATAATGCTCAGGACAGAGTATATACGACACCTTTGAGCTCTTCTGCTCAGGAAAGCTCTGCTTAGGATTACAGTTACCACCACAAGATATGAAGGAGTCATCTGAAGGGGATAGAAAATAAAAATTATCTTTCTAAGGTAGCATCTTAGTGAAATTCACACACAGTCACAAATGCACACATACAGACTATTAAATCCTCTCCCCATATACATTTAAAACTCATAAAAAGCTAGACTTTGACTAAAATAGTTACATAAATCCTGCAGAAAATGATATTTCACTAGTTCTTCATTCTCTAGGGAATGTATGTGCTTTTCCACTAGAGAAAAAAAACAGTGGGACTTGGCTAAGTGCTGTGAAGAAAACTGCTGATTACAGCAGTCATGCTATACTTCACAAACTTTGATTTAGAGGCATAATCCTCTCAGTCTGAAGCCCTAAAATCTGTGTCATCACCAAAAGGTAGTTGTCTAGAATGTATTTAATATACAGCCAAAACATGTGGGATATATCTGTTTCAGGCAGACACCTAGCTTAGTACTTGTAAATTTATATTGTTTGCCAAGGGCTGTGACAAGGATAAATGAAAGAATCCCAGGAAGAAGAAAGAAAGTAGTCTCTGGAAAAGGCTCCAGGGAGTTTTGTTACCCCCCCAACATCTACACCCTGGCTGCCTGTAAAATGCTGTCTCAGTTGTAGCCATGCACCCACAGGTCAGCCCAGCTTCAGCCCTCTCACACATACCACATATCTCATAGTTTGTCTGCAATGTGTCTGTGGGTAATCTGGCAGGAAAAATCCTTCCCTGGGTGCTAAACCAGTTTGGAAAGGTAACGAATGCTTCAATAAACTTGGGCAGAGCACTCTGTAGTGTCTCGACCTGCTAGATGAACTGGAAATCTGACATGGTGCGCCAAAAGGCTTGCTGCCTGTGCTATATTTAGCATGTAACCATCATATCCTAAAGATATTTACGTAGGTAGTCACCTATTTTGGCACTACTGGCCTGCAAGAAAACCAGTTCACATTACAGAACTGAAGATAACACATTGAAGCACCTATTTTCCTTTTTATCTTTTATAAATCAATTAATTTTCAATATTCTTTAAAGCTGTGTCTTGTCTAAAATTTCCATTTCAAGCCTTTATTGTTTAAAATTTTATTAGCAATGTTATGAGAAAGTAATTTTTATTTAAAGTTAAATATACATGTCTTCTGCCCTCAGAAAGCAATGTATTCTTTGTACTTAAATTCTTTAAATTCTGGAGTTATTTTTCAGCTGCCTTCGGTGGCCAAGAAAAAAAAGAAGACTAAAATAATTAAAATGCAGTGACTGCATTTCAGTGTTCATTACCCCCTTACACCTTTATGAAAAAACCCCAACCCCCTCCTCTCCCCAAACTCTAAACAAACCAAACCCCAAAACATTGCTATCATATCAAAACACTTTTTAAGTTCAAAAAATCCCCACTTTCTCATGCATAAAAACTGAATCAGGAAATTTTGAAGAAACAGGGCATAAAAAAGCTATCCATCTTTGTGTGTTATATACACAGACAAGCAAGACCATATCTGCAGAAATAAAATACTTGAAAACATCCTTGACCTCTGATCATGTTGAGCTTTGCATAAAGTTTTATTTTCTTTTTTGCCTTAGGGTGCTTGATTTTCACTTTTTCTACAAATTATGTGGAGATACAAAAAATTTTGTCTGTTATTGCATAGCTTATGTAAAACTGTATGAACACAGGTGCTCATACCATTCACTAGGTCATCAGATAACATTATGCCTAGGAACTTACATGTATCCTAATTTTTAAATTAAAAATTAAAAGTTAATTAAATTTATTTTAAATTATTCTCTGAAGACCAGCTTTGTAATAACTGAATAGTATTTCATGGATATCTTTATAAAACATTTAAAAACACATGTTTGTTGTGGTTATCAGAGAACTAATGAGGTAATAGATGGAATCATTCATATGATTAATGCCTTCTGCAGCCTTACTCTGTGAAGTATCATAATTTTCTGTGTTGATGAAATTTCCATATTAGAACTTCTGTATTCTATTAGACTTGACCAAAAGCGTGAATTTTAGAAATTTCACCTTTATTATCTGAATGTGGTTAAGTGGTCTTGTTAAATAAAAAGGGAGAAATGCCCATAAAAATTTCTTAACACATAATTTTTGTTCTTCCAAGAATATTTGCTGTAATTTGCAATATTGCCAATTTTGTGTGATCCATCAACAAACCTCTGTCATGATATAAAGCTCAGAGAAGACAGACAAGCATTATAAACCCATGAAGCTTAAAAAAGAATTCTGGAAGTAGCCACAGCTATCACTTAGGAATTCACCTCAACACCAAAGGGACCAGTGGGTGACCTTTATTGCAGATAAATGGCTGTGTCAGTTGAGGGTCAACTCATGTACATGGACTTTCCTAAAATAACAGAAAGACTTATTTTCCTGAGCCAGACAGATCAGCATGGGGGAGCCATATATACGGCTCAACCCAATAATTATAAATACTGAGCAAACAGCAAAAGTGACTTAGAAGAGAGCAACAGGTTTAAGCTGACTTCAACCTGTGCATTCCCTTCCAGCAACCAGAAATGCCCAGTAATGACTTCAGATGTCTCTTTCAAAAGTCAGTCAGGCTTAGAAGTCCACTAGTTAACTTCTTTTTGAAGGGAAAAGAACTAAACTATCAAAGCTGGACACAGAAATTTGGTACTTTAATCTAGTTTAAAAATATTAATAAACTCAAATTTATCATCCCATGCCTACAGAGCTTTGGAAAGTTTTGTCATCAGCAGTACAATACTTGGAAACACTTTCTCATTGAGGTCAAATATACTGAGCATTGTCTTTGGCTGATCCAAGTGAAAATTATACAACTTTCCCTTCAGTTCTTATGCTATAACACCTCATGTAAAGAAATAAATATTTAGTATTAAGTATTTTTTATAAATTTGCACTAGAAATCCTATCTCAAGGCCTAGTATTTCATCCTGCTGTGAGACAACAAAAAGATAAGTTTTCTTTCCAAAGTAAGTTACAAACTAATTGTAAAAAAAAAGAAGCAGTAAATTGAGAGGGACAAAGCAAAGACAACATGACAACGTGACAGATAATTGGTTTCAGCTACATAATACATAATCGATTTTCCTGGTAAATCAACTGGAATGGGAAAAGACAGACATCACAACCACCTCGGTTGACAAATAGCAATCCCTGTGGAAAGCTGAATGATACACTTTCATACAGTAGCATCTGGAGTTTGCTGGGTCTCTATTCGGTGGTGTGTGTGCTCTCCTTCAGTGCTTTGATTACTGCCACCTCCTTTACAGAGTTTTGGACCACCAACATGGGCCATGCTCCTATTTATGTCAAAATAACATGGTGTGCTGGTTTGAAAGCAGAACCAGTGAGACTCCAAGTCAGAAATACAATTTAATAGGAAAAAGTAAAATACATGCAAGTAATACAAAAGAAACAAAAAAAAACCCACTGACAGAGTCAGAATACAACCTGATACCCTGCTAGTTAGGGTGGTGATAGCAGTCCAGATGAGGCGGTCTTGCTGAAGTAGTGATCCTGTAGACAGGTCTGGTAGCTCTTGTCCTCTGGAAACCAGTGGGTAAGGGCTCCTTGTTCTGTCCCAGTTCCCACATTATATCCAGGTGGGAATGCTTGGCTCCTCCCCCTGGGTGGAGCATCTCACAATGGGATTATGTAATTCTATGAGTCATGTGGTGGATCCTCACAATGGGCTGATGTCATTGTATGAGTCATGGGGTGGGTCCTCACAATGGCCCATTAAACACAAATGGCTCCCGGAGGGAGTTATCTATGACTCATAGGGCAAGGTGGTAATGGCCCATTAACAGGAGATAGTCCAGGGGAGGAGGCAAAGAAAAACACTGCCCCTCCTTGGTTTGAACAGTTCATGAAGATGGAGATAGAATACAGACCCTCTGGTACATTTTACATTGTAACCTAGGACACATGGCAACTATAAACTCAGGAAATGCCTTCCTACTTCTTCTGAGTAACAGTATGGTCTTCTTTCCAGCAAAATGAAGTAGCTCTGAAAAGTGAGTGCATTGAACTCTGAGCAGGAAAGCAAGAAAACAAAATAATGGCAGAGATATGAACAGTAACTGTAACCAATAGGAATAAAGCTAAAATATGCAAACAGTAAGAGTCTGTAATTCCCAAATTGCAGGGGGAGCTGTCCATAGGAGTAGCAGAATAAAAAACTACTCTGTAGATGTCTATTGTATCATCTGGTTGATATTTAAGACTCAAGATGTCCTGCAGGGACTTCCAGTCCCTGGCTCCACCACTTTTGCTAGGAATTCCCAATTTTTTTGCCATAGCACTGCCACTTACCTAGCCTTCTTTGTCCTGATCTTGGGCAAATGCTTCTGCTCAAACCAAATAAGTTCATTTATACAATTAGAACACTTCATCCATTCTGTTTACAGCTGGATAGTGCATGGTAACAAGAGCTGTGACAAGGACAGTGTAAAGAAGACCTCATCCTTATTTTCCTCTCTAGAGTGAAGAATGAAAGCACAGTTTGCTAGAGGCCAGCTCTTCATAAAAATAAATTTTACCGTAGAACTCTGTATAAATCTTTTCTGTTCCTCAGACATATTAATAAATTAATAACCACAAAAATAACACATTTTTTGTCATGTGAGAATAGACTATATCAAGGTAAGTCCATGAAGAGGAGAAAATCACATACCTTCAGGGATATCTTTGGAGTATTTTTGACTAGCTAAAAAATACAAATACAGTTCACTCATCCATAGTTACTAAAAAGGCATTGTGCAACAAGATAGCTCCTGAAAGACTGTCTCCTTACCACTTAAGGCATATTTTCTTTGCAGGAGTAACTAAATGTTGAATGATGAAATCACCCCTAGGTGTATGTCACCTGGACAGCTGGTCCTGGAGCTGGAGTTAAACGAGATCTTCAAACACTTCCACTGTAAGAGCTTGGTCTTGTCTTCAAAGGGATGTCAGAAAGGAAGATTAACAGGGATGCTACACTACTCTTCAGCAGGAGGTCATGAGGCCAGACTGACAGACTGTGTCAGAGAGATCTTATCTTAAATCTGAATTCAGAAATACTAAACAGATTCTGACCTCTTAATCTTAATTGTAGCCTTCATCTGCTTTTACCAGTTTCATTTGGATTTGGGTTCTGAGTTAAAACAGATGTAAATGTGTAAGAAAAGAAAACTGAGGAAAGATTATTAGGTGACTGCACGGACTTGTGACAGAATTTCCAGCTATAGTCCATGCAATTTATGACAAACTCTTTTTCTTTTAAACAGCCCAACAGGTAATTTACATATTGATTAACTGGATCTAATAGTAAAAAATACACACTGAAAAACTGCATCTTCTCAAATATAGTTATCAATCAAAATGGATTCCTTTCCAAGATAAATACTGATGTTTACCTAATATTTTAAAATAAATTGAAGTGGTTTGTTCTCTATCTATCTTGATCTGTTCTAGGGGAAATATCAAAGACATTGTTCATGGAAGAAATCAAAATGCATTATGAAATTGGATGATGATATTTTAAGAAAAAATTATTTCAAGGGTTACAATTCTTAAAAAAGCTTTGGTAATGATATTTTCTAGAAAAAGAAGGTCATAAATTCTTCTGAAATTAAATAGGAATTTTGCATGACTGCAAGAAGAATTAGACCGGTGTAGGCTTAAGCTAATAACATCTAATTAATTTTCTAATCATTTTGCTGTATCAAAAAAGTGGGTCAAAGAGAGTCAGGGCAAAATTTTCATCTGATGAAAATGAGCAAAATATATTTAAATCAATACTAAATCACTTACATAATTCACCAATAAAATTAGACCATTTTAGAGCTACTTCTCTCAGTTTTGAAATCTGGTAAGACTTTTGGCAATGCACACAAGCTAGTTTTATTTCTTCAATAATTTTGCAAGGTGGAAACAGTTCTGCTTCTATGCTTATAATCTTGTCACATTTTTGCTTCCCTTCCCCGTCTTCTTAGCAGGGATCATGCCCTTCATGACATGATCATGATCTCATGACAAGAAGATTTCAAGGGCTTATGAGAGGGAACCATCCTCCCAGCACATGCTCTACATTTAAATCTAAGCTGGCATCCATACTTGGAAGTATTTTAACTGATTCAGTTCTTCAAAACTGATCTATCTATTCCTCAAGTGCAGTATTAGCTGAATAAATAAACCATGGCAAAATTAAAAAATTGGTTTTGATCCTCACCTGGAGAATGTGGTCATGGAGAGGATAGAAGAAACGAAATAAAATTATTTCTTCAAAGATATTTTTTCAAATTAGTATTTAAAAATGGAGACACTAATTACTTTATGTAAAATTTCTAAGGATTTCTTACTATCCACTTTTCAGAATTATATTAATACTACTCTGAAACTAAAAATTTAGACAGAGGCAGACGAATCCTGAGAAGTTTTTAAAACAAAGATTTGAAAAGGATTATTTTTCCATTGAATAAAATCTGCAATATGTCCAATTGAAAAAATAATAAACCTAAGATGTAGCTGAATATGCATCAAAATGAAGAATTCATAGTGGTAACATGTATGCATTATTTGTCTCAGGAATAATCTATTCATATAGAAAAGTATAAGTTTAAGTGATGGAAAGTTTAGCAGATCACAGGATGCCTTTCTAGAAATATCTTCACCAAGCTTGCTTTCTGCCCACTTGTCCCAAAACATGTTTCTTTCTTTTTCTTTATGTCTCACTATTAAATATTTATCTTATTTCAAATCATCTGCCTCTTCAAATTTCTCTCTTACCCTATAATTATGCCTATTCCTACATAAAATATGAGACAGGGTGTAGTGAAATAGGAAGTCAGTTGATGCTAATAATTTGATATTGTATTTGGTGTCTAAACATGTAATCTGAAGGACAGAACTATTTAGATCAAAAATAAAAATTTAACATAATAAATACAATAATTAGATGTAAGAAAGATCGGACAAAAACAACTGATGGATGATAAACTTTTCTGAAGATTTGATTGTTTTTTCTTTGTTTTTGTTGCTTGTTGCTGTTTTAAATTTTATTTTTATTTTAGGGCTTGTTTTATTTACTTTTATTAAAAGGCATCTGTAACAATCAGAAAAGAAGAGAGTTGCAAAATTCGTTGTATCACTACCTAGGTAACTTTTAGTAGGCTTTTTACGTATGAATGAAGTAACAGTGGTGCAACTGACAGGTCAGGGGAAATTCAAAATCTACAGAAGGAGGATCATATTCCCATTTCTGTTTTTTTGCAAGCATAAACTACTTCACATTATAGCAGCATGAGAATATAAATGTACCACTGGAAGGAGAGTTTCTCCTAATTTCTTTTAATGGGTTGTCATTATGTTCAAAGAAAATAACAATGTGTATTTTAGATATACTGTCTAGAGTTCTCACAGTATAGATTTTTTCCCAGACATTTCCTTTGGGAAACTGAAATCAAGATTAATGCTTGCCTTAATATTATATTCCCTCATTTTTGTATTAAGCATTTGTGCATTTTTAAGCCATTTACTTCCTTGAGGCACCAAGGAAACTCAGGATATAATCTTTGGTGCAAGTTTTTTTCTCTGGTCTGTCACTCTCAATATCACTATGCTTTCCAATTTCTGCTAAGTCCAGTCTGATGTAAGCATGAAACAAGAGCTTAAGTAATACTGACCTTTGAAATAATTCCTTTTCTTTCTCAGGGCATGTTTCTTTCTCCTTCTAGGAGACAACTATTACCAATTTAATAAACCAGAACTATTGGCTGGGGAAACAATTACATCAAAATTTCCATTTTACCACTCAAAACGTAATATATTGCTATATGTAATTACAGTAAAAGGGCTATGTTAGAGGAGTGTAAGAGTGTTAAGTGCAAGTACCAGGATTACTGTTGCTTAGAAGCTGAGCTCTTACTAAGTTGAGTGGCTGAACTAGCAGTTAGGGCCTTCCTCTTACAATATTTAAATAAGTGCAATATACAGCCTGGTGTGATATTGATTGTTTCACTGACTTGGAACTAATCCATAAGTTTAAGAAATTCTCAAGTATATTTGGTTATAGAACCTCTATAAATTCCCAAAGTGGAATAAATAATTTTCCCATCAACATGTTAAATATGCCTGATATACAGCATCAGATCTAGGCCGAAAAGAGAACTGGAAGTAGAGTTGTCCTGACCGTATGAGCTGGTTTGAAGGCAAAATCAGTGAGACTTCAAGTCAGAAATACAGTTTAATAGGAAAAAAGTAAAATATATGCATGTAATGCAAAAGAAAACAAAAATACTGACACAGTGTCAGAATACAACCTGATATCCTGCTAGTTAGGGTGGCGATAGCAGTCCAGATGAGGTGGTCTTGCTGAAGTGGCAATCCTGTAGATAGGCCTGGTAGCTCTTGTTCTCTGGAAACCAGTGGATAAGGGCTGCTTGTTCTGTCTCAATTCCCACATTATATCTAGGTGGGAATGCTTGACTCCTCCCCCTGGGTGGAGCATCTCACAATGGGCTGATGTCATTGTAGGAGTCATGTGGTGGGTCCTTGATGGCCCATTAAACACAAATGGGTCCCGAAGGGAGTTATCTATGACTCATGGGGCAAGGCATTGATGGCCTATTAGCAGGAGATAGTCTGGGGGAGGAGGCAAAGAAAAACACTGCCCCTCCTGGTTTCAACAGTTCATGAAGATGGAGATAGAATACATATGTTCTGGCACATTTTTACATTGTAACCTGGGACATAATCCACCCCTTATTCTATCACCATCTACATCATACCCAAACCAATACCCTTTTACAGATATATATATACAGAGTGAAACATTACACACAGTTTTTACTTAAAATTAGTTCTCCTTGTGGAACACAGCAGGTTTCCCCATCTTCTTGTATTACCCACCAGGTGTAGCCAGGTCCTTGTGCAAAAATAATCCCACGGATGGCTTTGCCTTTGACTGCGGTGGGATTAATTCAAAAAGTCTTTCCTAAAATGCCTTTCATGTGTACCACAGGGTCTTTGTCTCCATCCACTGTGTGCAGAGGTTCAGACTGGGCAGGACCAGCTCGATTGATGTACTCTCGGGTGTTGACCATCCAGGTGGCTTTTGCTAAGTTCATTTCTCAGTTTCTGAAGGTTCCCCCACCGAGTGCCTTTAGGGTAGTAGTAAGTAGTCCGTTGCATTGTTCAACTTTCCCCGCAGCTGATGCATGGTAGGGAATATGATATATCCATGCAATACCATGTTCTCTGGCCCAGGTGCTTATAGGGCCATTCTTGAAATGGGTCCCATTGTCTGACTCAATTCTCTCAGGTGTGCCATGTCTCCACAGGACTTGTTTTTCCAGGCCGAAGATGGTGTTCCGGGCAGTAGTGTGAGGCACAGGGTAGGTCTCCAACCATCTTGTGGTTTCTTCCACTATGGTCAGTACGTNTTATCATTCACTGTATTACAGAGGCTTCA
>VXBU01005719.1:5997-80730 GCA_013400315.1 Bombycilla garrulus
GTAGGTGGGGGGAGGATGGATGTTTTGAAAGTTTCCTTCTGGTTTCTGGTTTTTTTCCTTCCTTTTAGTATTAGTTAATAAAGTTTCTTCTTTATGCTTTAAGTTGGCTGACTGTGCTCCTTTTTGGTCCTACCTCACAGCAGAAATTGATAAAAATATATTTTCATGGGTGCACTGGCCTTTGACCAGTGTCAAACCATGACATTCTTGGTTCCCTGACCGGGAAATCGAAATTTGGTAAATAAACCCATGACAGGCAGTAATTTTACACCTTTACTGGCAGTCCCTAATGTTAAGTTTTAGTCTGAAATTCCTTTCCCTGCCCTGATCCAGAAGATGAAAAAAATTAAAGAATATTTTATAATAACATTAAATTTCTTCATTACCCTAACAGCTCGTCTTCTACTCTGTCCATATATAAAAATTTCAGTTAAATTTACATGTGAATAATAATAATTTTTAAGATTACCAACTAGCTATAAAAGGTATAAAAAAATTAAATATAATTACTACTTGATTATCAAAATTTGGTTAGGTTTTTTTTAGTTGCTTGGTTGGTTTTTTGTTCCTGTTTTTCAGAGTCTTTAATGCATTTAGACTAAGTTTTCAAAGACAGGAAAAATTTCCAGTAAAATAATAATAATAAAAAACCTGTTCAGATTTAGTGTATTCATATTTACCATGGGAACTGACACAGATCTGCATCTGAATATTAAAATACAAAAGATGAAAGTACAAAAGAGTATTTGCACAACCCACTGACTGGCATTTAGGCTGCACAATTTAACAGAAATGCTGTAATAGGATTATTGGATAGGTTTTCCAGTCTAAAAGCCAGGTACAGAACAAATGACTTGCCTGCTGTGCTTACATTCGGGTAACAGGCAGAAATGGCTGCTCGCTCAGGGGGTCCCAGTCTGGCTGCTTGCAAAGCAAGCTGGTGCTCATGACTCTCCTGCACTTGAGCACCATCTGGTTTGTTCTTTTCCCTACTGACATGATTTTACTGACATGTTCAAATAAACATCATTTGCCCTTTGCCTACCCACTGTTAAGAGACCCAGCCTTATTTATGCCCATGGAGAAGCGTACTTCCTTGTGCTGGCCACAAAAGCTTCTGTACTACTGCTGGCACAAGGGCTGGTACCATATGGGCTGAAGAGACCTCGAATTATCAGCTGCCTTGACTCCCTTATTGCTTAAAACATGAGCAATATAGAGGGTTAAATAAATCTTTGGTAAGAATATGATACCAGGACTGCTTGAGGTGTGCATCAAGACATCATAACACATCAGACAATTAATGTTATGCTTTGAAGTGCTGATGCACAAAACCTAGTAACAGTATCTTTCCTAGCAGTCCTCATTTTTAATAAAGAGTCTGATGATTATATACAGAGTGCACAAGGGTTAGCTCCTCACACTTTTTCCAGTACTCTGTAAATTTTATTTTCTTCCAAGTATGAATGTTTATAAATTAATCTTCTATTTTCTTCCATGACCATATTAAAAGTTGATAATTTTCAAGGTTCATGAAAATGGTTAATGAAAAGTGTTAAAGAAAGGGTAGAGTAGTTTTGTTACTTTACTTTAGGAATATTGATGTTTCCTCAAATCAGATGTTATGTGAGAACCACAGTCAGAAAAACCTTGCTATAAAAATGAAAAAGTGTTCCGACAGTTCATTTTAAAAGCTATTTTGTGATTTAGCATTGAATACTGAAGATTCCCTTCCCACAGTAAAGGCCACTGTAATTTTCTGTCATGTACAGCACCTATGAAATCAAATGTTTTCGATCCAACAGGGCATGGGTGGATTTTGCCCTCAGATGGTAATTCTGTACCTCTGGATCCTCTGCAGTTTTTTACTCTCAGAAATAAGGCTTTTAAACTTTGACCAGCCAATCAAGATGTACTGACCTACTGAACTGTACATCTTGAAAAGGGAATTTACAAGACTGAACCATGGAGCAGTAGGCCAACTTAGCCACCCTAGTGGGAGAAAGGAAGTAGCATTAATTTAAAGAAATAAAACCCCAAAACTAATCCGAAGAGAATTTCTAGAACAGTTAAAGCTATGTTCATGATCTTGAGGTGTTAGGATAGATTTAAGCAATCCTTTTCTCCTCTGCAGCAGCTCACACAAAGTGGTACAATGACAGAATTCAGAGCATAGTTGCATGGTGATAAATGTAATGGAAAATATAAAGAGTTAACTGAGGAGAGAGGTTAAAAAAGAAAAAAAGAGAGAGAAGCAGGGAGATTTATATGAGAGAAACATGTCAAGAGAAGACAAAATAGCTTTCTGTAACTAATTGTACTAATGTGATGAGGGTGGGATTTAATTATTCATATTCACTACATAAGAATTCAAGACAATGTATAGAAGTATTTGCATGCAATTAAAATAAAGGAAAATTATTTTGTAAAAATGAAGAAATAAAATTAACACTAAAAATAATATTGCAATTATAAACAAAACTATTCTAGGGGTTTTCTTAGTAGGCTGGTTTTCTTATCATGGAAAGAGTAGAATGAGTTAAAACCAGTCCTGCTGTTAGAGAAAGGGACTTGATGGCCATTACTGTAATTTAACTCTGACCTAATGGATTGCAGGGTAAATTCAGAATGAAGCTAAAACAAATAGCATTTGCATTATCACAGGACTCAAGGACCAGTAACAAAGTGGGGGCAAAAAAGTTGACTTGAATCATTCTGTGCTGGCCATGTGCCCTTTTTCGATGTTACAATATCTGGATTATGTACTTGGAATAGGCAGCTAGATTATGGTCTACATAATTTTTCTCTTTCTTTGAGTAGGCCAATCACCATCAAGAGAACAACAGAAGAATTGTCACATTGGTTCAGAGGAAAGATCCATGTCATAAGAGGCAGTGGTAGAGGCACTGCAAAAGAATGTCCAATCTGCCGTTTCAGTAATATTTAGCACAAAGTCTTCTTGAGGTGGTGGTTCAAGGTATTTGCACCTTTTTGTTTAAGGGACGATTCAGAAGTGGTGTTTTTTAACATTCTCTCTTTTAGAAGCTGACAACTGTCCTTGTCTCAAGAAAACGCTCTCGTGTCAGGGCTGACTCACAGAACATGAATCTGAGGTCTGTTTTGTTTTGTTGTGCTTTTGCCATTGCCATTATTCTGTTGTTTCTTCTCTTTAGTAACATGAATGCTATAATTTTGTAATCACTTTTGCATAAATTATCTTCCCTCCATCTCAATTTTTCAATCATTGTTTGGGACTTAGTCAAAATCAAATTAGAATCAAATGTAAAATAACTGATCTGTGTTACCAACCCTTTTTAATTCCTTTTTTATTTCTGCACTTTACAAAAATATTGTGTCTCTTTTTTTTAAAAAAAATACGTGATCTGGTTAATGTTTCTTCAAATGGTAATCAAGTAATTCATGTTGCTGTTACCAATATATTTATCCTGTAGTCAAAGAAAATCATTATCTACCTGCTAGAGAAAGGTTCTAGTGTAGACTTCTCCTACAACATCCGTAATTCCTTCCAAGTAAATCTCACTGTGCTTCCCATTTCATACTTCTGGAGTGCTCTATATACAATATTTTCTTCTTGACATCCTTGCTGATCAGACTCTATACTAACATTCCAGTCCCAACATATTCTCACTAAACCTAAGTGATGCCAGAGGGCTGTTTTTATATTTTCAGTTTGTGTATACCAATGTTAAGATTTATCTTTCTTTTTTTTCATAAAATATTGCACAGATAATGAAGATGTTGACAAGTTATGTTTCCATGTCCCCTTGTATCTCTGATAACCATGGAGTTACTTCTGTGGCCTTTCTCAGTGAGATTTCATTCTATGAGCCAAAATGTTTTTCTAGTCCCCTACCCATATCTTAAACTTTAAACTGATTCATAAGTCAATGACCTTCCCCTATCTCAATCAAAATAAATAATCATGTTTCCTGGCAGTCATCTTTCATGGATTATTGTGCAATGCAGTACAGGAAAGAATTGTCATGGACATACCAGTGAAAACTGCCTTTGGTGGCTTCTGAAGAATTTCTCTTAATAAGGGAAGGTGAAGTTCCTTCAAAATGTTACTTGTATTATTGAGCATATGATGACAACCCCACCTTTTCCAGATGCTGATTTGCTAAAATTGACCAACAAGTGAAACTTTCCCATTAATTCTTCATATTTTCTTAGCTGACCTTAAAAAAATTCTCTCAGGAATTGTATTGAGGTTTTTTTACATGAATTTGGAAAGAACACCCAGTTCATAGGAAAAAAAAGTAATAAATAAATTAATATTTTTAAAGCTGCTCTGTGCTTCTCCTGGTCATTTCAATAAACAGCAGTATTTGTCTTGGGAACTGTGAAAGCCTGAAGTAAAAGTTACATAAAACAGTCTACCAGACAGATATAAATAAACTAAATGGCTATGGGCTGTTGAAATTTGGTGGACCTGTGAAAGTCGTACAGTTTCTAGACTTATCTTTGAACTTCATATGGAATAGAGTATATAAAAAATGAACGCTAGAAAATGGAGGAACCAATAAAACTACAATGTTCCCAGTAATAATGTAAGTGAGAGAGAGAAGTAAAGCTCTCCCATAAGGAAAGGAACTTTTATAGCAGGAGATGAGAAGTAACTTCTGTCAGACAGTGAAATGGATGCCACCATGCTAAATAGGACAGAACAGTAATATAGAATGGTGCCATTACACACAAAAAAGGCACAAAAAATGTACAATAAACTCCCAGGAAGGGTCAGAGCACATCTGTGACATTCAGCACATTTTATGTATGTATCACATACTGTGAAAGCCACAGATTACGAAATATTTTATTCCTCACTTCAGGAAATTACTGACCCTCTACTAGTGCTCAATCTAGCTTCATTAGAGTTAAGTGATAGCAGCTTTGCAAATGTATCCATCCAAATATTCGTCCTTTCTTTGCTGTGTTCCTGGAGAGTTGATACTCAACAGGGTTGAGGAATAGTTGAGGAATACCCTGACTCTCAAAGAAAAAATCAAACCAGTCAAATTAAAAAAAATAAAATCAGATCAATAGGCAGCCTCTTCTAAACAAAAAGACAGAGCTTGTTTGTCAGATATTCTTTACAATTCTAATTCCATATAAAGATGGTGAGTTACTGAATTCTAAATAAATATAAAAATCCAGCTCATTGTCATCTCAAGATTAAGACTCATTTAGTGACAACAATATATTTAGACTCATTTTTGGACAATCTTAAAAGAGAATGGGAAAGTTTTTTCTGCTCATAATATTAATGAATCTGTTTTGGTCAGATATTTAAAATATTAAGGATAAAACCCACATTCTTGCAATCAGTACAAAAGATATTATTTTAAGCAAAATATTTTATAAATCTAACAGGATGAAACCTCCAGAAAGCTAGAAATTTTTTGACATATAGAAATAATTTTAACTTTTCAAGTCATTCTATTTGCAAGAACAGAGATGATACGAGAACAGATTCATTTTTAGAGAAAGAGATGGGACAGAAATGATGCAACATACACATATAGTAGACAAAAATAAATGTTACTATTATATCTCTTAAGGGACTAATTCTCTCCTTTCACACCAGGTGTGTGCAAAGAATACACTGCCCAACAGCTTACTCTGGTGAATACTACCTCCCTTAATCTGACACTGTTTAGCAATCTAGCAGCCACACAAAAGGCAAATAGTAAAAGAAAAATTAAACTCTGTCTCCTGGAAAAGTCTAGACAGCTCTGGTCATTCCACAACGACATTATAACCCACAATTTCAAGACTTCTTACAGAAGGTAAAATATATGAGGAAGGATGAAGAGGAGGAGAGACCTGTGGATGTGCAGGTACAGTTTCTAGACCTCCACATGGAATGGAATAGCTTCACTGTAGGATTGGGAGAGGCTAGAATACTCACTCAGGAAAAGCTATTTAAAACTGCTCCAAAGCCATCAGTTTTCAGTATACGCCAGTGTAAACTGGGCGCTGAGACGCCATGAATGCAAAAAAGAAATAAATCAACAAAGATGGTCTTTTTGGCTGTGATTATGCCCAAGAGAAACCCTATGGTATTTCTATCCTGATAACTTGACTAAAGAAGTGCAAAAGCTCATGGTGTCTTCTACATCATCTCCTTCTTCAGGGACATCTGTTCAGGTGTTCATATAAAGCTCCTGGAGAGAACATGTGCTATTACCAGATCTTTTGAACAGACAGTGCTAAGACAAGGGGATGCAAAATATAAATTGCTCTGACAGTGGAGTGTTTCTCAGCAGGGTGTCCCTTTCCACTCTGTAGTCATGACTATGAAAGGCAATGAAAAGTACAAGATGAATTGGAGGCTCCAGCATTTTTTGTCCCTTTCAGCAGTTGAGGAATTGTTAGTTCTAGGGCAAACCTGACCAGAGAGCTGAAATGGCAGCTTCAGCAGACCTAGGAATATGAGCCAGCTGCCTGCTTAAAACAAACGAGCAAAAGGGAAAGAGGTTTGGGGAGATCAAGGAAATCTCAAGGCAGATTAGCAACCTGTGAGTAGTCCCTCAAGAGTTTTACATGCTTCTCTGTATTTTGGGCCCCATGCCATTTATGATCAGCCACCTATAAGTACAGTAAAATGTTCCTGTCAGGGATGCAAGGACATTTTGCAATGATGCTCTCTCTCAAAATGATTCTCCACACACAAACTGCAATTCTGGTAGTAACCTCTATATTTTCAAAACATTCCTCTGCATGACACTCTCTTCAAATGTCAAGACTATACCAGAGAAACTACTACACAGGGACTCTGAATTTTCAGTCACAGAAGGGTGAACCTCAAGGTTGTAGGTTAGCTGCCTATTCAGTTTTGTGAGTCACAGCTGTGCCATATTGGCTTGATTTTACAAAGAAAACTGTTGCCTAAGCTATAAGACAATATAAGGTACAGATGCAAGATAAGAAAAGTAAAAACTCAGAAAGGATGCTGAAAAACTCATGGTTATCAACTGGAGGATTCAAAATGAGAATATAAAAAGATATAAACCCCTAAGACCAAAAATAATAATGAATCAGAAAAGAAAAACAAGTTTGAGGAGGAATTGCCACAAGGAATAATAGAGGTTGATTTTACTCCAACTGGCTGATTCCTACCAGCTAACAGGGACTCATTGGGTGGCTCAGTAGGAGTGGGGAACATATTAATGTCAGTAAGATGACAATCCTTGCCATCTGTTATTAACAGGAAAAAACTTGCAGTACATTAGCAAGTTACATGAATCTTGCTTGTAGAAACTTTTTGTAGATGGTGAAAGTTGGCCAAACAAAAGTGGCTGATAGAGGGAGAATTACAGGCCTGTACATTAGTAGGTAAACTATTTGGCAGAGGACACAGCTTCAGCAAGACTCTTCTTCCAAGTGGGGCAGGGAACCAGCAAAGGGGGCTGAGATGGATGCTCTCTGCATTCAGTAGTGATTATGGTGAGAGTAAAGAAGTGCATTTTCAACATGAAGTCACTGCCAAGCCAGTACTTATTCCAGCTTAGTTCAAGGAGGTTCCTCACTGCAGGATGCTCTTCATGCCCAAACCAGGCACAAGTCTGATGAGGAGCAGCTAAGGGTTGTTTAGCCTGAAGAAAAAGAAATTCAGGGAGGACCTTATTGCTCTCTGCAACTATCTGAAAAAAGGTTTTATCTCGTTAGAGTTTGGTCTCTTCTCTCACTGTACAAGCAATAGTACAAGAGGAAAAAGCTTCAAGTTGCACCGGATGAGGTTGTTAAGGACCAGGGCAGGTAGGCTGGGGAAGCAGTGGAGTCACCATCCCTGAAGACATTTAAAAGATATGTGGTAGATGTTGCACTTAGGGACATGGCTAGGTTTAGCACAGTCATGCTAATGGTTGCACCAGATGTCTTTTCCAGCCTACATGGTATGGTTCCATGGTGCAACTTACAATCTATATTTACATCACCTGTGAAACCCAATCTTGGTTTGGACAATGATGTTTTACTTGAAATATGTGGTTGCAGACATTGTCAATAGAAGTTACTGAGTTAGGAATTCATGAAGTTTCAAAATTATGAGATGTTGCTGGACTACCTTGCATGCTACATGTTCTCCAGTGATTTTTTTTCACAGAGCCTAACTAGGATTTATCTATAGTGGAGAAGGTTTCCTTCCTGGCAGGTGTGGTCAACTCAGCAAATAATGGGGAGAAAAATCTACCTGGACTGCAGAGTTCACAGTGGATACATATGAACTAAATTGAAAGGAGATAAAAGAGTTCATTTGGGATTGCTTATACATTTTCCAGAATTGAAGTTCTGTTTACCAATAGGGTCTCTGCCTTGTTTGATCCTACAAATAATTTCTGATTCACTTAAGCTCTGAATAACAGATGTGCATGAAGTGATTTAATTTATAAACTTCTGCGCTGAAACTGATTTCTTACAGTTTTTACACAGCACTTAGCAAAATAAGATGCTAATTTCTGATATGGTTTTAGATATTTTCCTGAATTAAACATCATTACTATTAGAGTTGTACAGTACATACTTATTTACCTATTGTTAAAGTCAAGCCTAGAAGGGTACCAGAGAAAAACATCTTATAGTGTTGAAATACATGGGTATGTATGCAAAATGAGATAATCTCTCTAGAGGGCACCTGAGAATGCAACTTGTGGAAGTGTTGATCCAGTTATCATTAGTAGAGTAAGGTCATGAAGTGGGATACTTGGTTCTTGAACACTCAAATTCAATTTCATCCCCTTTAGCTTTGTTTAAAATATAATTGTGTGCAATAACACTCTTGCTCAAAATGAGGGTAATTGTTACAGATGAAATGCAAATAAAAAGCTGAAAAACGTCCAATTGTTTAAATATACATAGAAACTTTTCACTTTCAAACCACTCATTTCTCTGTTGCTGGCAGTGTTTTTTTTAGGCAGTGGGGCAGTGATGAATGATGCACAATGATAACTGAAGAAACTATTGAATCAGGGGTAGGCAATTAAAGACAGTCCTGCCACAAATGTCTGCCCAAACCTGTAAGCCTGAGGCTCGTTCTGATTGAGAAGCACTAAGTTTATGGAGGCTGTATGATTTCAGACCCTTCTTTGCTATCATTTACAAATCTGTAAGGTTTCTATCAGCCTCAACTTTTCAGTTCATGCTTGAGGGACTTCTATTTTCTCTCTGTAGTTCTATCTCTTTTTTTGCTCTTCTGTCAGACCTGATAATATGCTTTTTACTTGCATACAGCTATCAGAAGTCTCCAGGCATACCTTAATCTTTATCACAAACAGAGGGACAGATTGGAGGGCCGCCAGCTTTGCAGGCAGCATGTTTGACAATCCTTGCAGAGCTGAGGGTTGTCAGTACAAACCACGAGCTGGCACAGAGTTCCTGTTAGGTGTACCTGAGTCTGGCCAGGTTCAGGCATATGGAACATCATATCTTAGAGTAGAAAGCAAAAAAACAAAAACCATCAAAGTTGAGACAGAATATAGTTTCCAGATTTTAAGTCAATCATACTAAGCTCCCCTTATAGTGATTGTGGAATTACTTCCCTAGAAGATAATTCATCTCATGTTTATGAAGTATTTAACAGATATCTGGCTTTATCACTACTAAGTTTAACATAAAAAGTGTCAATCAGAGATGCTTCCAGTGATGATACCCTTTTCTTGTTTTAATATTCCAATGTTTTCTTCTCCAAATCCTAAAGTTCTGACTGCAGAAACAAAATAACTCAATAATCTTCAATTTGAATCATTTGTGAATCTTTCAGCTGAAAGATTCACACCTCCCACTTTATGGATTTAAAGGAAGAGGGTGACCCATACCTTGTATGCTGATGCTGGATTTTTAAGCAGCTAGGAGCACCAGAAGATGCAGGTAGATAAAATGCAAATTACAACACAAGTGTTGTGTAAGTCTTAGGTATGCAGCCTTAATCTAACCCTATGATGGATGAATTCTAGAAAGCACTACCATCATTATCTTTCTACTTGATGATGATGTCTTAGACAAAATGTAGATAAGAACAATGCCAGAATACAAAGTCATGGGGTTCTAACCTGAGAGGTTAGGCACCAGCTCTAAATCTGCAGGTACCAAAGATCTCCCCTGCTACATCACAAAGACAATGAATTTTGGTAAGAATATACTGGGTATGAACATTTTCTCCACAGATATTTTTTTCTGAATGTGTAGGGGCTGGTCTAATCAGTTGGTCTGTGGTTCTGTGTCTGTATAAACAAATGCCAATCCAGCTGAATATGTCAGATTGCATAGGATTTGAAAGACAAGTTTTTTCCTGAGGGATGCAAGCATTTAGCATCCTGTTTATTTAAAATGCCAACATATAAATAAAATTCTACAGGAGCTAGGCGTCAAAGGCATCAACTCCCAGCACTGAAGGCCTATATTGCAGCAGTGTAGTGCTAAATATCATAATGCTTAATGCTTATAGGGGAACTACTCTTAGGAACTTAGCAAGTTATGGAACCTACAAGACTTAATAAATTCTGAAACCTGAATCAACCTGCCTGGCCAAATGTGTAACCAAAACTGCACATATAGTGTGCAATTCTTGACAAAGGAGTTCTAAAACAGTGTCCATCAAGCTAGAGTGAAGTATAGTCAATTCAGATAGTTCTACATCTCACCATGTTGCAGCAAAAGCAGCTAAGCAACTTTTCACAAGCTCATTTTATACAAATGGAAACTAGTTCTTAGGGAAGAATCTCCTTTAAGGTATCAGGACAAATCAGGAGATGGGTCAGAGACTGACATGACCATGACATTCTGTTCCCATTAGTCGTGGAGAAGATTACAGTTGAATCCAGTGAACAATGAATCCCAGAAAACCTTACTCCCAAATATCTAAAGACATATATTTTCTGTAAATATTAATACGTTATTTCAGTTTGAAACTCCACATTTTGCAGTCTGTACTTTCAGATATAGAATCATAATGAATGAAACTGACTCAATATGAACAGCCAATGAAGCGGTTTTTCTTGTACATAATTTTAATATATTGGTCAGCAAATTTTCTATTAATGCTGAAAAGAGATAAGCTTAGGATTTAATTTTCACATAAAGGCAGCATTGTTCTCTTCCACTAGCATATGCAGGAAGGTAATAGGAAACTAGTAATGTATTTTATTTGTACTTACCCAGCTGTAAAAAAAAAGTATAATGTAAATGAAAATAGTACTGAAGGTAAGACAGGAAATTGCACATTATTGCATTGAGGAAAGAAAAGATCAAAGTTCACTGTTTTCCTTTTCTTTTGCTGACTACATAGAGCTCTAAAATAGTTATTCTTCAGTATAAAGCAACAAGTCCAAAAGAGTAAGGAGAGGAAAATATTTATGCTGTAGAAAACAAACTACAAGCCACAAAAAACTGCCAAGACTGGGGGAAAATATTCCACTAATAAGTAATCAATCTCCTTTTCAGACTAGACATGTTCTTGTAACATTGAAAAGATTGTTCATAATTTTACCTATAGGTATGGAAAATATATTTTATTGCAAAATGAACACTGAGCATAGAACAAATGACAGGGCCTTTTGAACTGAAGTAATGTATGTACTGTGACAACTGTTGCTTCAGATTTCTTGCCTTTTTTTTCTTCCATTATAGAGCATTTTATATTTACTTACAAATCGTTTGACCAAACTCTTGTTCACCCAAAATCTAGAACAAAATAAGTGTGAAAGTTACTTTGTTGCTCCTACCAACTGTTTTAACTGTTTTGTCCCAGTGACTCACTGCACAGATTTTTAACATTTGCATGAGTTAACAGAGAAATTCAACAGGTCACATGTATTTTCTACACTTATGAAGTAATGAATATTATGGAGCTAATCTATAGGTAATTCACCTATACAATTTTAACCAAATGTTCAGAGTTTCAAACCATGTTGAGATAAAAATAACTAATTTCTATCTTCTGCTGGGTAAAGTTATCCACTTGACCATAAGAGCATTGCATTATAAATGGGGGGAGATATTTTGCCCACTTCACATGTAATCTGCAAACTCAGGCACTAGAGTACTTTGGAACTAATCCTTCAATTAATCTCACATTTCACAAAGTTATCATAATAATAAATATAAAATCATATGCCTTATCACTTTCCACTTCAGTCATTTGGAGAAACTAATAAATATAGCACTAATTGAAACTGCACCAACACTGTTACAACATCTGTTGAAGTGACAGCTAACATTAGGTTTGCATTTCCTAAGTTAATAGAGAGCATGAGAGATTGCAGTTTTCTGCTAGTAGTGTGAAGAACAATAAAATATTCAGTAGCATGTTACATATTTGAATAATAATTTCTGATAAACTGGTCCATTATTCAATAATATAAAACCTGTTTTGGTTTATTCAAATAATTTCTTAAGATATGAGTGAAGAAAAGTTTACCTGTAAGGATCTTTGAAGGGGTCTACGGTCACATTAATAAAAGCCAGGGAATTTATTTGTGAATGAAATGGCAAGGATAACAACAAGGAAGGTAAAAATTTGGAAGAGCTGAGAATAAAAAAAGAAACTGAGAATAAAACAATATGTATATGAGAGACGGACAATCAACAACCAGATGAAGTTCAACATGGGAAAGCTATGGATTCTGCATCTGGTATAGTGCAACCCTCGATGTACCGACAGACTGGAGCATGAGAGGTTAGAGAACAGCACATTGAAAGGGACTTCAGGGTCCTGGCTGATGGCAAGTTGAACATGAGCCAGCAGTGCCCGGGCAGCCAGGAGGGCCAACCCTGTCCTGGGGGCATCAGGCCCAGCATCACCATCCGGGCAAGGGAGGGGAAAGTCCCACTCTGCTTTGCACTGGGGCAGCCTCACCTCGAGGGCTGGGGGCAATTTTGGGTGTCACAATGTAAGAAAGACATGAAACTGTTAGAGTGCATCCAAAGGGAGGCCACAATGATGGTGAAGGGCCTTTGGGGGAAGCCGTGTGAGGAAAGGCTGAGGTTGCTTGCTCTGTTCCACCTGGAGGAGACTGAGGGGAAACCTCTGTGCAGTTCAACTTCATTGTGAAGGGGAGAGGAGGGGCAGGCACTGATCTCTGCTGTGTGGTGACAGTGACAGGACCTGAGAGACTGGCCTGAAGCTGAGCTGGTGTGCGAAGAGTGGGGTTAGATTAGATATCAGGGAAAGGTTCTTCCCTCGGGAGGGTGTTTGGGCGCTGGAACAGGCTCCCTAGGGCAGTAGTGACAGCCCCAGCCTGACAGAGCTAAAGAATCGCTTGGACAATGCTCTCAGGCACATGGGATTCTTGGATATACTGCACAGAGCCAGAAGTTGGTCTTCGTGAGACTGATCTACCCCCTCCAATTCAGCCTATTCTATTATTCTGCAATTCTATGATTCTATATCTACAACCATATGAAATTATTTGAATGAATGTGTAAGTTCTACAGAAGCCTCTCACATATTTCCATAAATATATTGCATTCATATGAAGAATTCTTTATGACTGTGGTATAGGCCCTGACATGCCATATTTGGATTGTGATGGGAACTATTAAAGAGCTGGAACTCACTATAATTAAAGAAAAAATACAAGCATTAGGCCTAAAGCTTCCCAATTTATGTCTGTTTTGGCATTTTTTCTGCCAGAAACTAACAACTCCAAAGAAGGAAAATCTTTTTTTTTGTTGTTTTTACACCAGCAATGGTATAGTTGGAATCAACATCAAATGGTTTACCACTAGAGCAGCAACATGTGGGTGATGCTTAACAACCTGAACTGATAGGTATATCCCTCTAATTTAGTATTTCATGATGAAGTGATGACCCTGATGCTCTCCAAGTAGTAGTTTTAACTTTTTAAGTAATAAAATACTGTGCCTTGAATCTCATTTTTAAAATAAAGCCTAGCCAAAGGGAAAATCTAGCACTGGGTTGTAAAAATAAATGGCTGCACATCATCGTCAAATGGCTGTGATTTTTATGAGTTACTAAATGCTAGATCCTCTTTCCAATATGATTCTTTTCAAAATTGTTTGTGGGGATACTCTTACCTGGAGATAAAATTATTTTGCTTGTTGGAAGGTAATTTCATGCAGAAAATTCTAAACAGCTGTTGTGATACAACATGATGTAATTAACACTGGTACACTGCATGCAATGACTGGTTTGAAAAATTATAACTAGCTAGGATTTTGATGGAAAAACTAAAACCAGATTTTCGCAGACTCTTCTGCCACTTGCATATTTTTTAGTTATATTATTGCTCTATTTGCAATTTTAATCAGAAATAGAAACATAGATGCCAATGAAACATCTTGGGTTTTACAGAAATCTTTGCAAAAGGCAAGCTGGAAAATTATTTTGCTTTAGGCATTTAGAAATTTGTTTCTCTACCTCAAAAATATTGGTCTCATAAACGTAAGAACATGTCTAGCTGTAAAATGTTATAAATGGATTCTATATGCAAGATGTAAAACCCAGTGGGGAATACATCCAGATTTTGGTAAACATTACCAAATTGCATTATTTTTAATGTATCTTTAAGACAGCAAAGAAAAGAACATCTCAGGCTTGATATTAAGACTGTTCAGAAGAACATGCATCTTGTTTAAAAAAAAAAAAAAAAAGGGGGGTGACAAGAGACAAGTAATATTTTTAAATAGTTGCATAAAACTTGGGTTTTAATTCATAGGACAATATACTCTCCTATAGGTGAGTTGCAAATATCTTCCTTTAGCTCCACATTAACGTTTTCAGCCACTGGGGTCTGACCTTAAATTGACTTGTTTCTGGCAAAGTAAGAAATTCTTTTAGAATCACATACAGCTTATTTCTGATGTCCTTTAGATCACTGGCAATTTTCTACTCAACATCAGCATAAAGAGCTTTGCCACTGTTGCTATGGGAATGTCATGTTTCTTTTTATTACACTGTTCCCCATCAACCACTGACTTACAGACATCCCTCAGCAATGCATTTGTGCTTTTTTTCATACACAGCCATGACAACATGCATACAGGAGAGAGAGAGGCATAAAATCCATGCTGAATGTCAAAATGCTAAATCAGTTCCAGTAAGGCAATCAAAACCAAAAAAAAGATAACATTGAAAAGATTTATCCTATTCTCAAGCCTAAAGCAACTCCTGTGGAGTCATCTAGAAATGAAGAAATGTGAAAGCAAATCTCCTGAAGCAGTGGAAAAGGAAGGACTGTCACAGAGACTTGTAACAAAGCCGATTTCTTGTCATCCTTCAGAGATCATAACTTTTTATTCAAATTTTATTTATTAATATTTTTATTCTTTTTTTTTATCCTTAAGACTGCATAGTATCTGAGTATCTCTAGATTGGTAGTCAATCCAAACACATTTTCAGCAAATTAAGTTTATATCTTATTGATGCAACATTCTGAGGACTTTACAAGTGTTATTGATTAACCTTCCAAATATACCCTGAGACACATTAGAACTTTCTCATCAATTTTATAGCTGGAAAAATCAAGCCAATAGTTAAATGGCTCACCCTAGGTCTGGCAGTAGGTGGTATCAGGAACAGAAGATAAGAATTATAGTTCCAGTTCTGAGATCATAATGGTCTGCAAATTATTGTCATGCAATTTTGTTTCATGTGTGCTGTTAATTGTACCATCCATAAAGGGATTTGGAGACAAGTGATAAAAATACATCTGAGTGCAAAGGCTCTAGACACTTACTAATGTAAAATGTTTTATAGCAGGCAAATCAAACTTAAATGCTGCCACTTATAGTCACATTCATTTAGGTTTTGAGGATCCTCCTTCCCTATTGAGGATGCTTAGAGAGTAGCTGTTTCCATTATTTTCCCATACAGCTGTAATCATTTCACTGCTTTCTATGGCTGTCTCACTCCCAGAGGTCTTCCTAACCACCTCTAAATGATTTGGATGCAGTTTCTCATGCATTAATATTAATACTTGACTGTGAACATCAAATCCTTTACTTGCTTTCATAGTGAATACTTGATGTGCCTGAGTAAACAGTCCTTACTTAAAGCTGTATCTCCATTAGCAATGATACAAACAGTACAATTTAGAAATAAATCCCTAATTTTAATATACTTAAAGAGTGCAAGATATGAATAACTAATTACTTTATAGAGATGGAGAATTACGAGGAACATAAGAGAAAATGTGAATACACAGATATGAACTGGTGAATTGTTACATTGTCAAATGCAAGTTCTTTTTAGAGGTCAGAGTACACATTACCTTCTATAAATTTATCTTTCCCCCTTACATTTCTTTGCCTTGAAATCCATCTAACATGACTTCTGGGATGTAGCCAGAATTTTTTCTTTCTGAAGTGCAAGCCTGAGTTAAATCCATTTCTTTATCATTTTCCATTAGAGTAGTTCTATTTCTTTTATGGCTTTCCAAACCCTGCACTGCAAACTACACAGGCTTGCAAAAGTCATTGCTCTTTCAGCAAATGCCTCCCTTTTAAAGTCACCTCCATCAACATTTTCAGAAATAAAGTTGTAGAGAGGAGCCAGGCCTTTACCCCCTTGCTTTTCTAGTTCTGCCATGTGCAGTGTGTGAGTTCTGGGTCAGAGAATGGGGAGGACAAAACCCCCACTTCGGGCCCACCCCCACTGTGTCTGCCTTACTCCTCAGAGTATTTCTTTTCGTAAGCGTAATTCATGTGGATTTTCTATGCACTGCAGTCTAATTGACCAGTAGTGGCACAAGTGGAAATCACAGCCTTCCCTCCAAAGAATTTCTAGTCTGACAAAAGCCAAATATTTGCAAAAGAGCACAAAGGATGGCTGATTAGGTAAAACCTAATTGTGGTTGACTCATTATTGCCCTTTTACTGCAAAGTTCCAAATTCCTCTTGATGAATCAATTGGAATGGAGATCACTCCATTTCTTACTAACTTTTAGGAACCACACCTAAAGAAAGTGTCAGGAAAGAGCTCTGTTTTTTTAATGAAGCCAAATCTCTGCTTGTTCTTAAAATCAGCCGTGTCCCGGGAGAGAGTCAGCTATTAAATATAAATTAATTCCCTTTTAGTCATCTGTCTACTTGGTGCAATGCTAACTTTGTACTTATGTATCTTCTCTCCATATATTCTTTCTATTACCTTTATCTCCATATACTCTTCTATTAACCAAGATATTCTTTCATCTCTGTAGAAAATACACTGAATATATCCTCTGCCTGTAGAGAAGAAGAAAAAGAAGTGCTGCCTTATATATCAAAGTGCTTTTATAATTTATCTCAGATCATGTTATGGAGAAACACAAAAGTTATGATGCGACCCAACTTAACCAGAGCTAAGTTAGTTTGGATTTGCCTCAATTTTCTCCTTAGTTTCACTATCAAAAGAATTCCAAAGTCCTTTAAAGTGCACTCTTGTCCAAGTTTTATTACCATAAAAAAGTAAGCATAGTTAATATTTAAAACAGTAAAACCCAAATGACCAAGGAAACAAGTACAGAAATAGAATGAAGTTATGAGGAATTCCCTCTTTCCATTTGCTCTCTTCCAAAGAAGTAATTTTTTTCCAGGTAATAATTTGATACAAAAGATAGAGGAATAATTAAAGGTGAGCCAACTGATATTTCAAGAGGGAGGAACTGGTCAACAATGTTAACAAAGATACAATTTGTATGACAAAAAGATCATAAAATAAAGGGAATTCATGGCATAAAGAATATGAGGAAAATAAAGACAAAAGAAAAAAAAGCAGGTTATAAAAACATACATTTTAAAAGAATCTTGAATGTCAGCAAAAAGGAGGAGATAGGCAAAAAAGTAAAAAGAAATGGCAGGAGTTTGATTTAAGGGACACAGATACTAAATGTTTGGTTGCAGAAGAAAGAAAGTACAAGAAGAGGTTAACATTTAAAAATAAGGTAACAATACATAGAATGTTTAAAATATGGCCTGTTTATTGAACACAAGTGCAGAATTGTTTAAGTGACTAAGAAAGTCAGAAATATCAAGAGAAGAATATGGAAATTGAAGGGATTGTTAACACTAGGAAAAAAATATTTCTGCAAGTACATTTCTAAATAACAACAAGAGAGAAGGATCTGGTCTGTAAAAGACTGAAGTGTTAAACACTCCTTTTTTTCTTCAATCTTTTCATCTATCTTCACCTCAAATAATGCTTATAACCATACAGCCATAAAAACATTAATTATGGTAGTAAAGTGGTAAGAAAAGGCTATGAATATAGCTGAGTAAAAGCAAGGCACAGTTAACAAAAGTTTCTAAACATTTAGATTAGAAAGTTCTTTTCATCTTTTCATATGTTTAGTTACAGAACTGGTTAGGAAAATTTTGGACCTCTTGACACACTTTAAACACTTCTATAGGATATGCGATGCACTGGGAGATTGCAAAAAGCAAACTCAGACATGTACATCAAGAAAAACCCCATCAGTATAGACCAGTTGGCCTTCTACTTACAGAAAAATATTGTACAAAGTAGCCAAATTATTTCTAATTACCTACAAGATAGTATGGAGATGAGTAAAACCCTACACAGTCTTATAAGAAATACTTGCGAATCAATCTAAATTATTTCTGCAACATGGAAGCTGGTCTTGTGAGCATGGGAAAGAAAGAGCATGTATCATCTATCTTGACTGCTGTATGATTTCAGTGTCTCAGATGTCCTTCTCATAAGCAACTCAACCAAGTAAATATAGAAGATGAAACAGTCAGGTATTTTTCAAGAAGGATGATCCAAACTCATTCTTAGAGTGTAGTTATTAGTGGAAGTCTATCAAAATTAAAGATTTGCTCTATACAGCTCTTGAAAAATCTGTCCTAGACCTTGAATATGGAAAAGATTCAATATTTTAATTAATAAAATGGATGAAAAAACAGAAAAAATTAAATCCTTGTGCAATCTTAGAGGTATTTTGAAGACAAGATTAGAATTCTAATCAATTATAACAAATTGAAGATATAGAAATAAAAATTGGGTGCTGTTCAGGGAGTACAAGATATGTTTATGGGCACAAACACCGGATACAAACGTGGTGATTAGGGAGTAATATTACAAGGTGTAAGAGTCACCAAAGTCCCAAAGAATAACCAACAGGGTCATACGGCTGCAAAAAACACAACACACTTTTGTGCTTGAAGACTAAAGCCTTGAGAATACATGAAGCAATCCCTCTACTCTCCTCAGCACTGGTTACACCTTGGTTGCAATGCTTCCAGAAATTTTTGGACATAATTTTCAAGATAAGAGAGGCTAAGAGAGAATTAAGAGACTATCATAACCCAGCAACAATTTTAGGAACGTTGACTATTTAGTTGGTAATTTTTCATACTACTTTTGCCAAGTGCTAATGTTTTGATTAATTTCACCAATTTTTTGTATGCACAATAATATTTTTATATTATTATATAACAGCTCTTCCAATTAATGCACAAGAACAGAATTAGATTGCAGAGGAAGCCAAGCTATGCAGAGCTATGTGAAAGGGAAACACATACAGTCCTGTGCTATTTACCACAGAAGCTGCAAATCTGTAGTACTTGGGGAAAGGAAAGCAATATTTTTATCAAAGCGGAAGATAAGTGTTGCTTTGGGGAATTGAGTTCTGGCTATGTAATGGAAAAATCATTCTACTCAAACATTTAACAGGTGAACATTAATTGCATGTTTTTCATTTCCCTTTTTAATTAAAGGCTGTGATTTTTGGTTTGAATATTTTCAGCTGCAATTGAAATTATAGGAGCTGTGCTATATTTAAATACAGAGTGCTGCATGATGTAACATTTGCTGACATAAATCAGATCCAGATATTCAAAATTGGCCTCCAAAACAATGCATGTTCCTGACTGTCATGCTGCTGTTTCCAGATTCCCCATATGTCAAATTAGAAGAACATTTATTCATATTATGCATCTGTTGAGAAAAAATAAATAAATCAGTGTTTGTGAAGCATATAATATTAAGGACAGCTACCAAAAACCTGTAGGGAATATTATCACTTTTGTCTTCAATATAATAATGATAACATGGGACCACACCAGTATTTGCTGATTAACAGCACAATAAATGAGATCGAGCCCTGGAGGAAGGGTATCTCTAATGTATTGGTGATTGAGAGAGACAGGAACCCCGATTCGATGATTAGAATTAGATTTTACTGAGGTTTCCAAAAGCTTATATACTATTTCATTGTACACACAAAGGCCCAAAATGCAAGCAATCTTCACAATTACATTTTGCACAGTCAAACTCTCTAAAGCTTTTAACATAGCTTTTTTTTATATATTTAATAAATATCTATATAACCAGGAAGTACCAAACTGTGTTATAGAAATTAGAACATAATCAAAATAATAGTGATTCTGTAGTATCTATGAGCAAGAAAGACCCTATTTAAGTATATTTCATCCTTTTCAGCATGGCAATGTTATTTTCTCTCAAGAAATAATTTGGATATTTCTGAGGTTATTCGTGCTGGTGAGGTAAACACTCCTGCACTCCAGGGATTTAATTCAAACCTGAAGAAAACTGAGATTGGGATAAACTGTAAGCAATTCTTGTTGCTTTTCTGTCTGAACCTGTTGCTCCCAATTTTGGAGAGAATGGCCTAAGGGGAAACAAAATATCCAAGGGAAAGGATCTGTTGTCATATACTTGGGAATATTAGTTTGACACCAGAATAAGGGCAAATATGGAGGAATTTGATGCTGCACCTTATTGCTTAAAGTTACTTGTGAAAGAGTCCCATAAATACAGTTTATTTTTCATAGACTGCTTAAAATATTTAAATTTGAAAGCTGTGATAGAGGACCATTCATAGACTTAGTCAGAAGAATACTTGGATATTGTAACCCAAAGAACTGAAAGAGATAGGTATTTATAGGGTCAGTTTATCCAGGAGAATTCTAATTCTGGGCATGATCCAGACGATAATATCCATTTAACCAGATTTAGTCATGGAGGAGAGAGTTTTAGAACTGTTTTTCATGATCGAAAAACTGCTTAAGCCTAATTTTAGCTGCATAATCATTTGGGTCTTCATCAAAGTGTTGTCACAGGCAAAAAGTCTTATTACTACCATTTTCTCAGGTAAATTTATATAAACACAGATCTGGATTCAACCAACCTCTATTCAAAAATGTCCAACATGATCTAGCACTTGTAATTCAACTAGAACATCATTCTATTTTAACCACAGAAATAAACCATAACTATAGAGAAAAAAAAAGAATAAAAGAAGGGAGAGTGGAGGGAGGTTGTTGATGTCACGGATTGTATAAAGATCTCATTTTGATAATCTTTCTGTGAGAGAATTTGCCTATTTTTACTTCCTCCAAAAGCTGAAAAACCTGTTTGCCTAAAATAAAAACTGGTTCTATGCTGCAGAGTTTATCTTATTTAGGTGATTTTTTTTTTTTTTTTTTTATGGACTAAATAAAACAAACCATGTCTGGATGGGCTGGTAATCTTCAATCGGTTAATCTTCAACTACAGAGGCATTTTTTCCTAGACCCTTTCAGGTGCTTTTTTAATGACAGTTTTCTATTGAATCTCTTCCACAGGGATATCCTTGATTTAATTTGGTAGTTACACATAGTGTCATACCCTAATGAATGTTTTGACATATGTCTATTCATTTTAAAAGTATCAATAGGGAAAAAATTTGGTAAAGATTAAATTAGTATTTCTTTTAATCATGTTTATCTTTGAAAATTACCCAAGAACAGTACAGAGACTATCTACAAGAGCTATATTGTGAATCAATGTGGTTGTGTTTTAAGGCAAAGAGGTGTATGTATAGTTTTCACCATAAGTTGGAACAGAAGATGAGCAATTTCAGCTGTATTACTATGTACCTGCATTGGGACACAGGGAGACAGGAGAAAGTCCACAGAGCACTGATGATGCTCCAAAACCTCTCCCTCCTCAGAGCATTCTCCTGCACAAATAGGTGCTACCCTGCGTGCCACAGATACTAACCCATTCCTACCACATTGATCTCCAACATAACAGCAAGGCAGAGAATTAGAAATACAGAAATAAGTCTCCATTACTACAATATTTTATCTTGCAATATCGTCCTTAATGAATACACAAGAGCTACTACCAAAAGAAATCCTAGTAAGCATTTCACTCACAAAACTTTATCAAACTAGTGGAAATCTACTGGCAGATCCCTATGGTTTTAAATTATCAAAACTGTGCATTCGATAGATCATATATGTGGCATATATTTGATCTAAATATACACATATACATATACTTTACCATTTTAAACAAGAAATTCTGTATATTTTTCAATTATTTCTTGATATGTCATTCAAGATATTAATTCAAATTTAGGAAATGGTGTTTGCAAAATGAAAATTCTCTTTAATTGTCTTATTTTTAACCAATGTTGAAATTAAATGGCTTTTTGGTGTACTCTTATAATTTGCTGGAAAACAATGACTGTCAATGACCTCTTTATCAAGAAGGCATTTATAAATAGTTTTCTGTTTCTTAATTCTTTTAAGTTTCTAGAAAACTCCAGCATGATACAGACTTGAAGGACAATTAATTAAATTTAAAAATAAATATGGAAAACTATAAGCATAATATCTTTCCTATAAGTGTCATAGTATTATCACTTGGCACTGAAAGCTGAAATAACAAAATGAGATCATTGATTTAAAGTCAACATTCTCTTTCTAAAATACTCTGTTTTCCAAGATAGCTTTCTCTCCTCCTGATGCTGAATATAGTGAAATACACAATTGATTTTGCACGTGTTTACATTAAAGAAGCATTATTAGGATTTAGAAATGACAGGATGCCCAAAATACTTTTCATGTACTTCAGTGATCTATTATTAATAATTAATTAATAGAATAACTGTAGCTGCTTTTTGTGAGTCTGTTACTTTTCTGGATTCCATCATATGTGACACAGTTCACTCTACCATCAATACACAATTTCAGCTTAGGAGAAGAAAGTCCTATATCCTGGTCTTTGAACCCAACCCCCGTGCCTGTCAAAGTTCAAACACAGATATTTCATCCCTGCTCTAAATCAAACTCAGTGTGTTGGTCACCATGACAAGACATGATCGCTAGGTAATCAGCTAAAACAACTTCAACTTGGTAAAATACTTGGCAAAAATACAGAACCTTATAATTTGTCAAAAGAAAGTTATCTTTGGACAACCTTTCTGCATTGACCCCACTCGTAACATGTTAATTTTACAGCAGTTTGTCTCTTCCCATATGAAAACATTTGAGATATGCCAATTTTGTGAACTCATTACTTCCAGTGGTTACTATCTTAATAATCTTTGAGATTAATCATAATGGACAATTCCATTCATGTATAAGTAAAGATGGCAAAATCTGGTTCACTATCATTCGAAGAACATCAGTTAGAAGATTATAGACTCTTGAATTACCTTTTCCACTTTTGGAAGAAGATGAAGGAAACTCTGCATTTCAAATTCAACTGAATTTGTTTAGTATTTTTTTAATATATTTTTAATTTTAACGAAATTACCTCATTTCAAATTCTCTGTTGACCTATATGTTACATAATATTCCAAATCTTAGTTATTAGAAGCTGCAGTCAGTAATAAATTAAACTATGTGAACTTAATATCCACTTAGTTTAAGTTAAACAGAAGTTGGGGACCAGAAAATACTTTATTAAGAAAGCTGATAAATTATGTATATGACATAGAAAGCATGGAAAATACTTTGGTGAACATACAGAATATATTTCTACATGTTTTACTGAAATAATGTGTCCTGAATAGGATGGGATTACAGATTTGGGAAAACAGATGGAAGGCTGAGGGTTGAAGATGTGAAAAATGTACCAGATCTACAATAGTAGAAAGGACAGAGAAAATTGATTGATTTAGGAAACAGAGAAATTGGATAGCCATCTCTCAGTTGAAATTGGACTATTTATGTGGTAGAGTTGGGATTCAATTTAGGAAGGAAATACTGAAATTTAAGGCCTCCTTCACTTATCAGTGAATAAATGATTATTTGTCATTTAAGTCAGGGAGATGCTGCTCTTGGGTGTACAAGACATTGGCACAAATTTAGTACTATGATATAACTATTGTAGAAAACACGAATCTTTTTAGATCCTCAGATAAATATTGTACAGAAGATTTATCTTAAATGGTGCTCAGTGTCTGTGTAGGGACAATTAACTGCATATTTGCAACTTTAACTCAAGCTTCTAGGTCTCTGTTGTCTGCCATGGACCCTCAGTCATCCAACAATTTTGTAAGCAGTTGCACATAACCACCTGCTGCTCAATTCACTGGCTCCTTTGCAATATCATAAGATCCCAAAATAGTCCATATAGGGCTAGCGGATATGACAAAAAGCAGTGGGAGACACCCGACCTTTCCAACAACAGCAGGATATCAGGAAGCACAACCTTCAATACATCAAATGGCACTTGATGCTTGAATCAAAACCTGAATCAAGTACCTGCTGTTTAGCAGGTTTTGGTTCAGTCTCAGTGGGATTGCCTGTATAAGCTTGCCATCCAGCACTAAGGAATTTTCTATAATAATCCTTTCTCCTGCAACAGCACTTAATTTGAGGAGTTTAAAAAATATATTCCATTATAATTTCTGTTGCATAAGTTGCTTTCCCATTCTTTTACATGTTCCAAATACATAAGTTCTTCTGTGTACGTTCATTATTAATTTTTCTTATAGAAAATAATATTGATTATCAAATAGTTTTAATAGATATTTTGGACAAATAACCTTTCATTTTAAATTCCTCACTCTGCATCTATGAATATTTCATAAGTAACTGAAAGATATTCAGAAATGTTTAAAATTAAGTACATAACTTATAAGAAATTATTTGCAAAAAAAGCTATATACAAAAAAAATGCGGAGATTTTTCTTTCTATTTGATCAACTTTTCATCTATAATTAAATGCAAACTTGAAACCCTAGAAAATTCTAAAATCTTCACTTTTAGCATTCATAGGGAATAAGAAAGAGGTGATTCATTGATTAATGTTAGAAAGGACTAGGCAAGTGTGTTGTTATAACCAGAAAACAGAACTAATTCAACTACTTCATTTGAACCTCTTGGGTTCAGATAAATGCTAAGTCTTTGTATTTTAATACTGCATTGACACCAGGATTCCTTTTATTGGGAAAATATCAAAAGGAATATATCCTCTGATTTCTAATGGCAAGTACTTTTGTTACAAAAATTATATTTACAGTTTGGAAACTATTGCACTCTATTCAATTTGTATGGTTGCAAGTGACTCATATTAGCATATTTTAGGAAGCTACGATTAATTACAGTCTTCCAGTTGAAATTAAGGCATTTGCATTTGAGAGAATCATCTGTGCAAAGGGTGGCAAGTTCTTAAAAGTAATTTTCAGATTGAAATATGAACAAATGAGATCATGAAATGTCTTGTTAAATAAATGTACATAAATGCTTTTTCTCATGCTGTATACATTAATTGAGCTACATTAGATTCACAATGTAAAGTCATTCCTTTTTCTAAAAAACAAGTAGTCAATTTAAATAAAAAAGTGAAACAATTGTTTTTCCCAAATCTACCAGGGTTCTCTTCCCACTAAGTGCTGTTTTGGGGATTTTTTTTATCTTCACCCTCCTCCTTTTTCCTTTTTCCTTTATAAGATGCTGAGGCAGAAGATTGAAAACCACCATCATGACATGGATAGCAGAAAAAAAATTTCACCTTTTTCAGGTGATTCATTTCTTTTAACAGAAAGTTTGGAACAACTGCATATTTGTCTAAAACTATTTATTAGATATAAGAAAGTCAAGGATGAAATTATAAAAATTAGTAGTAGTGCAACTTTAGACAAGAAGTTGGAAGAGGATGGTTTTGGAAGGAAGTTCAAGAGATTATCTAAATCATCCTCTTCAAGGCAAGATCACAGTACCTATATTATTTTTCACAAACATTTATCTAAGCTGTTCTCTGAGACCTCTGATAAATGAGATAAGTTTAGGATTTTCATTTCATTCTTTCAAAGGTGACATGTTGCGGCGCATGTTTTTTCCTGATTTGTTAATTATATTATTGTAGTTTGTTCTTATGTTCACCCCCGTTTGCTTGTCCTAATTGTTTCTTCCTCAATTGTACCCTCCCCTAAGATGCTCTTCAACGTGTCTCCTCCCCTTATTCCAGTACCTTCCCCATCCATCACCTAAACCCTGCCCCTCCTTCCAGATCTTTGCTTTCAGGGGCCAATCCCTGAAATATCCGCCCCCTAAACCTCGATGCCCCGTTGGCCCATGTGACCCCTTTTCTCCTCCCCTTGTCCCCACTGGATTGTGTTCTGTAAACCCCCACCCTATGATCCTCCCAGATGGTTCCCTGATTGGTTTACTGTTTATGCCCACCCTTTAATTTGTAACCCTATAAAACCCCAGTGCTCGGGGCTCCTTTGTTCTCCTCCCTTCAATGGCAGCGAGCTGTGTCTTTGGAACCGGAAAGCAGAGGAGCCTCCGCTCTGCCCTTTGTCTCTCCCTTGACAGCGATCTGCCTCCATAGGGCCAAAGCTCTAAGGTTCTGTCACTGACACAACACCTGCAGTGACGGTTCCTCATACTCGGCGTGGCCCTTGCGGACCATAGTGTGATGGGTCAGAGCTAGCTGGGCTCTGGAGGGCCATGTCAGTGACACACATTCATAAACTGGTTACTGCTGAGAATGGAGCTACAACTCTATTTGTTATATTTGATTTGATACTTTGAAATCTAGACTTTCAAGATCATTATTATAAAATAAACATGAAGATAATTCAGAAGATAATTTCTGGTTAATAACGTACTGGTAATAGAAGGAATCGGCAATAAACTTTAGAGTAATCTATTCTGTCTTCAAAAAGAATGAGATAAAGAATTTTTTTATGTTGGTGTTGAAAAACGGTGTAAGTAGAATTAAAAAGTTGGTGAACAAAAACGAGTTATGGGGCCCTTCTCTTTCTCACTACAGTGGACAGCTCTTAATGCTCCCTTATGTAAATTTAAATAGGACCATTCAGGACTTGTGATTTGGAAAACTATCCTGCTTACCCACGTCTGAATTCAACCCCATCACTGGTGTTTATGTGTATATAAATGACACTGGAAAGGAAAGCAAAAGATGATGCTTTTCTTCCCCAGTGTTTTTATCACTTCAGTTGAAGTAGGTGATGTTCCCTAAATTGCAGGAGCTCAGCTCTGTCCCAGAAATACTATACCACTTGAGCTTCCCCTTTACTGCCTAGATCTTCATATTGCCTGTTCCTGGCTCTGGGATTATCATGAATTTAATCTCATTTTTCTTGATCTGAGTGTATATTTTTCTCTTCAAGGTCTATGACCTTGTAAATCCTGCATTTATGTTCCTCTGCCATGGTCTGTGGATTTTAACTACTCTCACTTTTATGGGACACCAACTGTTGCAGGCACATGGGCATGAGATTGACTTTGGTGACATGCTGTTTGGTTCCCACTGGATGGCATGAATTTGTCATTTACAGACTCTAGATGGTCAAACTTTTAATGATTTCAACAGTGCATAAAATACATGAAGGTTTGAAGGGACTAATCTTGGGAGTCTGCTCACCATCAAATGAATTAAAAATTGCAAGAAATGCTTTAGAAATGTTACTAGGACAGCATTGCTGAAATACTGTAAATTTGTTGTTGGTAAAATATTCCAGTAATAAAAACAGTCACAAAAATTAAGTTCAAACTTTTGATAAGGTTTGGTTCCTCTGTTTCGAGTTCTTTATCTACAGCAATCAAAATATCAGTTGGGTTTTGTGCATTTCCATCTCAAGATAAAATTTACTTTCAAGGATATTAAAAAAGAATTCCAATAAGCTTTTATGAAAACAAAGCAATCATAGGGAACAGCACCAAATATCAGGCACAAAGTTACTTAAAGCTATATTTAGATGACACATTGCACATTTATGCACCATGCACAAATACCCAAGCTAGAATACAACCAGCCAGATCAGGTGACATAAAAAATAGAAAAAATGTATTCCCATCTTCTTTCTTTCTGTTTTATTACTACCTCTTTGTGCTTCCTGTTCTCACACCCACATGGGGAGTCACACTAGTTTCAAGTGTCTGGAATGACTTTATATATCAGATGTTTCATTATCTCAAGATCTGTTCAAGTTGTTTGTTTAGATTCATACCATCATTTTAAAAGAAGTAATTTTTCTCTTCAAGATTTCATGAAGTGTATTCCCTGTCTGCACACAGCATATGGGTCAACATCCTCAATATCAGATCTTCAATTTGTGCAAATCAGTGTAGTTTAAGTGCTGAATCTCTCAAAAGTCTGACAAAACAGGAGAGTAAGATTCATGAAAAACATCACCCAAAATTATAATTATGAACCAAATACTCATCCAAAATGGATATAGATAATGCCCAAAAATACATAAAATCTTGTATGAACAGTTCGTCTTGTTTGATTTAGTCTAAAATATTGAAACTGTTGATAGGAACAGCTCTTGTTTTCAACCATGGTGGGGGGCGGGGGCGGAAGAGACTAATTAGCCTGAGATTTCTGTCTTTTCACATATTTTAAAATAAACCAACCTGTTTGAAATGATTCAGACTAGAGAATTAAATACATAAATCTTGTTGAAAACACTCTCAAAACTCTAACTCTTCCAACACTGCATGAAGTGAGAATTTTCTCAGGAGCTAAACTTAAAAATACTGTTTTATCAAAACAAATCATCAGTAGATGGTGTTTTGAGTTTACTTCAGGGAGCAAAAATGTTTCAAATTAATCTTCCAATATATGGCATGATTTCCATAAAACCACCTACAGAAAAGACTGCTTTGAGAGAGACATTGTTCTTGGTAGATATAATTTTAAACTAATCAGCTTGTGTTTCGAACCACAGAAATCTGCAATTCCTTCTTTCATTCTAAAAATAAGTATGTTTAATTAATACAGTGTCAAAGCTTGTAATGTGCTACTAATTACTTCGGGGGACAGAGATTTTGCTAAAATAAGTAAAAATAAAAACTACTCATAACCTTGAGGTAAGAACATTGAAATAAATCATTGGTTGTATTCCCAGTTTCTGTTGTTAGAGATTAAATATCATTCCCATTTTATTGCTATGTTCATATAGGAGAGTAATTAAGCCAGTGTTAGCAACCTAAAAAAATTGTCACCGTGTGTTTTCATATGTGCTAAAAAACAAATTACATGTTATTCCAATGCTAATTATATCTGAGTTATATCTACAGTTAAGAAATTTTTAGCCAAATTCCCTTGTCTATACCTAACTTGATCACCCCCCAAGCACAATATCTATTGCAACCCTAAAACTTTTGTCTTCCACACAGCTGTGCTGAAACTTGTAAGATGATACATCCTAGGATAACTTAGATCATATTACTGTTGAGGGCAGAGGAGGAACCCTACCACCGTTCCTTGGGAAGACAAACTGATTGAAAAATATCTCAGCACTGAAGACAGTGCATTAAATTATACAGGTGTATAATTATACCTGTATAACTTAAAGATATTGGACAGCTTATTTATCTTCTGAAATTCTTCTGAAATTCAGTTCAAAGAGCATGAAAGTGTGTGTGCATGAATGATGAAACATTTTCTCACTGGGTACATTCTTTGCTTGTTAAACTTTCATTTTCTTCACTTTTGGTTGCAAAGAGTCAACATCTAAAATACATCAGTCTCTTTAGTGGAAGGGTTTTCAACATATTTTCTAATTTCAGTTATAATAGACCAATAGTACAAATACAATCTCAGTGTTTTTCAACACATTTCACATCTTAGAGGCATATCGTGGTTTAACATTGTTTGGTTTTTAGGTTGGGAAGAAGTCCACGGGCTGCGGGTGTGGTTCCCTATGGGGACCTGGTGGAACCAATCAGCTGGTTAGGTTTGAAGAACCAATCAGCTGGCTACTTTTGAAGATTGACACCCAGTTAAACCACTTAAAAGATTTCCCACGCCTCTGTGGAAAAACCCATTTGAAAATGAACAAAGCCCTGAAAAAACTCCCTTCCTTGCAGCCTTTGAACAGGTAACTGTGGCTGGCCAGGCCAGCACCGCTGTGCCCCGCACGGTCAGGTCGGCTTGCAGCACAGCTTGGCTAAGATTTCTGCTACCACTGGGCCATGTCAGCGGGACCATCCCAAAACCACGAGCAGCCACGCAGCTGGGACAAGCGTCAGGAGTGGCCCTGTGGGCAGCACTGGGGCAGCCTTGGGGCCAGGAGCAGCCAGGGCCAAGAGCTGGCTATGTGGCCGCCGCCATCTTGGTCTGGGAGCGGCCATGTGGCTGTGATGATTGTGTGGCCAAAATTGGCCGGCCAGGGTGGCACCTCACGGCCACGGCTATCTTGGTATGGCTTGCAGTGATCTTATTTTACTTAGCTGCTTATAGCCAGCTATGCTGTGGACTGAAGGACAAAATCAGCAGCAGCAGCAGGTTTTTTGGTTTTTTTTTTCTGGTGCCTCTCATGAAGGAAAGGCGCAGGGGTGGCTCCGGCAGCCAGTGCGACTCACATGGTGTCAGTGGGGACCACGTGATCGGTGCCGACAGACGGAGCAATTCCTCGATAGCAGAGCCTGGATGAGATCATCCTTTCAGCACTGCAGAACTCTATAAAATCTGTTCCAATTGATAAAGTTTTGAGAACAAACAAACCTACAAACAACAAGTCTCCCCCAAGTCAGGAAGAGGAAAGAGTGAAGACGTAGAGAAAACAGCATGGGAAAACAACGTGGAATGAGATCAGTGAAGAAGGAGCCAAATTCTGGATTGGAGAGGATTGAGGAGATGCCTTAGTCTTGGGCTGAAATTCTTTTTGTAAGGCTAGAGTGAAGATATATTTGATATATTGGACTTTTTTTCCTCCTGTAATTCATGGAATGCATTGGGGGCATGTAGCTTTCTAACCACAGCCATGAGCAAGAGGCACCAGTGTTGAAATAAGCAGGTGTAGCAATAGCTGTAATCCAGTGAGAAGCCTGAACACAGAGAGATGAGAAACTTTGCCCCAGGAATAGAAGAAGAAAACTTTTCCCAGAGATGGATGAAAAGAATTTCTGTTCTTATGCTAGAACAGCTCATCCTTAAAATAGCACTCTAATAAATTGACATGGCCCATGAACACAGCTGTGAGAAGGCTGCTAGAGATGGGAGAGATTTTTACAAATGCAGATTTCTGGGCAGCTGTTATTCATGGAAATTAAAAGCCATGAGGGAACTGTTTCTTGTGGAGAAGTCACCATGACATGGCAAGAGAGACTTCTCTCCCTAGGAGAACTGAAGAAAGACTATTTTGGAGGTGGTGAACTGACTGAAAGTCCCAGGTTTGGTCTCTTTACATTGTCAGTGGGAAATAAAAGAAGGTGTAGGGGGAGGAGAAGTGTTCTGAAGGTTGTATTCTGATTTCTTATCATATTTTCTTTCAGTTCTGTTAATAAAGTTTCATTTACACCCTTTAAAATTTGATCCCTCCTCTTCCTAATCCATATCTCACAGCAGGAAGCGAGTGAATAAATTCTAGTGGGTGCACTGGCAATCTGGTCAGTGCTAGACCTACTACACATAATTATTCAAGTTTGTTCCATTATGTGTGAAATGGTTAATTTAATTTGTTGTGTGGGAGTTCTCAGCTTTCAGTTCAGCTTAGGGTAGTTGCTTTGCTATTGACTGTATTGTTCTGCTACACTGAATTAAAGACAACTTGAAAGACTGTTCTTGTACTAATGTTTCCAACTTCTGCTTTAGGGTCTCAGTAATTATTGTTTTGTAATTTAACAGACTGAAATTGTGTCCAACAGATAGACAAAACCCAAACAAAATCCACTTTAAAATGTTTTTTAACTAACCATAGAGAATTCAGTATTCAGTACTCATAGTTTCAGGTCACAATGTCTAAAATTCTGTCCTTTTCCAACTCATTTGCTGAATAAAATGAATCATTTGAACTATGCTTCACAATAACCTTTATAATAAGTGCAGATCAATGTGACTTGTTGATAACTTAGGATCTGAATAGTGCAAATGCTGCAGTTTTTATTCAAGATCAATATCCTTGCTGCAAGGATAAAATATTAATATATAGCATGACAGTGAATCCTTAAATCATCATATTTCAGGAATAGTAGGGAGCTTAATCTTAACAGCGGGTACACATTTCCCCTTTGTACAAATATCCACTTGTACTCTTAAATTGGTTATAACATTCCTGTGTTTATAGTAAATTCTCCAAGGACATGGTCTTTCTGTAGCTGTGAAAGAATAGGTAGACCAGTCTTTAAATCTCTTTGCAGTTTGTTGTAGCCCTCAATATGGCTAATATGGCTTTTCATGAAGTGCTCCTCTGAGGAATATCATCATACAGTTCTCCTTTCAGTACTGTACTGTTTGGATGCTTTACTACAGAGTTGAGAAATAATACTGAATTTTTGGGAGGCTGTCAAATTATTTATATAACAATAATTAATGGATGGTTTATTTTACATTTTTAATACCCTTTGAAAGTAGTCAGTTACCTATTAATTGCTTAAATGAGGGGGTTTTTTTTATTATTTTACTTTGTCTTCGTGGAGTCTCTTGGGTTTGTCAGAAGGATACAGCCAATATTTGTCACATCTGTATAGTCACACTGCTTGATTAAGAGATGGAGACAAAGACTACTTCAGGAGTGGATTTATCAGAGAATACAGGTAATACTGGCCATGGCCTTTTTCACCAAACAATTCTTGAGGGAGAGAGAGGACATGCTCATGTCAGAAGCTACATCACGTGGTGGCAGCGCCTCATAGAATCAGGAGACACACCTGCCTTTACACAGGGCCTCAGGCACGGCATTCCCTTTGCTCCACATTTCAAAAGTTAGGAATAGAGTTTAAGGTTACATGAGAAGTATTAACACGTAATCCAGAGGGAATTTTCCCCCCCACTAAAGACAGAATCTAAAGTACTTGAAAGCCATAGCCTGTACTCAGGTTGAATCTAGAAGATGCAACATGAACCCAGAGGTCTCATTCACTTGCAGGCCTTAAATAGTTCATGTGCAATTCATAGAGCTGAACATGGACATGCTGCTGCAGTAGCAGAACCTATATTTTCATTGCTCCCTGTGCAAGTATAAGTGCCCATAGAGTTGGAAGAGAGCTCAGAAAATAGCCCACTTTATTTTGAATTCCCATCCTTTATTTTGCTAAAATAATTTTAGATTTAAATTGGTCTCATGAAGTTTAATGGAAGTATGCTAAAAAGTTGCACTAAACTTCACTGAAGTCACACCTTGCAAGCTGCAATTAAATTATGTGGGTGAAAGTTATAATATTCATTTTCATAAAGCTGATTACTTTAGATGTCTGGTTGATTACTGTTTCAACAAAATAGATGGGACAATTAGAGAACACTATTGCTGGACACTGGTAAAAGGAGAAGATGAACAAACAGTATATCAAAATGATCCCATAAAATGCAATATCCTCATACATTTGCTGATCTAGTAATATAAGCATCATTGAAATTCATGCAAAAAAATTTTGATGGCTGATGCACTACAAAGAAAAATGAAAAGCAAACAGAATAAATTGCAGACTCTTAAGAACGATCAAAACCTGCTATCAGGTAAATGAAACAGGTTGATACACCATTAAATACACTTTACAAACTCATTTGTGTCATAATAATGATGTACCTGGCAGTGCTCCAGGACCTGGCGAAGCAGGCAAGTTGCCGCTAGTCCTTTTTTTCCAAACAATACATCCTGTCATCTCTCTGATTCATAATCTATTAGTGTATTTTTTCAGAGCTTTGGCTGGGAACTCTTAAGCATTTTTTTGGTATGATCCCAGCCCACTGTAAAGATGAATTTTACCTCATTTGGCAGAATTTTCATGAAGGGCGTCTGTGTATTTTTATGGGGAAAGGAGGTAACTGTATTCTGCTCTGTCAGACAGCAGCAGATCTTTTGACTGCTGAACCCACTCAAGCAATTCTGTGCATACTCTTAATCTAAAATTACCTCCAAATATGGAAATAAAGAGTGGCAACTTTACTTAAATCCAAAGGACTTAGACTCTGAGGACTAATTTTTAATACCAAATGTATTAGGATGTTTAAAACACCTATATTCTGAATCTTTCTGTATAATGGGTATTCAGGAGTATTGTAGATAAGATGAAAAAACCCTATCACAACTCAAAGAGACCAGTATAAACCAATTATTTCCCTAGCTGCAACTAAGGGACCAATTAGCAGCAGCTGACATAGAAGACTGCAGCCCGGTTAAAAATGGAATAGCATCCAGAGGGGTTAGGGTCTCTTTTGGAAAAGGGCCTCAGATCATAAATGTAGTTTTTTAAGAAAAAGTTAGATACAGAACACAAAAGTCACAACTATTTGAGATGAAGATAGGAGAAACCCAGAGAAGAGGAAAGCACAGACCCTCATATGCTACTGACTCCTCTGACTCATATCTACAGGGGGCCAGAGAGGAACTGGCCTTTTAATGTAAAGGACAAGAAGGGTCCTTCTGCTCTTGAAAGGACTGAAGTATGGGAATAAGACCAAACCGACTTTGCACTTTGTTTGTACTTTCTATTACACTTTGATTTCCCTGTTTCTCTGTTGTTTGAACTGGCTGGAATAATTCTAATGTGTCTCTTCAAGAGAGAGTGAAAAAGGATCCTGCTCCTGCAGCTTTGAACTGCTGCCTCTGTAATCTACCATCTCACTGACTAGCTGAGCTGAATGATTTAAAACTTTCATAAGGTTAAGACTGCCCAAAGAAATGAGCAGAGCAAGGTCCTCTCCCCACACTGTAAAGTCAGTAAATCTGCTACATTGCATCTTGTTGTCTTCAACCCAGATATGTTGGTATAGTGTTTGAATCTCATTTTGAAAGGAAAAACAGAGGAATTTTTTTCAGATGTATCTTTAGAGTTAGAAGCATTCCTTGTTGTCCAGTTTTCTACAAGGGAACTATTACGGTTTTTACTGTTCTATATGGGAAAAAAAAAAATCCAGCCTTGAATTGCTGAATTGATCTATTCATACAAGCGTCTTACATATTTATTCCTTCGGATTTCTTTGATATCAGGACAGCAAATCTGAAGTGAAGAAACTCACGGGGATCCCTCTCCCTGTTGCCAGGTTATTTCAAGAACTGAAGATAGCTTATTTAAGGGCAATTAAAAGTCCACTAAAACTCTGTGATTTTATAGGGCACACTCCTCTCTTAATTTTTTTCCTTACTTTGGCATTTTTGCTATGATAGGCCAAAAAGTGCTGTTACAAGAAAATCTGTAGGTTTAGTTATAGATCCCACACATAATATAAAATCATTTATCAATTCTTGCAATATAAAACCAACAATCTGAGAAGCAAAACTAGCTGCTGTATATTGGACTGTTGATGCTAGGTGTTACATTTCTAATACAACTTTGTCAAAAGTCAGTGTCAGGATTATCCTTAATACTAACTCTAAAAATCATGAGTTTTTCCAAATCCAAAAATTTCTGTCTCAATGTAAGCTTTTATTTTATTATTGTTTTCCTCTTGATTTTTCTGGTACCTTGGGCACTGCAATGCAGAATAGATTCAAAACATAAATATCAATAGAAATTTAAGGGTCTAACTGTTACACAGGAATATCATTAGTCACTCTTCATTTTTATTACCTAATCAAAATCTCATCAATATCTGTTTGCAAAACAAACTGACACAATTACAGGGATCATAAGATAACCTTGTATTTTTTGTTTACTTGTGTAATGAAGACAATTGCATGTATATGTTGAGATAGCAAACGTAGGGACAATGCAGATATCTCAGTCTTTATGATGGTACATAAGATGTTTACTAAGCGGACAAAAAGTATAAAATGGCCACTAAAAATCCAGTAAAAATCCATTGGTGACCTTTGTTCTCAGGTAATCTCATCCCAAATATTCTTCTATGACTGTAACCACAGCAAAGTCCAAAATTCTGCTCTTGAGATTAATAAAACAAGCTAGTCACACTAGTCATTACCCAGATTTTTGCCATTGTTGATTTTAAATATTTTTTAACACAACAAAGCTAACCACATTTCATGGATGAAAATGTTTGTTTCGCCTGAAGCTGATTGTGGACATCAATACATTTGCTATTATTTTTAGTGCAGTTTCAGTTAAAGAAAGATCTCAGGACTGCGTGATGTTATGCATACCTGATCTGGTTCGTGTTTGATACCAATATTAAGTACTTCTTTAAAACTGGGGTAAAAAGCTGTTCAGCTTGTGAATATGTGTGTGTGTGCATGCTTACCTCTCTATCTTGCTGACTTTTGTGTCTTTTAAAATATTTGCTCCATTTAGATTCCTTGATAATAATGTATACTTGAAATGACTAAAAATAGAACTTGACATTTGAGTCACTCTATAAAGCATTTTCATTCTGACTAAGGAGTCATATTATTCATAACATAGTAGTTTTACCAATTTGGTATTCTGCAATTATTAGCATTGTATTTAAATATATTGATTATATAGAATACTTCCTTATCATATTGTAGATTCGTATATTGTAAATTCTTTGAAAATAAAGGAAATTTATGTATCATATTGTCAAAAAGGAAGAAAGTATTCTTTTTTTTCTATAATAAATTTCCTTGGGAGAAATGTTGTAAGATACTCATCTTAATTACACTAGTATTTTAGTAATTCTGTAAGGGTAAGATAATGATGAGAGTGAGTCATGCTGAAAAGATCTACAGCCTAAATTAAAGATGATTATTTCTAACTTACTTATATTTCCCAAACTTTTAAACTACAAAGGGCATCTGTGTACATAATATTCTGCCTGAGACTAAGTGGATTTGCCAGAATGTATTTTAATGTAGAAAATCAGATTTCTGATGTCTACAAGCAATACAGATTCATCCCAATTGTAAACATATTTTTATGTTAGTTCAATAAATAGAACTCTCAGTTTGGAAACACCACTTGTTAATTTGGACAAAAAAAATTTGACTGCCAAGCTAAAGAGAGTATGGCCCTCATATCTGTCACATCTACAATGAGCAAGCTTGTCAGAAAAACAGGCAGAAAAAAAACCCAAGAGCACAAAGGGTTGGGTAAGAAGGGTAACAGTCAATTTGACAGTTTCCTAAACACGTGACCATCCTGACATGTTTATAGTTTGACTAGGTTAGTCCAAAGAAATGTAGTCTGTTTGGTTAGCAGAGTCTAAAGATACCTGTTTTACCAACTGTTAGCATGTGGTGTGATTTCAGATTCATAAGATATGAAAGATACGTGCATGCAACATCTCAGATGCAAAATAGAGCATACAGGAGACTTGCCCTTCTGAAAAGCCTCCCAGAGTGGTTTGTATGGTGTGAGATGCCTACATATGGACAAGTTAAGCTCGTAGTGGCTGCGCTTGTGCTTTAGCCTTGGTTTAGACAACATAATCAGTGTACACTAAAAATGTTAATTATGATGTCATGAAGAAATTCAATATCTATATAATGTTTTCAGGGATGCTTTTTAGAAATCATTACATATTACGGCCTATTCCATGCTAATCTCAGCTGTGTTTGAAATAGTGTTGGTTTAACTTTGGCAAACAGACCAAAGCGCACCCAGCTGCTCACTCACTCCTCCTCCTCAAAGGGGAAGGAGAAGAAAATAGAATGAGAAAGATCACGCAATGCGATAAAGACAGAGAGATTGCATACCATGAACTGTTGCAGGCAAAGCAGACTCAGGTTGGAGAAAATCTATGTATAGTGAATTTTAAAAGATTCAGGTTGTGAGAAACAAATACAAACGTTAAACAGCACCTTTCCTTCCACCTCTTCTAGGTTCAGCCTGTTGCCAGATGAGGAATTGTTTGCACCTGGCGGCTTAATACAATGCTTATTCTTCAAGAACCACTGGCTTATGGAAACTTACAATGTTTTTTCTGTGGAAAGAAGAACTGTAAAACTACCAGCCCAGTTCTGCCAACTTTTACCAGTTCACCAGGGGGTCAGGTATGACTCTGGGGTCTTGACCACCAAGTTGAACCAAGGAGACCCCAGGACAGAACTCATGCACAGAGGGGAGGGGACGTACGTTAATGATTTTGCAGGAATGATTATCCTATGTATGTTCCAGAAAATTCAAAGAATATGTATGTAAGGTAGAGTATATAAACAGGAGCTTTTTTTATAATCAGCATATATGCTGGTGGTGTTATCTCCCATACATACGGCTGAATGAATAATGCCAGCTTCTTAATGCTACAGTGGTGCTGAGGAGTTTTATTTTTAGCAGGTTTTGGCAAAAAGCTTCACTCCTTCACTCCTGGCTTCTCTGATGCCCCAAGCAGTGCAGAGGGAGTGTGGGATGGGGGATTAAGGTCAGTCCATTATGGTAGTTTCTCTCTGCCCCTGCCTTCAAGCTTTCTGCACCAGCACTAGCTTTCCCATGGAAAAGCAACCCTGCTGAAAAAAAACCCTCAGCTTTTGCATGAGTCCTCCAAAGTTTGGTACTCCTTCAGGAAATGTTAATCTGCTCTGGTGTGCTTCCTCCACAGGTTGCAGTGGGTATCCACCCCATGAAGCCCCTCCTCTAACCCTGCTCTCCCTTCTGCTGCTCTCCACTACTTTTGTGTTAATCTTCTTCTGCCTTACAGTCCCTTTTTGCCCTCTTAAATACTATTTCACAGAAGTGCCACCAGCTTGTCTGATGGGCTCAGCTGTGTCCTATGGTGGGTCCATTGCAGAGTCAGCTGGAACCAGACGGAACCAGCTGTGCCCAGCATGAGGTAGCCCCCCTGAGCTCTTCCCAAGGAGGACACCTCTGCAGCTTATTCACTGCCAGTCTTAACACCCTGTGTGCAGTTCAGAAGCCAAACAAAACAGAAAAAAAGTAAAATAAAAAAATCTACAAATGTATTATTTACATCCAAATAGTCCCTCTATAATTTTAATTCAGTGGTGAATCTGTCCAAAAGGCATAATGAGAATAGAATTTAATCAGCTCAGTTGTCATACCTATACCACTCAGAAATCTGCCTTTCATGCTCTTACAAATGAGCATGTGGTGAGAGAAGCTCAGATCTTCCTGAGATGATAACAGAGGAGATCTTTGCAAGTAACACAGTATAAACTGATCCTATTGTTAAAAAGTCAGAAATTATTTCTTACCATTGTACATGTCCAGGACCAGTTTTCTCATTATTTCCTGCATATTACCACTTCTCTTCATATATACTAGAATGGAAGCAGACAGCAAAATTTTTGAAGCACATATTGTTTTCAATATAGTAGTAAGGTTCAAATATATGGACAGATTCGTGATCTTACTTACTTGTAGATCCTCTCAGTTGAAGTCACTCAGCAGGTAGTAATGGTCAAACTATGCCAGGTTCCCTTTATAACTATTGAAACAATTACAAGTTTCCAGGTGCTGATTTATCCCATCTTCCTCAGTGTATCCCTTTTGGCATCCTGCTGCTGTTCCAGAGAGGCCTGAGCACCCCCTGGGCTCCTTTCATCTTTAGAATACTTGTGTGAATTTCCTATATATGCTTTGATTTGAAAAAATTCACCAACTGCCCAGAGTCTGTGGTTAATGACCAATGCTAAATCACTCTTCACCAGAAGATGGATTGACCATAACTCTATCAACTTGATTTTTTCTGTCCGTATTTGGAGAGTGGATAATCAGCATTTATGTGGATGTTTATACTGCAACAAATTAATTTAGGTTTTCTAATCTACAGCTGAATGTCATTCCCAAAATCAGCGAGAGGAATTCCTTCTAAAGTTGCGTGTGCACTAAAAGACTAAGCAATGCACAGATGCACTTGAAGTAACAGGAATATAACTACCTGCAGTATTGGGTTTTTAGAATTTCAGTCAAGCCACATCTCCCAAAGTATTTCTGGCTATGTGTCAACAGCACAGGATAGATACCATTCCCAGTAAGCAGTTTGAATGTGATTGCCCTGGCCTGAGATCTAATATATTTTATTAGTATGTATGTGGCCAGACTGGGCTAGCTGCAATAAAGGGCAGAAAACTCTGGCACCATATTTACTTTGAAAGACACAGACAGAGGATGCCACAATTAGTCAGCTACAAATCTCCTTCGTGAAGAAGCAATTTGCAGCCACTTAGTTAAATGCAAGAAAATTGTGTCCTACTGCATTATCCACACACTCCTACTACCACGTGGAAGACAGCACTGGCAGCGTTCACCTATGAATATAAAGAAGTCATGCTTAGGTTGTCCTAAATGTACGTGTCCCTTTTTTGTGTGCTGTGTATGAAATAAACGTGTCACAGCAGCACCAGTGGACCACAGACTATCTCACTCTACCCTTTGCCTTCTCTGCTTCAACTCACTCTGGGGCATCCATTCACTGTAGCTTTCCTACAGGCAAAAATCATAGCACCATAGAATTAAAAGTTTGGGTTGGAAGGGACCTTACAGACCATTTCGCTCCAACCCTCCTGCTATGGACAGGGACGCCTTTCATGAGTCCGGGCTTCTTGGGATGAGTAGGTATGTTGGTTCTGCAGCCTGACTTTTAAGGTCAGAAAAGTGCAAGTCCCATTTTGATATCACATATTCCACTGATTCTTTCCAGGACTGTGGGTTTTTTTTATGTTTCTTCTCTATATCTCTGTGTAAAGGAACAAAAATAGAAGAAGTAGCCACTGTTTTGTGTGCTGAGGGTATATTAAATTATTAAAACATAAAGTTATTCAGCAGAAAATATGTGCTATGCTTTTCCCTTAATAGAAATTGGCAAATGCTCACTTTTTAATGCCATTTATATGCAACATTTTTCTGTCTTAAATGTCTCATACTTTGTAAACTGTGCCTTAGAAGCCTCTAGAGATATGATGATGAAATATTGATTGTCATTTTCTTGACTTTTCCCACTCCCCAAACCCTCATCACCACCTGCAATTCTTCTGATATATATTTTTTTATTATTTTGACAAATTGAAAACACTTCATACTGTGAAATAACTAGTAACAAGGGAGAATTTCATACACACATACATAAGAAAGAAAAACAAACAAGCATGGAGCATATATATTTCCATTACTGCTGGATGAGCTAACTTTTCAAGCCCTGAACCCTTGTCTTGAATTTATGATCTGAATGCAGAACACTTTGCTCTTAATTCTGCAGACACTTGAGGGAATGCAAAACTTCAAGCTTATGAGCAATTATATGGAAGTAATATGTTAATAATTCAATACAATGTTAGGTGCTTATAGTTTTTTTATTGTTAGACTGCCCTAAAAGCAATATTCTTGTAATTTAGATTTGGATTTGTAAGTTTGATTTGGATTGTCTTTTTTCCTTCTTTTGTTTACTCCATGCCTTTTCTATATTAGTCAAAATTATGATCTGTAAATTTAACTGGAAGTGATGTATTCTGGATTACAAAAATCTGTGCAAGTTAACATCTCAGGGTAAATCTATGAAATTTTCCCTATAGGTGAGACCTCACAGGTAAATGTGTAAGAGCAGGCAGACCTTCAAAAATCTGAAGGAAATAAAATTCTACCCACACTTACTGCAAGTTTTGTCTGCAAAACTGCAACTGCAAAATTATGGGTGCGAGGCTCATGGCAGCTGGAAGCAAAAATTGGTCTAATAAATCTGCATCAAAAACTTTCTGTTGCTGATTAGGAAACTGGCTTAAACTGTTGGTGCCCTGATTTAACATTTAGCTTAAGGTGTCCTAAAAGGGGCTGCATCTACCCCATATATATATATTGAATCTTTCCTACTAATGCCCCTCAGAATAAAATGGTTCACTTCCACATGCCAAGAGGGTAAATCTCACCTGAAATCTACAGAGCAAGAAGAGGTATGCCAAAACCTGAGAGTCAACTTGTCTATTCATATAAAAAAATCTTTTAATATTCTGTCATGATTAACAAATAGAAAAATGCAATACATTCATTAAAAATACAATAATTTGTATTTCAGAAAGCAAAATGAAGTCCAAAGTCACTATATAAGAGTATCTGGTGTCCTTTTAATAACATGGGCTGTGAGAATCTATGAACATTTCACAGTCTATCTTTCTGTGTACTCTAAGTTTTAAAAAACATAGGTCTGTAAGAAGGATATGAACAATTTTCAGTGTTACAGTTTAGCACAAAGGATTTTCCCATTTTACAATTGGCTGTCCATTGCAAATTCCTTTGCAGTAAGAGGCAAGCTAGCAGGTTGATGACCCATATAATTTTCATTCAGTAAGTAACTGAATATTTTAAAAAGCAGTGTACTTTAAAATAGCCTTTTAAATTATAACAGCAGCGCAGTCTTAGGTATCCCTGCTAATACAGAATAAGGGAAACTTGTACAGCTGAGTGCTAATCCTTCATACGTGCTATAAATTCAGATCCCTTTTCAGATCTACCCACAATGACATTTCTGCGGTACAGCAGAACCAGCTCATTATATAAACTATAGGCCTGGCAATTACATCAACTAATCAACATTAGAAACAAGGTCATTTTTGGAACAGTAGTTATCACACACTGTTAATTCTTGACAATATACCACTGGAGATTGATTAATGGAACATAGTTTTACGTGTTGGTCTGCATTGTTGGTGTTAGCATAGAAAAGATTTGCCAATTCTTGCTAAGAGCTACTTTGAAACTTTTCTTTACAATTTGATCTAAAGGTTTTTATTGATCTGACCCCTATCTCACTGTTGTCACCAGCTCTACCAAATGCTTTCAATGGTCCTGATTCTTAACTATGGGAGGTCAGAGCCATCCAATGTCTTCCACCTCTGCAACTGCTGTGAATTGAATTAAACAAAATCCTGACTAACTACTGCAGGCACATTTTATTTTTAGAGTTGACCTAAGTCTTCTGAGCATTATGGAAATTACAGCTATGGAGGTAAAGAGCATGCCTTTTTCGATTTTTGCCCTACAGGTGATACTACTGAATAGCTTTGACATTCAGTAAAGTTTTGCAGGTACTTTCTTATCTTCTGCTGCTTTGTATCAAGATTCTTATTACAGTTATCTTCTTTTCTTGTGTTTTACTAGCTCTAGCTATAAATGTCACAACAGCTGAATGGGGCACTGATGTTGCTCGTTCGCATAGCCCAGGAAGCAGACCTGTTAACTATTTCACTCTGTGTTCACCATCCATTTACCGCTACACCCAGTGAGTCAAAACGAGTCTAGCTCTGTCTCAGATAAGGTTTCTTTTGGGAGATTAATGAAGATCGCTTTAGATGCTAACCTCTGTGGAGAGTGTAGAGGAGATAATTATAAATTTACCTTCTTTTAACCCATTCTTCAGCACAGATCTATTAGATATTACATGCATACATGACACCATGATCTGGCATGGTCTGTGGAACATATCACACCCCGTTGTGATGCTATAATACAATTTGGTGGCCTACTATAGAGCAGCCCTCTCATTTTTCTTTGAAAATTGAAAATATATTTAAACATTTCTTGGATGCAGAGTGATCACTTCCTTGAAGGTCAAAAAATGTATGAATGATGGCATAAAACAAAAGAAATAAATCAAATCTCTGTTGACAAATAATAAGATCTCTGATCTGGCTCCAACAGGAAGTGCACATGGTATCTGCATTCGGTAGTAGAATTATGTTACAATAAAGTGGCACTTTCTTTTGAGACTGTGGTTTGTGGTCACAGAGCTAAGTATTGAAGTTTTTAAACCAAAATTTTGCAAGCAATCAGGATGGTTCCTTTGAGAGAGTAATGGTACAGACTTGGCATTATACAAAGGCTACTGTAATTCTCAGAACATTTAGCCTTTTCCTCAAACATCCTGGTCATTCCCTGAGTTCACACTTCTCACATGCCCTCCCGTGAATTCTGGGCTTGATTAAAGCATGCATATAATTTTTCACTGTCTTTATATGTTCATTAAAGAGACCAGGAGCTGACCAGGAGCTGTGAAATAGTAATTCTTGAAACAATATAGACTGGCACTTTGAACCACAGAAGCTGATGTCCATTGATGGGAAAAAGATGAAAATCTATCTATTGATTCTAGAGGAATACATATAATAATCTTGTGATCACTGCTGAAAAATACAATGTTCCATTTAAAATACAAGGAATTCAGGCAGTTAAGTCTAGTTGCCTAAAAGCTGGAATCTACAACATTTTCAATTGCCATATTGTATTTTTCCTGTCCATTCAATGGGTCATCCTCAGGCCTTTTGCCACTGTTACTAGACCCACTGGAATGTGTCAGATAAGGGCCTCAGATGACTCTGCACACATTTTATAGGCAAAATCAGCCATGGAGCCCAAGAGGTAGAGAATTAGAAAAGCCTGCCTCTCCATCAACTGCACAAGGAAGAGCTGTCTGGATAGTTTTGACATATTTTTTCTTTACACAGTAAAAGTACTCTGTAATTATAATAAAAAGACAAGAATTGTGGTGGGTTCAGTGCAAAACCAGCACAAGAACCCAAAAGTTCCTATTCAGGAAGTTCTACTCGAATGAAACACAGACTGCCTGGGGAGCATTAAAGCAAGAATAGGACAGGACTAAGCAGGATCAGAGGCAGTTCTCTTTTTGCACCAGGAGCTGTGTAGCTCTGAAGTACATTTTTAAAAATTCATGGAAAAGGAAAAGAACAGTTAAGCTTTATGAGTTACTCTAGGAACATCAGAAACACCTTTTAATGAGAAGAATAAAACCTGTTATTTCTATTATTTAAAGCCACAAAATAAGTATTTATTTACAGTAAAAAATACTAAGATATTAACCTGTCTTTCAATCTCAGCTTTTTATGTGACGTTATTTTACTTGGGATAATAATTTTACAGTTTCTGTTTATTGGTGAAAAAATGAGACAAATAGGCACCATTTCTAGAGCTGCCTATCTTAATATCTCGCAGATACTGATTTCTAGTTTGTTCTTTAAAATTTAATTTAAGGTTTGATAAATGAAATAAAATTTAATAATCATTAATGTGTTTCATGGGTGTGAATGAAACAAAAGTCTATTACACGTGCAAAAACCAAAAACATGAAAATCTGAATTATTCTATAATATTTTATTTCCAAAATGTCAAATGTTATTTTTGAAACTAAAATGCAAAGCATCTCTACACAATTAGAGAGTTGGTTTCATATTAAGTAGTCAGGATTTACAGTCTTACATCATCCATCTGCATATATAAGACAGTATTCTTTTCCCCAAATGTTTGTAGGGTTTTTTTTGTAGCTGATTTATTAAGAAGGTATCCCACCTATTTCACTCTGAAAAGTTTAAAATTCATGCACTTTGAATTGGGCAGACAGGAGTGAAACTCTTTTAAAAATTGAAAACATTTCAAATTCAGCCATCTTGTCCTTTGGGATGTTCTTGAAATTTCCCATGATTTTGACAGAATTTAATATGACACATACTCCCTTGTAGACATAGATTTAGTGCAAAAGTCTGTTTCGAAAAGCTTAAAAAAAAAAAAAAAAGAGTGAATTCTGAGTTTCATTAACTCATCTTTTTTTATATTATGCTGCCCTTCTCTCCTGTACAGGGTTTGTCTATGGCCTATGCATACAGGAACGCACAAATGATACTTCCATTGTATTCTGAATTTCTTTTAACTACTGTTCATGTGTTTTCATTACTGTTCCTGTGTGTCTCTCACACTTTGTTGGTAATGAGATCAAGCTGGATTTCTGCTAAGACCGTGACAGTTGTGCTGTCAGCTGTCGTCTGTCAAGTCTCTGTGAAACCTCCTTCAAGTGCTTTTGTGACTTAGTAGGTCTTTTGTAGTGTCCCTTTCTATACAAAATGTTTTGATCAAATTCCTTCTTGTGTTCCATCAAACTGTAACATGCATCCAGTCATTGTACAGGAATATGGAGGACCACATTCCTTGCAGTTGACACACAACCTGTGTTCGTCTGACAGCACAAGAAATTGCCATTCAGAAACTGGATTAGAAATCAGTCTTAGTCAAACAAGACAGAGTGTTTGAATTGCTGGGAATTTTACTCACTCCTTAGCAAGCTTGAAATGTTGTGACAAAATATAAGTATGTTTAGAATGATTGAAAAAATGTGTCTGCATAAAAAGGTATTTCTTTATTAAGGATGTTTTCTTGATCTGACTGTCTTTATCAGTCTCACTGCCAACTTTCTTCAAGACTTGTCTGTCCATTTGTGCCTGAACTAGGCTACATGCAGGCTACACACACAAGGAGCCTCTAAAGCTTGCATAGAAAAATAAGGTCTTTATAAGATTAAAAAAAAAAACCAGTTTGAAAAAGGATTTGACAAATTGACTTGTAATTCACTAGATTTCTGGGGCATGTTTGTTTGCAGCCATATTCTTTCCTTCTTCACTCCTTTGCCAATGGCTTACATGCAAGTCCAAATCACCGCAGTCCTTTCTAACTCTAGTGGTGAAGATTATCTGCTGCTGCTTGTATAACTCATTATGTCCTCTAAGGGAGCAGATATCCAGGGTTAAAGATAATATTAAGATTATTAAAATTATAATTAGTAGAATTATTTGAATTAGCTATGGAATCATTAGACAGATCAAGTGATCAAAATATCTACAGAAGGATTTAGACTGTACAGAGCTGGTGGAGCAGGTTTGGTATGCAATTAAATACATATCTGTAGAATCTCTGAGGACACAATGGAGAAGAACACAGAGGATTTTACCCTAGACTGTTGTCCCTTTTAAAATCCAAGTGGTATCATAAACAGACATAGAAAATAGCATTCAAGGAACATGGACTCAAGAAGGTCTATTTTGTGTGCTTAGAATCTCTTGAGGTCATCATAAGAAGTTGATTTCCTTCAAGATCAGGAAGTAAAACAAAGAACTCCCCACAGGAGAGAAACAATGTCCATTTTAAGCTGGACAGAAAAAAATTCATTCAGCAAGAATGGTTTCATTCTATTTATGTAGCAAAACGTGAAACTACAGAGCTGGCTGAAAGGCTGACTCTAGTGCAGTGGTCATAGCAACAGACACTGGCCTCACGGGCATGACAAAAGTTGGAAGTCTCTAAAGGCATCAGAGGTCCTCCTTGCATATTCAGCTGTCAAAAGCTGAGATGCGGCATCTGGGAACCTTGTTATATGTGGATCTCTGGGGACTACAAGGTCCACATGGCTAACAGTGACAGAAGTGCCTGTGAGCATAAAGTGTGGGATTCCTGGAATCCCAGACCTGCCCCTAACCTCTGTACATTTTGTTCAGAACAAGGCTTCCCTACAGGCAAATTCAGAGAAGGGCAGTAGAGGAATTCACAGTGCAGTCTCACCGTGAGTGTTCCTTATGAATGACATCTTCCAAGGGTGCCTGCATTAGCAGTGTGAAGATTGAAAATGCCTTCATAGCCGCATGTTCTTGAAGCACTACAGTATTACAAAGTAGAATGAGGTGAGAGGAAATCTTAATAGATACTGAACCTTTACTTATTAATTTGAATTTTTAACAACTGTATCTGCTAAATTCTCAGGGTTTTACATGCTGTGCAACTATATCACTGAAAGATAATAATGGAACACAACCCAGGAATACCCCAAAGCCCTAATCACAAGCATTATTTTCTTGAAAATAGAAGCATACTTAAGTAGCAGGGACAAAAGCATTCCAGGGAGATACTTATAATGTAATCAAATTTACCACCTTTAAGTACTCTGGCATGAATTCCAGAAGCTATTGTACTCATTAAGAATCAGACCAGCAGGAAATTTCTTTCTATACAATTTAAATGCAGCCTGAGAATCAAAACCAAAATGTGAGTATTTCTGTTTTGTTCCTTATAGGCACCAAGCTATTACCATATAGTTGCCCCATATCTTTATGTGTGATGAGTAGGGTGCAGAACACAAAGCCCTGGCCTAAGCTTACAATGGAATTGGAAGGAGTCCACTATTACTTGTTTCAAATCCAAAGAGAAGAGGCAGTATGAAATAAATCACCAAAACACACCTGTCTGTGCAACACCTCAATTTTGTCTCAGGATCAACACAAACAGTTTAGTTCAAACAAAAGGGAAGGAATCACAACCAGCAGCATTAAATAATTTTAAAAATTATCAAATAAAGGTGGGTGTCTTTTACATAATCTTTATTTTTCACAGGTAGTTTTTGTTTGGTTGGTTTTAGAATAGTTCCACAAAATTACTCACTTTTAGGTAATCAAAGCATACTGAATTTCCTATTGTAGGTCTTTGACTCCTGTTTCTAAAAGATCTAGACATTTAGTTCTCTAAAATATGTATGGCACCTATTTCTTCTTTACGCATATGTGTGTAGCTCTCAAATTCTTGATTTCACAAAACTCTTTAGTTCTCAAAGAAACACTATTAAAACACACCTTCAGAATACATCTTCATTCAAAAGGTAGTTGAAGTGCAGATTTTTCCGATTAGAAAAAAAATGAGACACTAATTCCTTTATGGCACTGCAAGTCAAGAAATTTATTTCAAAGTTAGGAACCTCGCTTTCTAATGTCCAATTACCATGATTCAGTATGCTCTAATGCCAGATCACAGACTAACAAGCCACACAGTTTTCTGAAATAAATTGGAGTTTTTCCTTGTGAAGCCACTACAACTTCTGTAAAAATTGTTAATTTGGGACACATCTGGGATGTCTGCCTAAAAAAGGTGAAGGAAAGATGGGTTCAAGTGACCCATTCAGATGATATTTAATTCCAAAAACTACCGTACAATTAACTGACTTTCGTTTTGAGAGCTGCCAAGAGCTGATTGGGAGCCAGCGGTGCACCTTGGAAGCAAAGGAGGCCAACAGCATCCTGGGCTGTGTGAGGAAAAGTATTGCCAACAGGTCCAGAGGGGAGATCCTTCCTTTCTGTACAGCAGTGGTGAGGCTACATATGGAGTGCTGGGATCAGTTCCAGGCTTCCCAGTACAGGAGAAACACAGAGATAGTGGAGAGAGTCCAGTGAAAGGCCACTAAGATGATTAAGGGTCTGGAGCATCTCTCTTTTGAGAAAAAGCTGAGAGACTTGGGACTTTTTAGCCTGGTGAAGAGAAGACTCTGAGTGAACTTAATTAATATATATAATTGCCTGAAGTGGGGGTGAAAAGAGGACAGAGCCAGACTCCTCTCAGTGGTGTCCAGAGAATGGACAAGAGGCAATGGGCTTAAGAAAAAAAAATAATACAGGAAATTCTATTTAAATATAAGAAAAATAAAAAATTAAATAAAAAAAAAACCTGTGTTTTGAAGATGTCAAACACTGGGACAGGTTGCCCAAAGGAGCCACTTATTTTTTGCTCTTGGAGATATTAATAAATTGACACAGCCCTTAGCAACCCGTTCTGGCTGAGCCTGCTTTGAGCTGGGATTTGGAGCAGACAAGTCTCCAAAGGTCCCTGCCATCCTCAACCATTCTGCAATTCTGTGAAATTAAATCTAAGTTACAGAGGCCAGACTTTTAAGTAGGAGAGCATCAGGTTAGGAAGATACTTTGAATGATACTATGCATTTCCTTTAGTGAATTATTTGTTTTATACACAGATTGCTTAGAAAATAGAGGGGTTTTTTTCTACAGTGTTTCACAATTACTTCTTTTCCTTGTGTATCATTCCAATGTTATTGCATGTTAGTTCTGTCTAGGGCAATTCCCTCTTCAGCCTTGAAGTTGAAAACACATATCACAGTAATACCATATGACCCAACAGGTTGGGTTTGATCGTGTGGCACTACATCGGAGGGGATCTATTATAACAAATAAGAAATTTCACACATCAGGGTGGAAACAGAAAATTAACTGCCTGTAATTAGGAGGATAATTTACCTCTTGTTCTTAGAAGATAAATACCTTTTCCCTCACTATGTTTTACACTGAATTTAGCAATTCTATAAAAGACAGTGAGGTAAATGTGTATCAAAAGTATGGTGTAAGAAAATTAACATGCCCTTAGTATCTTCCAGTGTTATACCTACAAAACTTAAAATATCAGTTTTTTAAACATCAATTGAAATGCTACAGCAAGAAGCACCAGCTTAATTTTCACCTGAAAAAACTCATAGTAATAATACATTTGTAGACGTCGTCAGTTTTCTAGTCCTGATGACCTTCTCTTAAATAAGCACTCAGAGACAACAATGAAGGCAGCAATCTGATGAGCATTTCCCCTCTCCTGCCAGTGGGGTTTGTGTGGACTCTGATGCTACTGAGGATTCACATTTCCTATATGGCAACATTAGGCCAGGCATTTGGCAGTGGAGTGTAAAAACCACACAATCTCTTCTGGATTTTCGGACACCCACTGCCAGTGCAGTTGCCAAGAACTGTTTCTTGTGGAATAGCACTAGTGAATATTCCCTGAAAATAGGAACCTTTGCCTAACACTTGAGATGAGTGAGCCAGCCAGGTTAAGGCTATTCCCCCTGTAGAGCTGAAGCTGCTGTGGGGGCAGCACTCTTGACCAGATGTGTTCAAAGGTGCCATCAAGAGATAACCTTATAAAGTCCACTGGTTCAAACAGGAGGTCTAAGTGAAACAATATTCATACAAGAGAAAGGAATATATTACATTTCTTGAAAGATGCAAGACTACAGGGGGAAAAAAAGTGCAATATTTTATTCTTACTTTATGCTCTCTTTCTTCAGTTGAGTAAATGTTGAAGTTCAGTGTAGTGTTGTGTGAGTCTGGCACATATCTGAGTTCTGTGTCATCACAAACATTATGTCAGAAGAGCTGATTTACTGCCTGAGTACATATCTGGTGAATGCCAGGAGATAATTTCACATTTGCTTACTGTTATATAAAAGTCTCTTCCAAAATACTTTTCCAAACGTAACATTTTTTCAGGCAACTTTTTACCTAAACTTCCTTTATGAAGTAACAGGATAGAGCTAATGAATAATGTAGTTTATCCAACAAATATATTTTGAGATCCAGTTGTTTGTTGGTTTTTTTTATTTTTACAAATTCTTGATTACTAAACAACTAGAATGATATATCAGAACAGTGTGAGGAGGTTAATTGCACTAAGACCACATTACAAATATAAAAAGTGACATGTTATATTGCCTTATACTCAAGTATTTTGTATAATAATGTCTTTTAATAATATTTTTTTAAGGATTCAAAAGCTGAAATAGCATCATTGCATATCATGCAATCACATACAGAGAAAAACAATGTAATGCTGTAGTGTTGTAGTCAAGAGGTAACTTTTGGGTCCCAAAACCAAATTATTCTGATGTCCAAAATATCTCAGACTGTGACATCTGTTTAGGAACAGCAGTTCCTACAATTGTTTGCTGTGTCAGGAATAGGATACAGGGAATATTTCATGCAGCAGAGGAAAATAGGGAACTACATCTTCAGTAATCACTTTCTGCATAGCTCAACCATTCCATGTTTTATTTCAAAGAGGTTTTATACTCATTGTTATTATATTTGCATTCTTCTGTTCTGGCTCTGTAGAAGAGTTGACACACAGCAGAGAGCTTGGTGGGGCTGTGACACAAGCTTTTACAAAAAATCACCCTTTACTCAAAAGAACTAAATGGACAGAGTTGAATAAATAAGAGTTTCCAGCCCCCTGCTGTTCAGACCAGGCTGTGCTGATGTCTCTCTAGGAGCAAGACGATCCCCTCCTGCTGCTCAAAAAAATGTGTTGCCCAGCAGAATGTGGAGAATTTCCTTGTGCAGAAGAATGTACTGCAGAAAGTGTGTTTAGGAAATGTTAAAAGGGGGGTGGTTGATTTTCCCTCACCTGCAAACAACCTGGGATATTTCACTGGTGGCTGGTTAATACAGAATTTGTTAGCTACCTTTCAGGTAGCTAGTAGAGTAACTATGATTGCCACTTTATTGTTCTGTTAGTTTTTGATAAGACCCAAGTCCATTTTCTTTCTCTATAATCTATTTTGTGTAATTTGCCCATGGAGCTGTAAAGTGCCCCGTATCTTTTAAGCAGGAGGAATGTGCAATGCAAGTGTATAATATATTTAATTATTTTTCAAAGAGGCAGAATTTCTTAAATAACTGTAAATGCCCTGTCTGTATCTTTGGACTTCTTGAATTCCCAGTCAGTTCAGCCTAATTTTAAAGAGAAAAGAAAATAAGTCATAATCATGGAAAAAATTCCAGTCTGCTAATTACAAAACTGAATCTCTGCTATCTTCAAGTGGTTTTATCTTTGATTTAATGTCTTAATTCAACTCACCATTTCTATAGAAAAAAGTAACGTTCAGAACATTGTCTTCTCGATAACACCTAATAACACTTAATATTCACCATTCAGATACCTAAGGGCGTCACAAATCCTATCTCCCATGGAGATGCAGTCACTCTGCTGTACTGTTCCTCAGTAACCTGTAGTCTTGCTGCACAAGCAGGAATACCTCATTTCAACCAAAACATAAGGCAGTTGAATACAAATGACAGTCAGGGCTGAGCAATGTCTGTCCAAACCTGAGTGGCAAAGAAGGAAAATAATCCCCTGGACTAAATCCTCTCACATTTAACACAGACTGGCTCAATGGAACAGTTTACAACATGAATTCACAGGCAACTCTGTAAGTACAATGAAGGGGACACTAAAATGGAGAATAATAACAAACGAGTGACACAGAAAAGGATAGCAAGAATTTTCTAATTCACTTTGTAAGTGACTATGGCATTTTCTGCTATGATGGCCAGGCTGTGCTCATCTTTGTCAGTGTTTAGCACCCCTTCCTACCCTCAGACTTGAGAGTCTGGCACACACATCAGGTATGTGTATTCTCTGGTGATGGGGAGCTATAATCTTGTGTCACATTTAAATCTGGTTAAAAATTAAACATTTCCAATCTTAGTCAGAACATTGTGTAAGTGCGATAAAAAGTCTATATTTATACTAGAAAATAATATTGTCTTTGGAACACTATCTAGTCCTTCAGCAAAATAACAGTGCATCATGCACCCTCATAAATAAACTCCCTTGGTCACTAACACAGCACAACGGGATGTACTGTGGCCAATGGCAATTCCTTGGGAATTGTCCAGGGAGTGAATGCTAACTTAAGCAAAGCCCATACCAGGGACTGAGCAAACCATTTATCAGCTAGGACCTCTATAAAAAATGCTTTTGCCTATGCTTTCAGTGCATATTTCAAAACTGTATATGTAGCTGCCAAGTTAGATATCCCATCTCAGGGTGAAGTTCTCTTACTGCCCATTAATTGCAATAATTCCCATTATTGCTCACTCTCTATTCAGTTCTAGAACAGTTCAGATAGATTTCTGGGACAGAGATAAAGCTCATCACAAACTTCCATTTCACTGCTCTGCCTTCCTTGTCTCTCCATAACTGGCCCCAGCAGAGCACAGAAAAACAAATGCTTTCAAGAACCTGGAGCTGGATTCCTTTTCTGATTTGTGGTCAGTGGAAGAAAAGGGAGCTCTAGGACTCCTGGCAAGGTAGATGGGAGAAAATACAGGAACCAGCTGGAGAAGGTGGCTGGTATTCACTGGGCAGGGGAACTGCATGGACCTTTTGCCTAAAAAAAATAGCTGAAGCAGAAGATGGATGATATTTTTGTTATATTTCTCTGAGAAACTCTGAGTCTCAAAATAACAATATTCCTCTTTCATTGAAAAGAAGGGAAAAAGTGGAATGGGTAAGGGCTGGGGGCACAGGGAGCAAGGAAAAGTGTAAATGTATTTTTTTTCTAAGAAAGCTGATTATTTATTAGATATTTATGTTTTCTGCATGCTCATCCAACTCACAGTGCATTGCTTCAACACTGTCTTCGTGTGATTCAGTTTAGATGGATTTGCAATTTAGGTGAGTTGCAATTTTAGCCAAAATTTTAAAATAAACAAATAGTTTTTTACTGAGCACAATAAAGAAGCAATTTCTCAGTTTTTCATCAAGTTCTGCAGATGTCATCCAACTTAGAAGACATTTTTATCCCCAGAAAACCAACTCCTATAATTTTTGTTCTTTTTTTCCAAATAAAGGTGCTAGACCTTCTTTAAAAATGTTTGCAATAGTTTTTATAATATATGAAAACAATATTTTTGCATGTCTTATTGTTAGGAAATGGAAGAATTGATTTTGTTCAAGCAAGCAAGCAGGAAATCAACCTTTTCAGTTGTTTGGTGAGTAAATTTTTACCCCCTGTGGTTATGCTTTGTCAAAATTACAGGCCTTTGAAAACAAGATGTTATAATAGGAAATGTCATTCATCCTTAATAATAGAGTGACTTAATAACTCTGCTTATGATGCAGAATATTGTAAAAGAAAGAAAAGAGAAAAAGAAGGAAAAACAAAATTTTAAAAATAATTCAACTTACAGGTCTAAGGAACAGTTTGAAATTCGCACAGAATTTGTTTAGCCTCTGGCAAAAACTACTACCAGAAAAAAAAAATTATTACTCTTTCATCTCTGTAACATTATGAACTAAATTTTTAGCAAAATCATAAGCTTAAAGAAATGGATGGCTCTCTAGGGGATGTGAAATGCACTTTCAAGCCTCTCATTTTTCAGAAGAGGAGTTAAAAGGCAGAAGAGATACATGAAGACTTCAAGATTTTTTTACCTAGGTAGCTTTAACAATACTCAGTGTTTCCCAAAGAGTTTTCATATTCTTGAAATGTCCTAAAAGTAATATGCAAGACACATTAATAATTTTTTGAATATGGTAAGCCATGGAAATTGGAAACACATTTCAGTTTTAGAGAAGTAGAGAGAGCCTTCAGCTAGAAAAATACATTAGATAATTTTGGAAAATATGGACAATAACTCCACAAGCCATCTTTTCAGAATTTCTCATCCTGGAATAGTATAGCATTTTTGTGAAAAAAATAAAATAAAATAAAATAAACGTGCAAATATTTTTGGAGGTTGAACTTTGTCACTTACTGTTAGGTGAAGATGGTCTTAGGCATTATATTAACAACCTTGCTGAAGAACCCAAAATTCAGATCAATGGACTAAATATGTGCACTTTGACTAAGAGAATTCCACAATTATAACATGTGCCACAAATGCACAATTATTTTTTGCAGTCTAGGAAGGCACAATTAATGGTAATCAGAGGTCTGAAGATGGGGAAAAAACAGAAATTTTCACATGATAACAGTAACATCCTTAAGGCTGTTGACCAGAAATTGAGAACAATACAATCACTGTTCTTTTATTCATAAAATGAACATAATATTGTTTGAAATTGGTTTTTATGGGCCTCATGATGTTTTCATGAATCATTGTTCAATGTTTGGTTAGTACTTTGTTTGATAAGTATGGTATCCTGGGCAATAAAGGGTCACATACAACAACTGGACTTGTGGGTGAATAACCAGATGAAAAGTGCAACATACAAACTGTATGGAATTCAGTTGAAACTGGCCACACTAACTTCAAGGAAGTTAAAATCGTGTTAAAGCTGTTGAAGTGTTGCTATGAAAAGATGGGTATTACAAAACAAGGACATGAAGTTAGTAATGAATACAAGGAGAGGAGATAGTAATGAAAGAGGGGAAATGTAAGAAAATGAAGGGAGATATAAGTAAAATTAGATAATTTCATTTGGAAAAAATATGAAACGAAATAAAACAGCAAAGTGTTCTGGGATTTATAATGTCTTAAACAAGTATGAAGTGTATCCAATTAGTCTAATGATACTGCACAGTCAATTTGCTGGTGTAAACATCAGTACACATTTTGATGGTAGAATACATGACTGACTGCTCAAGGACAGCAAATAGAACACAAAGCCTATCTTCTTTCCAGCTTACAAATTTACAAGATGCTGAGCGTGAAAGGTTAGAAGATAACTGAAAGACAACATCTTTTAATATGCAACACGTTTCCCTCTGCCAAAGTAGGAGAATTGAGTGATTAGACCGAAAAAAAAAGAGGAAAAACAACAAATTCAAGATGTAGTAAAGTAAGCATAACAGCAACACTGTTGGTTTGTAATGGCATTTGTGCCATCATTTATCACTCAGAATATATTCGTACACCACTGCTGCACCATTGCACCTCAGTTTAGTTGCTGCAATATATTCAGAATCATGGAGGGTGTGCTGAGGGGAAGAGTGGAAAATTTAAACAAGAATGACAATCTGGAAAAGCATCTTTTGTTCCTCTTCAGTATACAGTGAAAAAAGAAATAATAATATATAGAGAGAATAAGAAATAGGGACAGTAATAATCTTCTTATAAGTTTTGTACCACAGGCAACCCACAATCCAGACTGACTTTGCAAAATGAGGACAAAAGGAGACATAAGGAATTTCATGTTACCCAAAAATATCAGACAAGAATTGCAGTCATTGTGTGTCAAACCCTATAGAGTAGCTAACCTGAACATTGCATAATAAAGCAGCCAGAAGTCCCATGAATGAAAACATATGTTCTCTGTTGTCCCCTGTTACCTAGTTCTCATACACACAGATTCATCATGCTATCCTGAATACAGAACTAAGTTAAGCTATTTTCACTATTCTCAAACATAGTTTATCACAGACGAAACCCATCTGATCTTTCCTTTTCCCACATCTTTCCTCTTGAGGCTCAATCTAGGTAACAGCTTGGATTTTGATTATGTGGTACTGTTTTATTCAAAGTTGTTATTTATTAGTACTGTGTTCATACAGGTACAAAAAAATTTCACTTACAGAAAATTCCATCTTTTGACTGAGGTAGCTCCTACCTTCACAATCTCTCAAAAGAAATAAGAATAAACTTACTCTAATTTCTCTTTGAAATCTAGTTTGTCAATGTTGATTCCTACAAATAAAACTTACCAACAGATCCCTTAATACATATGATTAGCAACTAGAGTTTAAGGAGAAGAAAAAACCAAAAAAGTAGAGCTTGAACTTCAAACAAAGGCATGGGTGAGGAACACACTGCTTTTGGAGGTATCACCATGGTGTTACAAGTTGCTGAGCTAAATGGCTCAAAATTATTTTTAAATGTCAGAAGAAATTCCACCTCTAATAACTTAGTTACAGAGCATAGAGGTTGACAAGATCTAGGTGAATGACAGTCTTTTAACTATCTGGTGATGATTCCAAACAATTTATACTACTTTTAAAATAATGGCAAAAATAAATACAAATGTCCATATTTTTACACAATGCCCTATAAATCAATAATCCTTCAATTAATACATACATTGGTTGCTCACAACCTAAAAAAAAAAAATTGGTTGGAAATGATACCAATATGAGTAAAATGCAGCAACATTACTTTTAATATCACTGAATATTTTATCTGTCCTTAATTTTGTACAATAAAAACATTTGCCAAATTCTCAATTACAATGAGGAATTATTTTGCAAGAGGGCAAGAATCAATCTGTCCTTTATTAAATATCATAACATTTTTTATGCAAGAAAAAATTAAACATTAATGTTTTCTTACTCATCAATGGCAGTGTGGAGTTATGATCTCTCCTACCTGAAAAGGATCTTTTATGGTTTACATTGAATTAGAACTTGTGTGATACAATGGTTCTTCAGAAGTATACACAACAGTATTTTAAACTCTTTGAACATTTAATAAAGCTTTACATTCTAGAAAGTATTAAGTCATTTACTAAGCAAAAAATTATTTTTAAAGGGAAAATCTGACTTGAATAAAATATTACACACTGAAGGTACAGTATCTAAATAATGGTATTAAGGAAACTTCTTTTTTAGTTTTATTGCATCAATCTGATGGAAGTTATATGTCAGACCACAGAACAACAATAAGCATAACTCAAACTGGATTTCTGTGGGAATAAATTACAGGCATGTGATTTAATTAAATGAGAATAAAAAATATTTCTGCTGGGCTTTAAACTCATCTCATGCAACTCCCCACAGAAACTGAAGGAAAAGGTGTGAGTGTCATCTATTCTTTCATGCAGGTCACATACCCCAGGACCTCTCCCATGTGCACAGTCACTTTAAAGATTTCCAGAGTTATGCTTGCATTCAACACAGCTGGATTTTATTCTTATATTCTTGGAAATAGAGAAATGGATGATAAGTGGCTTCAACTGTGTCATCAGCCATAGGAAGCTAGGCAGAAATAAAATTGTCAAATGGCTCGGGTTCACAGCTATAGCTGGAAATCTGGATTACAAATGCCCCTTCCATTCTCTTGACAGCTGTTTCCACAACCTGCTCATTTTTCTGAAGTGAATTAATAGCTTCCTTTCCTAGAGTAGCAGTGATGAAAAATTTGGCCAGCCAAATTTCCCACAAACTGGCCAAACCCTCTCACCACCTATGGTTACAGTCCAGGCCAGGGAAGATGCACTCTGTGCAATAAGAAAGCAGAAATCAGAGTGCCTTTCTGGACCATTGCTTCACACTTTGCAAAATTGCCTTGTACTGCAATATCTTGAAAACCAGACAGCAGCATTTTATATCAATTTCTGAAATCATTTTACTTCAGTTGGCAATAATTAGTTTTAAAATTGAGTAGGTGATGGATGTTAGAAAAGGTACTAATTCAAAAAATAAATGCTCAATAAATATTTACCATTAACAGCACTCTTTGTTCCACATCATTTCCAAAGTTCCTTTAATCAGCCTCTGATTTATAAGTCAAGAACTTAAAAAAATGCACCTTATCAGCCCTCACTGCACGAAAAATGTATCTGAAGACAATGTAAAGGATGCTTATTTAAAATTGTTCTTTATTTATACACCAAATGAAAGTACTTTATAGGCACTTTTATTTCATTACAAGCTTATTTCAGGTCACCTTAGACCATATCTTTCAGATCTGATGAGGGTATCACACTGCTTTTCACACTTGAATTATTTCACCGAATTCAAGTAATCCTTTCTGATTTACATTCATGTAACCAAGCACAAGATCCAGCAGCTGTTCTTTCCCAAGGGACTAGAATTAACGTTCAAATTTCAGGGAAGGTCTATTGCAAGGCAAGTAAAGATCTTGCAATGTCTTGATGTTTTTGCGTTGTATCCCATCCACGCTAATCCTACCAGGACAGAGTCTCAGCTGTTGCAAGCAATTGTAGCTTCAAGATTTCACCTGAGTTACAGCATTCTCACTAGCTGAAAATCCAGCTAATCATTCTATAGTGCATTCTGCAGCACATCAGGAGGACTATAATAAATTCTTTACGGAATTAGATGGGGAAAAATACCTGAAGGGGGCATTATGTCTGTGGTGTTATGCACACAAAAAGACAATATATTTAAAATTATATTCCCCCAAGCAATTTTTACTTAAAAATAAGTAAAGCATTAAAACATTAAAGGTAATATAATGTACTGAAAACCAGAATGCAACATACGTGCCAAGGGACAGAGATATCACCATAGTGGGAACTGTAACTATTAATTTGCTGATTGTAATGAAAATAAAGACTAACTTCTGGCATTATTTTTCTCTATTTATTTATAATTTTACCTTTTTAGTTTTACTACAATTATTCCCACCCAACCTGCTACACTAGGTAAAAAATAATTCACACATCAGCAAGATGTCAAATACTGAAATACTGTTCTAGGCAGAAAAGCCAGTGTTTTATAGACCTCTTCCAGCCAAGGTCTTACAAGTAGCAGATTTTAATTCTTAAAAACCAGTATTAAAAATTTTGTTTCTAAATCTTCTATAGACCCTAGGCAGCCAAAATAGGGGAAGTTCTCTGCCAAACTAAAAGCAATTGGAAGCCAACCTTTACAGTTTTCAGAAAATGTTTGTAGTGCACAATAGCTTATGCTAATTCGCTAGTCCTATTTCCACTGAAGAATGTATGAAGATGTTTATGAGTCAAAAGGATATAAATTTATGTGGCTGCTATTCATGTTGAAGAAAATGGCAATAAAATTTTCTTTTTTATTGTGGAATGCAATAAACATGGAAACTTATAAAGAATGATTTGTGGTTTGCATGCAGAATAAGCTCTCAGAATCAGAACTCTATAACCTTTCAGATATCTTTCATCCCAATGCAGCCTTCAACAAAGATAAACAACCTCTTATAAGTTAAAAAAAAGAATTGATTCAGTTCAGTAAAGTGATGGATGATATAGGTCTAAAGGGTAGCTAATTATTAACTATAACATTAAACAAGTAGTTAACAAAGATTAATCTTCAAGACAGCTTACAAGCAGCACAGATAGCTCATTAGATTACTATATTTTTTGTGCCTGAATAACAGAAATTATGCAGAATTCTCATTAATGAGGATGTTATTTCCTCTCTGCATGAATACTTTGGCATTTTTTTGTTTGAACATCATGTTTAATATGCACAAAAAAGACTATGACCAGATGAATCTTAATTGGAGAAGAAACTAGCACTTAGAATTAAACATGAATTCCTAATTACTTTTCTTTTTTAAGATTACTGTTTTCTATGTTGCTCTGCAAGATTGTCATTTACAATTAGAATATTTTGTCATGTTGATGAGATATTGATTTGGTGTTTATTTGACATAATTTATTTTTAAATGTTAAGCATGAAAATCCTCATATTACCATAGACTCTTTCTACAGTTCATTGAAAAATATGTGCTTTGCACCTGGAACAAAATATAGCTCTGAATATGCGTTGTCTCCTGAAATGCTGCACTTTTTTGAATTAAAAAAGGGTTTAAAAATATAATTCAAATACTATTTACAAAGCACTAAATATATAAAGGAAGATCTCTAGAAAAATCAATAGATACGTAATTTTAAGAGTCTAGTTCCATTAACAGGAAGGAAAAATTTCAACTATTTTCCCTATCCAAAAATGCAAATATAAAACTATGAGAACAGCACACTTCTGTGGTGTTGAGCTGATGTTCACAGAAGCCATTTTCCACAGTACCCTTCTTCCATGGTGGTGTATTACAATACATTTAACCACTATTCCAGAACCTTGCACATAATATTTGTCCTTTTCTTTACTGTACATTTTCAAATCAACTGATGAAAGACTAATTTTCTTTCTTCTTTTTAAGCAACTTCAAGACAATTATCATGCCTGAATTCTAAAAGTCTAGAAAATAGCTCCTATCAGACAGGTTTTTATAGAATAGGTTTTAATTAACTATATTTTAAGATTAAATAAAACTATATACGGAAGGAAGAGACTCTACAGATTTGTGACCTAGATAATTCATTTTCTTTCTTGACTATATGGGTGATCTCCAAGTATGTTTCAAATGTATTCTTGGAAGTGCCCCTCATTTAAGACTCTCCTAATTTGTCTTAATCTCTAGGTCAGGCTATGAAATATCAGTTGAGAAGAATAAGAATGAATAAATCACATGCATGTCAGTACACCTGCTATGTACAGCACTTGGCACAGCTAAAATCTCCCAAAGGCCTACGTTCTGCTTCTTTGTCAAGGAAGTCATCCAAACAGCAATTTCATCACAATACTGAAATGAAAATAATGTGACTCATACAATAAATCTATATCCAGAACCACACTTAATGTCTAATATCAGAACAGTGAGAACAAAAACTGTTTTATCACATAATGCCGTTTCACAGAGATAATTTCTTCTACTCCCCTTTACCTAGTGAAGTCCAACCATTGAGAGACAACTGTTTCAATCTTGCACATCAGGAAAGAGTTCTGTGCACCTGAGTCAGAGAATCCAGTAAAATATGTCAATCATCTGTAGGACCATAACTTCATAGTGGAAAAAGCAAAGCCCCCTTTAATTTAGTGCTCTCTGGCCAACAGACAAAACCAATGAAAGGGATGCAGTCTTAATGGCACTTAATAGCCCATGCTCTTCTCAAATCTGAATTCAGCTTTTATAACACATCACTTTATGTGTTTCTGTTTTTTTAATCTCAGCTAGGTTTTATCATCCAGGTTATCCTCTGACAAGCATATCATCTTGTCTACATATTGTGCAAACCAATTACTTCTTTTGTTTGTTCCAGATGAGATAAGAGGTCTTGTTCCCTATTTACCGTCCCCATGTCACTCACAACTCTGAAGGATTCTGCACCACATAAAATCAATTTTTTCTTGCACCTTAAAGAAGGTTTTCTTGTATCTTACAGAAAGTTCATACCATATTTTTGAGTACCTTGATAATCTTGTCTGTACATTTTTTTAATGAAGGACACAAACTGCACATACCATTCAGCATGTGCACCACTGTGCATTATATTTTCATTATATTCTGTGTTTATATTTTCATTTTCTTCTTTGTTTTTGGCCTTAATAATTTCTATGTTTATAATTACTGGAAATTGAGCCAAAGTTTTAATATTACAAGACTAGATTCCCAATCCTGTATTGTAGCACTTGGAAATGAATGTTCAATTCAGAGTTCATCACTATATTAACAGGTTGTTTCCCAATGCTTCACTTTCTAACCCATTTATTTGATACTACACCACTCAGTCAGCATTGGGATGTCCTTCTCCAGTTCTTCACCATCAGCTTCTGTATTTCTAATCAACTTGGCAATCATAATAACTGTTTATCAGCACCTAATATTGTGAATACATTGAGGATCCTCATAAAATGCAAAAGTGCCTTCCCTTCGCCGTAAGTGCTGGATATTGCCACAGTTTATTTTCTATCTTGTAAATATTATTTATGGAAATAACATCTTCAGTTTCTCACTACGTCTTTATTAAGATATTTTGGTAATGGTGTTGCCTTGGAGAAAATTTGGTATGTAATCTGCATGTCTCTTAATTATGCTCATTCATTCATTCAAAGTCCATAGATTCGTAACAGATGATCTCCCATTACAAAACTGGTTTTAACTCTTTTCCTTAATCCATATGCCCCATAACACAGTTCTGGCTAATTGATTTGATGCAGATTATTCTGTGTACAGTTGTTTGAATTCTCCCAGGTAACAGTTTGGAAAATTCGCATCATAACTGTCAGTTTCTGAAAAACTGGTACTCAGTTAAAATTATGCAAGTTTACATGATCTATAATTCATCCAGTTCATACTTTATTAGATATCTTCATATCTTTCTAGCTGTAATTGTTTATTGCTTTCAATTGTCATGTAATGATTTTGCTGACATTTGCACTTAAGACAAATCTCCAAATTCACTTTGCATTAAAACAGGGTTCATTATGTGCTGTTTTCCTTCTCCAACCCACTGAACATAGGTGTAAAAATTAGTTTTTCTGACNCCTAAATACTCTGTGGCTTCCCCTTATCCCAATGTGTTTGATTTTATTTTTTTTTTTATTCATTTTAGGCATTCTACATCATTTTCTACAAGCTTCTTTTGATAGCCTTGTTAGTGATTTAATTTAATCTGCTATGGTTTTTCTTTTCTTTTTTTTTTTTCCTCTAGGATTTACCCCACCATTTAACTATGGGGGAAATTGGGGATTTTTTCTTCCTTCATTTTCTTTCTAAGAAATTCCTGTTCTTAACTATTATTTATATTGATTCTCTGTCTTTTTTAAAATACTGATATCATATTGTTATGGAACAAGCATTTGCATGGAATGCGCAAATATATGCCCTCCTAGCTGTTCCTTGTAATTCTTTTTTTAACATGATTTTCTAATTTAAGCAGATGCTTTTCTTAAAACTAGGCAATACCACACTGGGGGTTGGTCTCTGCTCATCTTTCCGGAGTGTACGTATCCTGTGGACACTGATTTATAGTATTTTGTCAATGAACTCATTTTTAACCAAAGCATATGCACTGCTCAAAATCAGTTCTCCCTTTGTGGGATACTAAGAGTTGTTCCATTGTCTGTTCATTTACAGGGTTAAAGAGTTTTGTGGTTTGATTTTTATAGAGTACATTTGTTATGGGCAGAATTTTAATCATAACTTATGAAGATGACTGGTATTAGAGTACATTCTGGGTTTTGGGGTTTTTTTCCCCAGATAGAACAGGGGATTTTTTTCTAAGTATGTTATGGTCAGTATTTGTCAAAGCCTTCACCTCAGCTGTTTCTTTTTCCACTATTTTCTGTGAATTGCAAGAGAACAGGCAGAGGGGAATTTCTTAACTTCTGTACATTAAAAATAATTTTTCAAAGAGTATATTGTTTAAACTCATTATGAAACTACTTCTCCTGATATTTTTTGTGATATTTGATAATTTTTTGTGAGTAGCGTTGAAATAATTCATTATTACTGCTCTATTAGTTTTCTCACTTTTAAATGTCTCACAACACTCTATTCTCCACTTGATCTCATGATGAGGTCAGCAGTACAAATCTATTACATTTTCTATCCTCTCCTAAAGGTTTAGTTCCACATGTCCATTTTCATTACCCATATCCTTCACCGGAGGAATAGTTTAGGGCTAGATCACAATGTATGATTGATTATTTTCTTTCAGCTGTATTTTGGTAATATGTATTTCAATAGACAAATCTTCTCATTTGGCCAGTCTTCCTTTTAAAAATTTCCTTTTTATGTTCATATACACAATACATGCTGCACTAAATTTGGCTCCCATTGCTCACAATCATTGCTCACTTAGCAGTTTAACTCTTTCTCCAAATTTTACATGGACAAGCTGTATCCTATTGCTTTTTCTCTCTCTGTTTTGGAAATAAAAGTGAAAATTATAACCTGATTAATTGTATTCAGAATGGAATTAATCAATGTCAAAAACTCTTGAAGACCTTCTTTAAAGTTCTTTTCCAAAGTAGAAGTATTACAGGATTTAGCAGACTGTGAACTAATGTTGAAAACAGCAGCTATATACATAAATAACAGATTAGTTTGCTTCACCAAACTCAGAAAAATATTTTTGCTCTTCAGCGTTCATTTCCAGGTGTAACAGGAGCTATGACATTTTTGAGGAAATTAATATGCCAGAATGAAAATAAATCAATTTCATGTTCTAATTAAGTCCATCTAAGTTGGTAACTACTATAAAAAAAAATTAAAAAAAAAAACAACACTGGAGATAAGGTTCTGGAAGAGTCAGAGCACATCTCAGAGCATTTAAAAGCAAGGATTTTTCTATACTGTGATCTGTGGTATAATGCCAAATGTTATTATGCCTTATTAAGTTCCTAAAACTTGATTATCATAGTTCTGCAGAGTCTGATTCCCTTTTTACCTCTGTGCTGATTGCACATTTATTCCTATTCATTTTCTATTTTTTAAAACTGAAAACTATTATCATCTTCTGCATTTAATGTTCTCATTTCACGTTACAATTATTGCTTTATTCTGGTATCTGGCTTATTTTCTTCATTCCATTTTACCTTTTGTGAATGCAGTTTCTGGGGTTTTAACTGGTGTAACAAACCTCATGATTCAATTTCTTTTATTTCTCTTGCTCAGCAACACTTGCTTCTTTCTACAATATTTTAGTTTTCAGAAAGACAGCTGATTGACAGGCTTGGAACTAGAAGTCTCATTTGTATGATTACCGGATTTGAGCAAGCTGAAGCAGTAAAAGATTTATCAAGGTATCCCAGCTTCCTTGGAAAGGCCACTGATGAGGTATTTAGCCCAAGTTCTCTTCTCTAAGTCTTCCCAGGATTTTGCTAGTTGTAAAGGGATTTTGTTTTTTAAATGGATCACTGCCTACTGGACTTAGATAAATTGGCAATTTCTGCCTTAGGAACACAGAAGCTCTTCCACAGGCCAGAAAACATCTATCATTTTCCTGGTTACAACTCCTGCATTCCTTTATAAATCCACAGTACCTGTTCACCCTCTTCAACAATAAAGAGCAGTACATGGTATGTTCCAGAAACTTTTGTGAGGTTAGGAAATGTTTCCATTGCCATTTACAGACAACTAAATCAGGTAAAAGAGATTAAAAATGAAACTTTACATAATCTTCAGGAATTAGAGTTTATCCAGCTACATACCTTTCTTTGATAATCTGGGTTTAAATGAGATGCTCACGTGCACACAAACAAGCTATCAAACAGAGAAATGTATTTAAGCCAATTCTGTCCACCATTATGTAAAGTCTTAAATTACTGAAGCTTTTTTCACTTCATTTTTTCATGCAGATCCAAGTCACTGAGATTAATTTTGTGCCCTGATGTGAAGAAGAGAACTTCATTAGAAACAATCTCTAAAATAGTTTTCTAAAATCGCTGGTTTGTGTTTTACTTAGAGAAGTCTTAAATATTTGGTCAACTGCATAAAAGATGTTAAGGTTTATGGCATTTATATTACCACAGTTTCCCTCATAATAACATAATTGTAGTCTTCAACTTTTATCTTGAAATATGAAACAGCCATGTAGATCTTAACTCTAGTTCCTTGATGCTACATGTCCAATGGCTTAACATGGAGACTGGTATTTAAAGATTGTTAAAGAAACCTGCAGGCCACTTGCAAAGAAGATGCAATCATATCCAGCTAACATTATGTTTTCAAAGCACAGCTCACTCACAAAGAAATTCTCAGCTTTCTGATGACTGGAATAGTATATCAATATCTTGGACGTTTAAGAATGACGTAAAAGATGTGAACATGGTGGTCACAGATGAAAAACAATATAAAGTGCACTTTATGTGACAAAAAACATGAAAAACAGCAGTGCTTCTCTAGATGAAGTACATCGTGTTATCACTTCAGATCCAGAATTGCATAGGTAAGGCTCTTCTGAATACCTTTGTATTTAAAACTTGTTCAATTCCTCAATCACTGATCAATTTTGTTAAGAGCAACAAGAAACAGCCTTCTTATTAGGAACCAATAGCCCTTGGCTAAATTATATGAGCGGTAGCTACCCAGCTCAGCTGCTACTAATTAACAGATCACCTTTTAATTTTGGGAGATAAATCTTCTTGATGTGCTGATCATGACATGAACAGTACAAGTCCTGAGATTAGTGTCAATGTACGAAATGTTTCTTAGACAATAATAAAAAATTGATATTTTGATTGTTTTACATGCTCTAGTAGTTAAATTATGTGAAAGCTGAAAATTTCATAGGGTACGCTTGTAACAGAAGAGATTAAATTGAGTCCAGCTATCCACATCTTCACTGTCACATTGCTGCCTTTTTCCCAAAGGCTCATAATTATCATGCTTTCCTTGTGAATATCAGTAACTCTGGAGCACAAAGCGTGGTGTGTAGCTTTCTTATGTGCTAAAAATGGTCTTGCTATTTCTGAGTCAAAATTCAAGGTAGAATATAGTGTGGATTAAATATAAACTGTTCCTCATAGTGCTGTTATTTTTTGTCTTCTTCTAAGTTGACTATCCAACTGAAAAAAGACAAGTTTTAAAATCACGTAGTGCAACTTCTGATTAGAGTTATTTCAACTAAAATTCACTGTTCACTATCTAGTAATTTAAATTTGAACTGAATGTCTGCATTCTCTTTACAGTCAGTGGAAAGCAGTATATTTATTCACAATTCATTTACTGTGTTTTAAATTTCTGTTTGAGAATGAGATGAATGTTTAAATTGAATGGTTTGTTGTCCATATTACCTGAGATTAATTCTCTGCTTTTTTTTTTTTAATATATAAAACCTGATTGGATCCACATGAAGATGTGGTGGGGAGGGAAGGCCATGAAGGAACTGGATAGAGAGTTCCAGAGTGTGACTTTAGCAACACTAAAGTGATCACAAGCTGATCATAGCACCTGTCCATGACAAGTGCTCATTAGTAAGCAAAAATTCTTTGGTGCATTTTAAAACCATAGTTCTTTACAGCTGCATCTGCCTAGGGACATCCCTTTCCTACAGATCTTTGTTTTCAAGTAACTGACAAGAAGAAATTCAAATCTCTAGCAAAATATATACAACAGTCTTTCATCAGTTTATGTGCCTTTGAATCTTCAGTGACTTGTAAAAGACAATTTAGAGTAATGCACACAAATTTAGGGAAACACACTTCTTAATATTTTTTTTTTCGTGCTGCCACTAACATACCAGTAACTGCTGATTATGGCCACAATTAAAACAAGATTTGTCAGAGATACTACTTCAACACTGGCAAATGCATAGCTTCTAATGCACTAAATGCCACTTGAATATTTATTAGCATTATAGAACCATCTGCTTTCAGCTTTTCCAGACTAAAACATAATTTCCCCTCACTGGAATGCTCTCATTTTGCCTACACAAGAAAATCCATGCTAGCCAACTAACAGAGATAACAGAAACAAAGCTGAATTCAAAGAAAAAAAACAGCTGAATTTTTTTTTTTCTGTTTAGCTTTAAGAACCACTTTCAGCTACAGACTCTTTATGCTGGGATACTGAGGTAAAAGGCAGAATACTGCTATGAGTTTGAGGAAGGAGCAGAAGAGGGAAATTAAGCTGTAGCTTAATTCCCTTCCAGTAAAAACCTTCAGTAGGGTTCTTTTGTTGAACCATCCTCATTGATGCCACTAATCGCTGACAGAGCGCTCCTGTGATTTTGGGTCATCCCTGTAGAAGTCTTTGTTGATGTACTTTTTGTTTTGCTCCATACACAGCAAAGGACCAGAAACTGCAAAGTTACGATTCAGGCTCTCAGACAAGTTCTCTGAGTTCTCGGTCAAAATCTTGCTCTTTTTATTTGTTCTCCTTCACTTTCATGACTTGCACTTTGCTTTTTTCTGCAAAGTAGTGCAGACTCGAAGGAAGAGTGTAGTGAAAGATGCTGTAGTGAAAGACCCTATAGTTCTAACGTGGACTGAGGAAATAAAAGATCAGGGATCAGTCTCTCCCTGGATAAATTTCCCAGGACAGCCTCCAAATTTGTTCTGTGTGAGCTCTCAAACAGCCAGACTAGGTCAAAAAAAGGTAGGTAACACCATCAATACCTGTTGTCATAGAAAAATGCATAAAGCTAATTTAATTACTATTGCCAGAAGAGATCTTTATTCTTTAGCTCCCAAGTGGATGGCAGCATTTTACATACAGTATTATTCAGAGGGGAGAGGAATCTCTGACAGACCCCTCTATTCGAAGGTAATGCCATTGAAAGGTAACAGCAATATTTCTGTACAGCATTCTAGCTTTCTAAATCACCTTTGGAAAGCATTTTTCTCACTGTCAACAGGATAAAAAGCTTACCAGTTTCAGTCAATATAGATTGCCCTGTCAAAGTCACTGTTGACTGTCTTAACCTGAATCTCACCCTAGAAATAAAACCTTACAGACTATCCAGATGAATTCAAAGAAGACTGAAATTACACTATCCAAATACCAGGAAGAACAAACAAAGATCTAACTAGCGTACTCATTAAGTAACTTTTCCATTGCAGTTCTCTCTTGAGGGCCCTGAGTACTTAAGAGTTTGACTGCCTAGGCTCAGGGTCAGGCTCAATGGTGGAGCTGGGCAGCCTTGAATCAGACAGAGTTATGTGCAAAAATGCAGGACAAGCAAGGTCCTGCCCCCCTCAGCAGGAACTGCACTTAAACTCAACCCCTTGCTTTGCTCCTGTTCCATGGCCATGCCTGGCTGTGCACCTCTCTGACCTGGACTGGACCTCAGATTAGTCTTGACCTTCCTGGCTTGATCTCTGGCCTTGCCGCTGTGGGTGAGTTCAGAGATCTCAGGGTGAGCCTGGACACTGTTACCAGGTCCACTTGCTTTTCTTGCTCAGGTACAGTGGAACTGTACCCTGTATGACCCTAAGGCTCCTGCCCTTTCTGCCTTACCAGGGCTCTTGTCCCCCCTGCTCATCTTCCCTTACAGAGTAGCTGTGGCACATGGACAGTTCATGTGCCATAACTTCTTTCTCTGTCAGTAAAAGCAGAAGTCAGGTCATACAGTTAAAACTGCTGACACTCAGCAGCAGTTTTCTGCAATGCATTGTGCCTGCGGCTAATGATAGAGCTCAGGAAAAGTCCTTAGCAAGTGTGGAGCACATGACCACCCTTCTCAGCACAATGAACCGTAACAAAATGGTTCCCTTTAATCTTCTTCTATTACTACCTGAAGACTTCAGTCCGGTTTTCAACCATTTGTGTTTGGAAAATACAGGTATCTCAGCAACAACACTCTCATCTCCCTGTGACACAGTAAGAACTTTTTTCTTTGGGATAGAAGAGATGCCCAAATATTGAAGCTCTGATTCAGAGAGGAAATTTAAACAGATATAACCTCAGGCATGTCTGCTGTCTCTAAAAGTCAGTTGGACTACTGACATGGTAGAAAGTTATGCATAAAATTGAGCACCTTTTTAATCATGAACAAAATAGAAAAGATAAAGTATTCATATTTGAGTTTGCTCAGCTGTGGAATGAGCTGCCTGAAGAGATTCGACAATCTAAAATCTGACAGCTTTTAGAGTGCTCCACTACCTCCTTTTTTAAGTTTCTTTTACAGCACTTGAATGGCAACAGAATAAGGTTAAATTGTCAGAGGCAAAGAAAGGAAAAGGAAAAAAACCTGTTATATAGACTTATCTGTTAAATAGCTATTACAGTAATAGCAATTGAAAAATAGAAAACTGATAAATAGTAATAGGAAAGAAAGAAAGAATTTCTATTTGCTGATGCTGCTTTCAACTGTTAATACTTTGAAGAAATAGCCAGATTCAGCCTGCATTATATGAAGTCCCTATAAAATATATCGGTACACAACATCCCGCTAAGATGATGCTTGTAAGATGTGTGAATGGCAAGGGTGGAGTGATTAAAAATAAGACATGCATCTCCTAATTTTAAACCTTTGTTAATAATTGAAATGTTTTCTATCAAAGCAGGAAGTAATCATTTCCCATTTAATTTATATATTAACCTGTAGATAGCCAAGGAAAATAATTACACCATATGATTCAGGTAAATTTGTGTTTAGGTTAGTTCTTAGCATAAGACTCTTATTACAGTAAATCTGCATTAGCAATTTCATTATTATCACAAACAAGACACTACAAAATTAGTTATAGAACTACTAAGAAATAAAACACTTTCATGTCTTCTGGACACAAAACCATGTAAATAGCAAGCTGTGCTATGTTGAACTCTTCCAATCAGCTCTATCAGAGCCTTAGTAACCTGCAACTAATTCCAAATTATTAAGTATCTGCCCTTACCTCTCTCAAAATGACAGCTGCTGTTGATTCCCTTACTGGAACATCAAAATGCTGCACAGCACGACTACAGAGATTTGTCAAGTGTTGCACAGAGGGAACTTCAGACAACCCCTATACCACATTTTTCCTTCATACTCAGGCCTGCAGTTCATTCACTCACAGTGCTGAGCTATGACCTCTTTTCTGGTTCTGATCCTGCCAGATCAGAGCACAGCTTTCCCTCACTGTGAATGAGAAATCTGGCAGGTTTGTCAGTGTGCCTAGGAACTATGGAACAAAGGTAAGGGAACTAACAGTAAACCAAATGCAGACTTAGGAAGACAGTGGTCTGTTTCAAGTAGAAGAATTTTATGTACACCAGAAAACTTAAGAGAAAAACACCATGAAAATCATAGAGTAATAGAAAGGATTGGGTTGGAAGGGACCTTAAAGATCACCTAATTCCAACCCCTCAGCTGTGAGCAGGGACACCTGCCACTAGAGAAGGTTGCTCAAGGCCCCATCCAAATAGACCTTGAACACTGTGGGACATCCACAGCTCCTCTGAATAATTTGTTAGAGTGCCTCACTCTCCTCTGAACAAAGAACTCCTTCCTAACATCTAATCTAATTTTTCTTTTAGTTTAAAACCATTTTCCTTTTTCTTTCACTATCTGTCCATGTAAAAAGTTTCTGTCCCTCCTTCTCATTAGTTCCCTTTAAGTACTTGAAGGCTTCAATGAGATATCACCAAAACCTTCTTATCTCTGGGCTGAACAACCCCAACTACCTTAGTCTGTTCTCATGAGGGAGCTGTTCCAGCCCTTGAATCATCTTTGTGTCCCTGCCTTGGGGCCTCTAAGCAGGACCACATGTTTCTTGTGCCCAAGAGATGGTTGCAGCACTCCGTATGGTGTCTCACAAGAGCACAGCAGAGGCAGAGTCTTCACCTCCCAAGTCATATATGCCACACAGAAAGAAAGGCTTTATGGAGTTAAGCATCTTGGCTGTTTCACTCTTTTGACTACAGTTCTTTCATTTTATAAAAGTTAAAAGTTCATAACTTGCTGTTCCAACAGCAGAGCACAAATTCACCATCTTATCCCAGTCACTTATGGTAGGGAATCTGCAGGGTAAAGAAAAACTGTGCAGGGTCTATTCAAGATACAGTGGAGAGAAAAACTCAAGGAAGATTGTAAATGCTGTGCTAGAAGAACAGTGTGGATTGTAGACTGTCTTTAAACATCACATAAAAGTGAACCTGAAAATATATTCCTCTTTGTTTTTGAGATGTAGAGTTCCACACAGGTGAAACATTCAGAATAATCTAGAGGTATTGCTTGGAGGCAGCTTGAGGATAAATTGGCAAGTAGCCATGTCTGTTTTATCCACAGAGCTAAAACAGAACTGTCTCTAACTGTCAGTTTATTTTTTAGGAGTTAGAGGATAGTGGGACCAAAGGTAATGCAATTTAGAAAAGACTTAATAGACACACTGATTTGGAAAAAATGTAGAATTTGGTCACACAGGATCATAAAACTGAGAAAATTAAAAATTAAATAATTTTATATCTATTAAATGTTTAAATCATGATCATCAACAGGAGAAGATTTGCATATACCAGCAAAGACTTTTTTTTCAGTACATAACTATAATTCACATTAACTTGATATTAGGGAACCAACGTGTTATAGTGAATATAGTTCCATGATCAGCACACAGGGAACATAATGTGGTGTGTGAGAAAAGTCCACATTTCAGCCAAATATATAAAAACCAGAAAACTTCAAACTGAATTGACCAATGTAAAATGATTTTAAGATAATAAAGATATTGTTAAGAAATCATATGAAATAAGAAACAGATTCTGGCCATGGTGGTGAGCAATATCCTACAACATCTAAAATTTGCACAAGTGAAAGTGAGAAACATGCCTCTTGGATTAAGCAAATCAATAACAGAAATTTGGAATGATCTGATGCTTATAAATCTATGAAAAGTCTTATAAAAATATCAAAGACATAAATTTGAGATTCTTAGTAACACTTAGGTGTAGACATGCAGTTAACATACTTTCTAACAATTTTTTGGCTCAGAAATGAAAAATTTTGAACAATTCTTTCAGAAAAGGTGATATGGCATTAGAACTTGCTGCATGAAAGTGAAATCTCTAGGAAGAAATATGTCCTCGAGTAAAACAGCCCACTAGGATCCAGAAAGTGAAGTAGAAACTGAGATTTTCACATTCCCACTAATAGCAGCAGTAAAAGGATCAGAGCCACAGTTCTAGTTCAGCTGGAATTAATGCAGATACTTATAGGCTTACTAAAATTGATTTGCTGGGGAGTGATGAGGAGTGAGCAGGAGTACCTGTAATGTGAACAAGCTCCCTCATTGTAAAATAAAAGGTAGTAGAAGATTAAGGATCAGGAAGAAAGCAAAATAGAAGTGTGACAACCAGAGATTGCCCAAATAAAAAATTAGCTGTATGCAATTCTTTTGGTTTAGGTTGTCACTTTAGTTGGAAGAAAGCTTCCCTACCCAAATTCATAAATAAGAATCCCTTCTTGAAAAGAATCAAATATCACTATGCAGACTATGCATGCTCTGCAAATCACACCAGAAATTTGGGTACAGTAATGAATACAAGACCTCAAACCACTGAGATTTGGGAAACGATCCATATTTCTTTAAAATGAGCATATCACCAGACTCTGTACTTCAGCAACCTATAATATGTCTGTATTATTTGACACAATACTTCATCACAATACAGTGTTCACCCTGGAAAAGCAGAACCCTTCATACATAAGTATGTAAAGCAGGACTGTGAGACTCACTTGTGGCATAATCCTAAACAAAGGATCAACAAAGATCTTGATCCTTTTACCTGCGCCTTTTCAAGGGAGCTGTCCTACCCAAGTCTGCCTTTCCAGCAGACTTTAGTGGCTTTCTGGGTTTATATAAACTCTCAGTCATTTCCTAAAGATTCCCTGTATTTCAGTCAGCTCTAAGGTATTCTGTAGCTCTGTTTCTGGATGTCACACCTTTTCACCAGCAAGGTGCTTGCCAGTTTCTAGCAGTGTGATGATTCACTGTTTCCTGTTCTTCTCCTATTTCTCACCCATATTTCCTGGCTTAACTTGTCCAATAACTTAGAAAGGCACTGTTTCCTGGACCCTCCATATGGATTTCCCTGGCCCTGATCACAGCAGCCCAGACAGACAAACCAGCAGCCTTCTTCCGTATGGAATGCAATATACAGTACAGAGTGATACAGTTTTATCAGCTTTAATTAAGTCGGTAGCCACTAGTTTAAACACAATTGTATTATTTTTGGAACAGTTACACAGTTACACATCTAGATATCTCAGAGGCCATTCTTTGAACACAAGGTTCAGTGCTTCCCCATCTTCTCAGTTTAGTGATGATATCTGACATTTTAGGCCACTACATGACCTATCTCTCGCTCCAAAACCCATGTGAGATGCTGTCAGGGAGATGATGATAGACAACTGTGCTTCACTGAAACACTGCAGTGATTTCACAATCCACCATACATGATCAAGCAGACCGGGCCTAAGATTATAGAGAATGTTCTGGTCTAAGTTTTACCTCCTGTTTGCCAGCAAAATGAACTGTGGATGGGTACACTGGACACTAAAGAGTCTGCATAGCTCAAGTACAGAAATTACTTAAGCCAAATAAAATGTCAATCTCTACCTATTTACCTTGGAAATGTATTCTTCTGAGTAGCCTAAGTTCTGGAACTCTTTTGGTAGTATATCTTCAGAGTAATAAAAATATTTTTTTAAAAA
>VXBU01005720.1:0-42162 GCA_013400315.1 Bombycilla garrulus
GCTTAGAGGTGGGTTCACCATCCCTCCCCCTCATGTCCTCCTCCGCTCATGCAGAAAGAACCAGAGCTGGTTCCGTGACCTGTGCTTGGGGCTTCCCATCCCTCTGCCTGGGGCATCTCCTAGTTCTGTGGGGTGCTGGCTTGGAGGGGTGAGGGAGTACCCAGAGCTTCTTCTCCATTTTGGAGCCAGGAGAATGCCATCTCTATGGCTGGAGTACCCATTTGTGGCTGATACAGGGCTACCAAGCTGCTGGAATACGATGCAGGGGTGCTTTGAACCACCCTCCTCCACAGGGCCATTGTGCCTGTTACACCTTCCAGTCTTCCCAGGGGCCTTTCAATCCACCCTGTCTCCCTGTGCTGGTGGGGGGAAGAAGGGAGGGGTTGGGGAAAAAAAAAAGATGTTTTTAAGGGTTTATTTTACTTCTCATTATCCTGCTCTGATTTTGTTAGTAATAAATTCACATTGTATCTACAAGTTGAGCCTGTTTTGCCCTTGGAGTGTTTTCTCTTGGTCCTTAACTCACGAACCATTCAGTAAATTTTCTCTCCTCTGTCCAGCTGTAGCATGGGAGGGTGAGTGAGTGGATGTCCTGGGTGCCTGGCATCAGACCAGAGTCAAACCCTGTCAGGAGCCTGGAACAGAGACTCTCATTTCCCATGGACACTGCCTGCCCTCCCTTTCTGGGAGATTCCCACCCCTCTGGGAGCTGGACTCTGCCATAAGTTCCATGGATGGTTGTGAGATAGTTCTGTGCATGGTTCTGTGCATGGTTCTGGGATAGTTCTGTGCATGATTCTGGGATAGTTCTGTGCATGGTTCTGTGCATGGTTGTGAGATAGTTCTGTGCATGGTTCTGTGCATGGTTCTGTGGATTGTTCTGGGATAGTTTTGTCTATAGTTTTGTCTATAGTTTTGTCTGCAGTTTTGTCTGCAGTTTTGTCTGTAGTTCCCACTCAGTGCTGCTGTTGAGTAACCGCTGGCTCTGGGGGTGTCCGAGTCAGGGATCAGGCAGAGGCTCCTGGCTGCTCGGCTGGTCCAGGGTTGAGGACATTTTGCACCAGAGTTGGGGACATTTTGCACTGGAGCTGACACTCTGCTGGGCTCTGGTTCCACTGCTCATTAATCCAAGGCTCCCCCAGTGCTCCGTGCCCCTGCCTTGGGGCAGTTGCGGTCACTTGTTCCTCCCCAGAGCTGTGCACAAGTGGAGCAGACAAGCCTGGCTGAGCCCTGCGTGTCCTGAGGAGCCAAATTCCTTCTTGTCCTGCAGTTCTGGCAGGGCTGGGTCCTCCCTCAGGCCCCGTCCTGCTCCTCGGGCTCTGCTGGCCCCTCGGAGCAGGAGCTGTCAGGATGTGAGCAGGGAGAGCCCCGCAGGGATGTGGGGCTGGAGCAGGGAGTGTTGAGGGCGGGAGAAGGAAGGAAGTGCAGAAGATCCCCACGAGGACAGAGATTTGGATGTTGTTTCTGAAGGCAGTCTCACAGGAGGGGATCTCCATGAACACAGCATCCGGGGGTCCTGCTCCTCAGTTCATTTTTGACCAGGGTTCAGGGGAGCCCCAGAGGGCCCTGTCCAGGCAAAAGAGCGGGGAAAATGGGTTTTGCTTGGTGGGGCTGGCTGTGCTCTGGCCCCTGTGCCATCCTGGGGACGTGTCCCAGTGGGGGCAGCCCTGAAGGGCCCCAGCAGCTCCTCCTGTCCCTGCAGCCCGTGCCAGTGCTGAGTGCTGGGGCAGGAATCCCACACCAGGGGGTAGCAGAAATCCCTTCACTGTGATTGTTATTGCTGCAATTCCACCACTGCCACCCTTCCAAAGGAGTACTAACATTTAATTCTTTTTAATCTTAGCTTAGGGGACACTGACATCCACAATAACTGACTGCCCTCGCAATAACTGATAGAGACATCCTTCACACCCTGGCAGAGCAAGCTCAGTGCTGTTTGTACTCCTACCCCTTTCACTGGGTTTGACTGGGAAGATTTGTGATAGAATTGGAAAATGCCCCTGGCTGAGCTGCGCTTCCAGCAGCAGGTAGAGCTAAAACCCAGCATTAATAAAAATCAATGAAGCATCCTCACAAGGCAAACAGTTTCCCTTTCCAGCTCACAGCCTCCTCACGCTGATGGGAGATGACAATCACCAGATGTGGCAACATCAGCTGAGGGCAGCTCCAAAAAGCTGCTAGTTCAACACATCCCTTTCCAGTTCCCACTAACTTATTTATACAGTCACAGACATTTTTTAATGCTTTTGGGACACCTTATCTCACTGGCTACACAAATCCCCTTCTGTCTGCATCGTGTCTAAGTGTGAAACAATGCGTTATCGAAGTCACTGTGATCCCGGGGACAGAGGAGCCCTTCCAGCCACAGTGACCACATTAATGAAAATCCTTTGTATCGAGAGGGGCCAGCTTTGCAAAGGTCTCGTTGCATGGCAAAGAAATCCTGGGATAACAGCATCCTCCTGGCATTCCAAACACAGCCTGCTCCAAGACATGATCTCACCACCAGGTTTTAATGCCTCTGGCTGGGACAGTGCTGCTCTGTATCCCAGAGAATTGCTGCTCCCCTGGCATGCTGAGGTAGGCCCAGGAGTAGCGGCTGCTCCCACTCAGTCCTAATCCAAACCAGGAGCACTTCGCTGCCTTCCCGAGCCACTGCTCAGCAGGAGGAGTCTGCCTGCCTGCTGCCTCTGGAAAAACAGATCAGGAATTGCTTTTCCATTGGCATTTGAAGCAGGAATTAGGCTGCAGGAGAAGTGTCCAGCCACGAGCACCTTGCAGGCCATCACAGGCCCTGAGATGTCCCCAGTGCCACTGAGTGGGGTGGGCAAAGAACCGAGACAGTCCCTGATTTATTCCAACCACAGCACTAAACATCCTTCCCTCCAGGTTTTTATCCTAGCCATGGTTACCCTGGAGCAGTCACTGGTTTTTGACAGTGGCAAAGAGACACGGGCAGTGCTAATCAGCAATGTTAATCAGCAGTGTTAATCAGCAGTTTAAGGAGTTGTTCATCCAGGCAGTGCTCTACAATCCTCTGATCCAGGATAACAAGCTCAGGTGAAGCATCCAAACTGCACCCATCCACTCCTCCCCATCTGAAGGAAAAAATGCAGGAAAAACTTAATGATCCTTCCCAGCCTGTGTGAACCTGTGAGTGCCCCAAGCACCAGGAGAAACATCCCTGTTTAACAAACAGCTCACTCCTCTCCTCTCACCCTCATCCCTCTGGTAGAGCTGACATCCACCAGAAGATTCCAAGGCCCATTTTGGGAGGGGGGGAATCCCCATTTATCTTCCATTATACCCAAACACTTTTTTCCCCAGAAATCTGATGCACAACCTGGTACAAACCATGTTGAGCCAAGTTCTTATTTCCAAAAGTCTTTCACTGAATCAGAGGCAGAGCTGACCAAAGCATAAATAAAGAACTCCTGGTCACTCTAAGTCCCACAAATTCCTAGTATCATTTCCCTTTGCAAGAGTAAATGAGTGTAAACAGCAGTCTCTGTCTCTTCTGGAGCAGGAGAACATCACATTCCTCTTATTTGGTTTGGTTTTCCTATTACTCTCTGCATAGAGAAGAGCTGCCTTAATTAATGTAAGCTTATTATGAAATTAGAGCACCAATATAATTAAAGCATTGATTTAAAAGCCAATAAAACAAGCAACTCAAGCTCTTCTGAAAGAGAAGCAGTATGAATCCTTCTTGATTAAATATTACTGCTCAGTCAATATTTAACCATTCCATTGTATTGACTTAATTTTTCCATCGAGCTGGGAATAAGCATCCCTTGGGACCTAATTAGGGCAGGTTTTCTTCCCTTGTTGTTCTGAGTTTGTGGGCTTGTTTGGTTTATTTTGATATTTCTCAAACTTCTGACAGAGCAGATCTTCCATCTTCCACAGAGATAATTCATGGATAATGAACAGTTCTGATAACTGTGTTTATCTTTGGAAATTAACTCCAAGAAATCCATCCCATCCATGAGAACCAGTCCTGCCTCCTTCAGCTGGCTCCCAGAATGAGGTTGTTAATGGACTTGGCAGCCAGGTCAAACCAACAGCCCTGCCCCGCATCTCCTGAAGGTCCCTCTGGGGTTTAGTGGAGACATTTTCTTCCCTCTTTTCCACATCCATACTCAAAACATTATAGCAACATCCAGAGCAACCTGCAGCTCCTCAATTCATTCATCTCCATCCATTTCAGTACTGACTCCCTAAAATGACATTTCCTTCTTCGTTACCACTCCAAAACTAAAACCCCAGGTGTGGGGCCAGGCTGTCCCCAGAGCCCTGCCCCAAAGCAGCCCTGGGAGTGGGGGAGAGCACAGGGACAGCCCGGCCCTGGAGCTGCTGCAGGATGCAGATCCCTCAGACCACAGGGGGTTTCCATGTGCCCTCTGCCAGGCCGAGGCCAGGAACACGCTGGGGACATGGAGTAGAGGTGGCTTTGGCAGTGCTGGGCTCACAGCTGGACTTTAGGGAGTCTGAGGTCTTTTCCAGCCTTACTGATTCCATGATTTTAGGAGGCAATGTCGGTGTGATCCAGCACTTTCTGTGCTCTCCCCTCCTGAAGCAACATGTGGGAACACCAGAAAGCTGGAGAGCCACATCCCCAGAGTCTCCCTGAAACTGTGTGGGGTGAAGAGAAACTTGCTCAGGCTGTCAGACATTCCTAAAGCTTCCCAGTGCTCTGGGCTGCAAGATGGATATTCTGGAAGAACAAAGGCCGCATTTCAGATCCTTGCAGCCTGTTTGCTCTGAAGAAGCAGCACGACTTTTCTTTTCCTCCTGTTATATTCCCCAGTTCTTGTTCCTTAGGGAAATAGAAGAGTTCTGAGGTAGCACCACAGATGAAAGAGCAGGAGGTTTTCTGGCCCTTATTTTTTTAGCTCAACATTTGTCTTGGATCTGTAATTGGGCCTTCAGGAATGTCTGATCTCTCCCGGTGTGCAGGGCCAACACCTCCCAAAGCAAAGCTCACCTCACATACAAATGTGTGCTTTTCCATCGGGGATCTGGAGCTCTCCCAGAGACAATCCAGGACTCTGGCACCACCCAGGTAGAGTCTTGTCTATTCATGAGGCCTGACAGGGCTGCCCAGCTCAGAGCAGGGGTTTTACAGTGCCTGTCCTCAAACTAAACCAGGGTGAAGTGTGGGAATTGATGGTTTGTCCTTCTTGGTCAGCACAGCTCCTCCAGCTCTGAAAAAGCTGGGACATGGAGAATCATGGAATGCTTTGGATTGCAGGGACCTTAAAGCCCATCCAGTGCCACCCCTGCCATGGCAGGGACACCTCCCACTGTCCCAGGCTGCTCCAAGCCCTGTCCAGCCTGGTCTGGGGCACTGCCAGGGATCCAGGGGCAGCCACAGCTGCTCTGGGCACCCTGTGCCAGGGCCTCCCACCCTCACAGGGAACAATTCCTTTCCAATGTACCACCCATCCCTGCCCTGGGGCAGTGGGAGCCATTCCCTGTGTCCTGTCCCTCCATTCCTGTGTACCCAGTCCCTCTCCAGTTCTCCTGGAGCCCCTTTAGACCCTGCAAGGGACTCTGAGTTCTCCCTGGAGCTTCTCCTCTCCAGGTGAGCACCCCCAGCTCTCCCAGCCTGGCTCCAGAGCAGAGGGGTTTGTTGGGCTACTTCCCAGTGCCCTTGCTAGGAGTCATCACCTCTGGACAAAATGCAGCCTCCTCTGGGAGGGCTGGGCTGAGCTCGGTTTTACTTTCCCAGGCTCGGTACAGAGCGGACGCACAGTCAGCTCTGAGCTGGACTGAACTGAACTGAGAAAAGCTGAACCTCGCCATTTTTTCTGCTCAGCAACAGAACAGGAATGTCACCACCACTTTCAGGGAAGATGCTGGAGCAGCTGAAAGTTAAAAATGCAAATCAAAGCCCAAAAGAGCTCTGAGCTTGCAGCAGACGTGCCACAGCGTGGCATTTGCAGCATGGCAGCAAGAATGTGCTGGCACGTGTGTGTGAGGTGGTAAAAAAAGCGTGAAGCTAAGCATGACTTAGAGGGAAAAAAATGCCCAAAATCCAAAAAATAGGAGTTTATTCAGGGATTGTCAACGTGACTGCCTTCATCAAGTGATGGCACAGCTGAAAGCACAGAAAGCAGGTTCTGAAAATGAGGAAAAAAAACAGTTTATGACATCTAGTGGTAAGAGGAGATGCCCCCTGCGTGGAGCTCTGGCTGTGCCAGTCAGGGCTGATTCCAGAGCAGGTTCACTGCACTCCCACTGCACTCCTGACAATAATCTGTGTGCAAAGTGTGAGCCTTTCTGGGCAAGACTGTCAAAGCCAGGGCTTTACATGCAATGGCTGAGTGATTCCAATTCCAGGCTGGGCAGGGAGAACAGCCCTTTGTGTGGGCTGATAGCACATCAACAACAGCATGGAGCTCCCAGCTTTTATCACAGCTCTTGGAGCTGCTCTCTCAGAAATGATTGCTGCCTGCATCCTTTGCTGCTTGGGAAAATGGCCAAGGCACGGTGAGAAAAGGGCCCCAGGATGTCTGAAGTGAGCAGGATCACTGAAAAAAGGATGGGTGCACACCCAGAGGTTCTGGAACATCCCAGAGCATACAATTCCTGCCGTAGCTCTGCTCTCCTCTGATTGCCACAAGAAGAGACGGCACCTTTGGGCAAAGGCATCCCTTTTGTGCCCTTTATTCCCACCCTGTCCTCCAAATAGCCAGTTCCTGGGATTTCTTCTGGGCCCCTGTGACCATAACAGGCTGCTGATGCAGGAGAACCTCAGCTTTCCTGGGTCATTCAGGGCTGCCCTCCCTGGAAGAGCTGCCTCGGCTCTCCTGGAGCTCCTTTAGGCCCTGCAAGGGACTCTGAGGTCTCTCCAAAACCTTTTCATCTCTATCCTGAACACCCCCAGCTCTCCCAGCCTGGCCTCAGCTCCTGGGGCATTTCTGTGGCCCCCTCTGCATTCATTCCAACAGACCCACGTCTTTCTTATGATGGAGGCAGTTGTTGCTTTGTTTTCTCCAGAAACTGAAGACGTTTTCCTCACATCCAGTCCCAACCTGCCCTGGTGCAAATGGCATTTGAGAAAGTCCCTGTGTGCCAAGGGCTGTGGAGGGGTCACCTTGTCCTTCCCCTGGCATCTCCACATTCCCCTGGCTCCCAAAGATATTGGCTTGTGAGTCTGAAGCAGAAACTCTGGATTTGTGCTGATCTTTGAGTTTGGGAACTCTTTAGAGAGGGTTTGTAACTGTGAAAGTTGTTCCATACCTTTCTAATCAATACTTCAGCAGTTGAAAGAATTGCTTTCAAAGGCCTCGAGGGACAGAGCTTAGTCCATGTAAACAGTGATATTGTCCTAACCTGATCCTCATTAATCCACCTGGACACCTCCGAGCTCAGGTGGTGTCAAAGCTCCTCAGAGCTTTGTGCTGAGGAGTGGGGGCAGCAGTGGCATTTTGACCTCACCACGGCGTTGTGGGGTGGCCAGGAGTGCACTGCAATATCTCCCTCCCCCTTTTCCTTCCCTCTTCCCCTTCTCTGGGCTGTTCCTTAGCTTCATGGATCCCTGGCGCCCAGGATATGGAATCACCTGCCCTCTTTGCTCTCTCAGTGTCTGTCACAGCCAGAGCTGGGTGCTGGAATCCAGCCCAGGCCTCCTGGCCAGCCCTGGCACAGTGATTCCATGGACATGGATACCATTATGAGCAGGAAAACTCTGCCCTCAGCCCCTGAGGGGTAGGAGGCCCTTTGAGTGTGGGGTTTTCACTTTCAGACCCCACAGATCTCTGCCAATCCCTGCTGGATTCGGGATCCAAGCGGAGCTGTGGGAAGCAGCGCTCAGCCACCGAAGGTCCCGGGTGCAGGGAGGGGTGACAGCCTGAGGACAGGGAGGGGACAGAGAAAGAGCTGGATTTAGGTGGTGGTTGTTAAAGAAGAGCCCAGATTGGACTGGATTTCTGAAGGAAAACACACAGGAAGACCTTCCAGGGCCTAAAGGAGAGCTGGGGAGGGACTGGGGACAAGGGATGGAGGGACAGGACACAGGAATGGTTTCAAATTTACAGAGTGTGGGTTAGGTGGGATTTTGGGCAGGAATTGTTCCCTGTGAGGATGGGCAGGCCCTGGCACAGGGTGCCCAGAGCAGCTGTGGCTGCCCCTGGATCCCTGGCAGTGCCCAAGGCCAGGTTGGACAGGGCTTGGAGCAGCCTGGGACAGTGGGAGGTGTCCCTGCCATGGCAGGGGTGGCACTGGATGGGCTTTGAGGTCCCTTCCAACCCGAACCATCCCAGGATCCTGTGTTAACAGGAATGTGTTTATCCTCCTAAGAGGGCTGTGGGCACAGAATGAGCCCCCTTGGCTGGAAAAGGGGAAAAAGCTGAAATTTGGACATTTGATCCCAGCCACTGGACACACCCTGACCACTGAGAGGGAACAACCGCACCACAGCTGCCTTGGTGCATCCTGCTCCTGAAAAATTTGGTTTTGCCCCAGATTGGCTCTTCTCTCGAGGAGCTCCCAGACGGTGCTGGGAACACCTCAGCTTTCCCACACCTGCTGGGAAAGTTGGGGATCTCACCCCAAGGATCCAAACCCAAGCAGCCAGGGATGTGTTGGAAGTCTCATCTGTGAGAGGATGAGGCCCTTCCTCCCCAGCTCCGGCACCGGGTCCTTCCAGCCTTGCTCTTCGTTGCATTTTCAAACTTACTTCTTTTTCCTTCGGTTCCTGAGGACCTCTCGTGGTGGGAAGTAAAATCACGTTTATTTGGGAAGGACAGAAGAGGTCCCGTCTGGATGAACGGCTCCTCTAAAGCAACTCTGGGATCAGAAACCAGGAGAGAAGATATTCCCAGACAGCAGCAGCTGCCCCTGCCCTTGGAAAGCTGTGAACACCCACCTGTGCCAGGTGAGGTCCCTGCAGGATCCAGGGGATTCAGTGGCTGACTCCTGGTTTTACAGCACAAATACACAACCCTGGGAGCTGCAGGGGTGCCCGGCAAGCTGTGCCATCCTTGGAGGTCACCATGAAACCCCTGGGGACTGGATTCTGAAGGTGTTTACTTGCAGGAGCCTCCCCGGAGGGTCAGAGCCTGTGGATGTGCACAGCTGGGAGTCTTTGTGCTGCTTGCTGGTGTTTCAACCCTGCAGTCCCATAAATCTGCCTCTGCTGGATGTTTAATTTGAGGCATTTTCAGTAGGGAGAAAATCCAGTGAGGAAGACCTGAGCTGCTGAGTGGGGGCTGTTCCACCACTGCTCCTGCAGCTCCCAGTTCCTGAGGCTGGGGTGTTGTGGGTGAGAGCAGGCCTGAGACCTCGGATAAGGCAGGTGCTCACCACAGGCACCAGGAGGGCAGGCTGGACATCAGGAGGAATTTCTTCTGGAAGAGGGTGGTCTGGCTCTGGAAAAGGCTGGAGAACAGGGAAAGGTTCTTCCCCAGAGGGTGCTGGCACTGCCCAGGCTCCCAGGGAATGAGCACGGCCCTGAGGCTGCCAGAGCTGCAGGAGCTGCCAGGGATGCCCAGGGTGGGATTGTTGGGGGGTCTGTGCAGGGTCAGGGGTTGGACTGGGTGATCCTTGGGGTTCCCTTCCCACTCAGGATATTCTGTGCTGCTGTGATCTTCCAGGACTTGCTTAGTATGAAAAAATTCCAAGGTGATTTTAAGGGTTTTTTCCCAAATGGATGTTCCTGCTCAGCACCTGCAGGAGCCCAGGACAACTCAGGTTGGGGATTCCACTTCCTGTGCCCCTGGAATTGTCCCAGCACTGGGAGGTGCTGCTGAAGGCAAAGCCCCTCTGCAGCAGCCGTGCAAGTCCTTTAAGCAGCTCCAAGACCCCCTCCCTGGCATTCAAAGCTTCCACAGTGAAGCTCCAACCCCACCCCCACTGCCATCTCTCATTCCCAAGGGCTGGATAATCGGCACACCACGGATTGCTGGCAGTGCCTCCCCAGAGGCTTTGGGACCACCCTGCTCCCGGGAATCTGGGCTTGCCTTTGTGGAGAAGGCAGAGCCCAGCCCAGGACACCCCATCCTTCAGCCTGGGCCACACACCATGAGCAGGGAGCTGCAGAGGAAACCCAGCTTTTCCTGGGGTTTGTCCCTGAGCACAGGACAGGATCATCCCTCTGGGTGCTCCAGAGGTGTCTGGTTTGGGAATTCCAGGCCTTTTCCCCAGGTGCTCTTTCTAAAGGGCAGATTTGTAATTCTTCCCTTCTCGTTCCTCTTCCTGAGTTCCCCTTCCCTCTTTTCGAAGCCATCCCTGTCACTTGTGGTGTGCAGAGATAACTCTAATACAGGGCTACCAAGCAGTTCAGGTGGAGTTCTGGAAGTTCACAGGATTTTTGTGTTGGAAAAGTCCAAGCCTCTCAAGACCCAGGAATTCCCAGAGCTGATGCTTTTGCTGCTTGCACAGCACTGGGTCATCTCTGGCTGCCCCAGATTCCTGTTTTCTCCAGACACTTCCAGCCCTGGCTCTTGGCCCTCCCCTGTCCCTCGTGAGTTCCCAAGAGGTCAAGCTTTCCTCCTTCCCTGTTATTCCAGACTTAGACAGGACATGGAGCTGCTGGAGTCCTGAAGAAGCCACGAGGATGCTCCAAGTGTGCTCTGGAGCCAGGCTGGGAAAGCTGGGGGTTCTTACCTGGGGAAGGGAAGGCTCCAGAGCCTCTTATGAACCTAAAGGGGGTTCATAAAAAAGAGGGAAATGGACTTTTTACATGGGCAGATACTGACAGGACAGAGGGGAACAGATTTAAACTGGAAAAGGGGAGATTTAAATTAGATAATGGGAAGGGCTTGTTCCCTGTGAGGCAGGGAAGGCCCTGGCACAGGGGGCAGGAGCAGCATGCTGAGGGTGCCTGGGCTCAGCTCCAGCTCTGTGCCCTCTCCAGCTGGGTGAATATAAAACATTTTTAAACCATTAGAGAAGGCTCAGCCTGCCCGGGTAAAGCTTCACCTAAAGCCACGCTTTCAGCAGGGGCTGCTCCTGCTCTGGGGAGAGCCTTCCACAGCCTCATCCAAAAGCCATTTTTAGCCCCATTTGGGATTTGCCAGCCCTACAGGGGTGTCTTGGACTTTGCCATCCCCCCGCGCCAGCCCTGCAGACCCGCCAGGCTGTTTGGTTTTCAGGCACAAGGTGGCACTGGGGGAACAGCTTTCCTTTCCCTTTCCCTTTCCCTCTCCCTTTCCCTTTCCCTTTCCCTTTCTCTTTCCCTTTCCCTTTCCCGTGCCTCATCCCTGGCCAGCACGGCCCAGCCTCGGCAGTACCCCCATCCCTAAATCCCAAATCCCACCCCACAGGCTCACCCTCCGTGCAGGGAACTGTTCACCCTGTGAGCCCCGCGGGGTTCAGATCCTGCTCTGGAGAGCGCCACCCCACAGACAGGGACGTGGGTCCAGCCAGACACGTCCTGCCAGTGCCACCGGGCACCAAACTGGCCAGTGCCACCCTGGGCACCACACCTACTAGTGCCAATGCCACCCAGGCACCAAACTCACCAGTGCCAGTGCCACCGGGCACCACACCCACCAGTGCCACCCTGGGCACCACACCCACCAGTGCCAGTGCCACCCGGACACCAAACCCACCACACTCACAGCCTTCCTGATTTCCCTGCTCTCCTGAGCTGTCCCAGGGCACTGGGCACAGGGCACCCCCCGTGGGTCACCCCTGCTGCCCTCCTGCTTCCTCTGCTCTGGTGATGTCCCCTGCAGGGTCACCCATCCTCTTCCAGGCCACTCCTGCTCTTGGGGAGGTTTTATTATTTTAAACGGATTTATTTGATTATTTAAAACAGATTTATTTGATTATTTTAAACGGATTTATTTTCTACCGGCCAGCACCTCAGTGGCTGCCCCCCACTGGAGACAGTCCCAGGCTCCAATGGAGATGGGAGTGCTCGGAGCACTGTCCTGGGACACGGGGGAAAGGCTCCCCGTGGCTGGCACCAGAGTCCCTGGCCAAGGGGCACCAGCAGCTGCCCAGGGTCACCTGGGAGGAAGAGCAGCTCTGGGGCACACAGGACACTGGGCAGGGATGGGGACACTCAGCACCCTGGCTGCGGAGGGGACAGGGAGTGGCTTTGTGGTGACAGCAGTGCCCTGTGGCACCTCCGGGTGAGAGTCTGACAGAGGTGAGGGGTGCGGTGGGAATATGAAGCACAGCAGGTATTGAGAGATCCCTGTGGCTCGAGGGGATCCAAGGCAAGGGGAAAACCCCAAATCCATCGAGAAACAAAGCACCCACCCTCCTCCCTGGCTCTCCAGGATGGAAGGGGCAGAGGTGAACACATCGCACACACGCATCTCCCTGGAGCAGGACCAGCTGTGCTCTGCTCCAGGACCATTCCCAAAGACCCTTCCCAGCGCCCATCCCTCCCCTCAGGGGCTGCAGCTCCAGCACTCCCAGCCCGGGAGCATCCGCCCAGCTCCGGGCACGCGGGGTCGGTCCTGATAAACACCCCGAGCTGAGGCGGGCAGGGAAGCTGGGAAATAACAGTTTTGAACCATTTTAAACACTGCAGAGAGGAGCAGGAGCCTCCCAGGCAGTTTTCCAGCCCAGTGGTTCCAACAAGCTCTCGGTGTGTTTACACACAAATAACAATAATTAAACCAAACCCAACAGAACCACGGGTGCTCCCACCACATCACAACCACGAAAATAAAACCCCCTGGAAAACAATCACACCTGCTGTTCAGAGTCTCACACAAGTCCAGGCATTGAGTGAGACATTCTAGGATGCAGTTACCCATGTTAAGATCCCACTTATCCAAGGAACAGGCTCCCCAGGGAATGGGCACGGCCCCGAGGCTGCCAGAGCTGCAGGAGCTGCCAGGGATGCCCAGGGTGGGATTGTTGGGGGGTCTGTGCAGAGCCAGGGGCTGGACTGGGTGATCCCTGAGGTCCCTTCCAGGTTATTCTGTGATTCCAGGAAAACTTCATCCCTCCTGCACAGGGTGGGAGCAGGAGGAGTTTTGGCTCCAGAGCCCTGGGCATGGCTGGGTCCCCTCAAGGAACAGGAGCAGCATTTTTGACAGGATGTGTCCCAGTGCAGTTCAGCAGCAAAACCACAGAGAAACGGAGGAGTGGATTGCTTTCCAGATTTTCCCACACAAACTGATGAGGTGGGGGAAATCCATCCTTAAAAAACGAAAAACAGCTGGTTGATCCCAAGGTTTTAAGGTTTGAAACCTCAGGTAACAAGTATGTTTTACCTCCCACCTCTTCAGGGGAGGTTTGGAGCACTATGGGCCCCTCATTCCATAGGCCATCAAATATTAAGGAACATTTTAAGCAGCATTTTCCCCTCCTCACCCTGCATCTCCAACTGTTCTCTAACTCCTGCCAGACTGAGAAGTGAATCCCCCTTCCCTGCCACCCTTGCACCCCTGGAAAAGGAAATTGGTGCTCATGGGGTTCAGTGAGGGCTGGGAGAAGATTCCAGGCTGCATTCCTGGCTCTGAGGCGCTCCCTGGCAGGACTGGGGAGCAGCCAGCTCCACATCCAGCCCCGAGCACGCTCCTCACGCTCTGGTTTTGGAATGTGCATCTCGGGAAAATCATGTTTTGTCTCGGCCGCTGTTGTCAGCGCTCGCTCTGCTCCCAGCAGCCGGGAGATAGCAACTGATTAATCTGCTGCTCTCTGCGAGCTGTTAGATATCCATCAAAGGCCTGAGGAGAGGGCCTGGCGCTATTGGAACAGTTTAACCACTGATGGCATTATAATTATCTCGCTATCAACTGCAACAAAGCAGCTCGGCAGGAGCTGCTCCACTTAAACACAGGAGGTCAACGAAATTATCCGAGCGGGGAAGTGAAAGGGAGAGCGCGACCTCGCTCCGTGGATTGCCCATAATTAATGGCATTTATGATTTCCAGTAGGGCCGAGCTCTTGTCAGGCCACTGGGTCACTCTCAGCAGCTGCATGGGCCCTTCTGTCTCTTACCAGCCAGGTTTTGGGATGGGTGAAGCCTCTGCACCAAACTCAGGGGGTCCCTGGCTTCAGGGGCCGTGGAGTTATTTCACACGTATCAGAATGAAATTCCTCCCTGTGAGGGGGTGAGGTGCTGGAGTGGAATTCCCAGAGCAGCTGTGGCTGCCCCTGGACCCCTGGCAGTGCCCGAGGCCAGGCTGGAGCAGCCTGGGACAGTGGGAGGTGTCCTTGCTGGTGGCTGGGGTGGCACCGAGGTCACTTCCAGCCCAAACCACGCTGGGATGATGTGGTTCCGTGATGACCAGAGGGTTCTGCTGGTTTGGGACTGGGAAACACAGAACTGTGGCTTGATCTTTTCTGGATCAGAAGAAACACAACAGGGGAAATAAGAGGAGGAAAGAATCCATCCAGCCTCCCTGTCAGGCTGGGGAAGGGAGAAGGGCTCAGCTTTGCCATTCCAGCAGGAAAATTCAGCCTGGACACACACAAGCCCTATTTCTGGCAGGGAGGACAGGGGTGCCTGAGGGAGCAGTTCAGGACCAGATGTGATGAAAATCCCCCAGGAAGGGGCTGTGTTTGGCCACCCTGGGGACAGAGCAGCTGCCCAGCACCTCCCAAGCCAGCCCCAGCTGCTGCTGGTGGGCACGGCAGGGCTGACCCTTCCCAGCTCCCCGTGCTGGGTCAGGCACCTTCCTCTGGCCACAGCCAGACCCATCCCAGAGAGAACAGCCAGGGACGAGCCCAGTGCTCATCTCACCAGATCTGGCCCTGATCCCTTCATTTCTCTTTCTTGATCCCCTCTTTCTGCCCCACATCTCCTGGTTTTCCTCCTAGAAATCCCACCACCCCATGGCACCTGGGCATTTCTTCTGCTCCCATTCAGCTCAACAAGGACAGCACAAAGACCAGTAGAGGATTTTTGTTTTGGTTTGGTTTTGTTTGTTTGTTGGTTGGTTGTTTTTTTGGGGTTTTTTGTTTGTTCGGCTTTTTTGTTGTTGTTGGGTTTTTTTGTTTGTTTGGTTTGGTTTTTGTGGTTTCTTTTTTTTTGTTTGTTTGTTTGTTTTTTCCTTATTAGAAAAAGAGACAATTCCAGCCTGTAGCAAATCCAGGTTCCCAAGATCCACTTTTCCCATTTCATCCTTTCCCCCTGGGTCTCCATAGGTGATCCAGACCCTCACAGGCTCATCCACCACCTCAGAGAGACCTGTCCCCAAGCACCAGGGATTTCTGCTGCTTGAAACCAGGATCAACCCGTTGTCTGCAGCTACCCATGGCAGGAAAGTCTTGGAATCTGGAAAATCCATGGCTTTGGCCATGGCATCCCCACTGCCAAGGCTCTGCAGTGGGATAGGCACCAGTTGCTGTCACGAGCTGTGCTGATGGCTCCTTCTTAGCAATAAAAAGAAAAAATAAAACAAAAAAGGGATTTGGATTTTAGGCACTTTGATTAAAATTTAAGGAAAGAAACACAGGCTGGTTTCCCACCCAAATGGGAACTCAGGGAGGAAAGCAGGAGGTGAGGAATCCAAACACACACAAAGAGCAAAACCATCAGGAGAGAGAACAAGAATAAGGGGAAAACGAAGCAAGAGAAAAAGAAGAAGAGAGATGAAACAGGAAAGAATGAGAGAGAGTGAAAAAAAATCCAAAGTGGAAATAAGCAATCAAAAGGAATAACAAAGGAAAACACAGAGAGAATAAAGGAGCAAGAGGGGACAGGGATGGAACAAACTCCTGCAGAGAACAAAGAGGGGATGTGAGGCAGCCCAAGACACAAAACTGAGACAAGACAGCACTGAAGACAAAGGAAAGCAGAACAAAAACAGCACCAGAGTGGAACATGAAGGGAGTGAAGGTCTCTGGGAGCTGACACTGGGCAAGGGGCAAGGCTGAGCACGGGGCTGACCCCGGAGCATCCACAGCTCCTGCGCTGCCTCTGCACTCCCAGCACAGCCCCGGGGCTGGGGAGCGCACGGGAGGGGGGCGGAGGGAGCAGAGAGGGACAGCAGAGCCCCGGCTGGAGCTGTCCCCTCCCCTCCCAGGCTGCTGGAGAGGAGACAGCTCTGCCCCAAGAGACCCCTCCGAGCAGGAGCACCCTCAGATGCTCCGAGCTGCTGCTAGAAACGGCGGAAGGAGCCCTCCTTTGCACATTGATCCCTCCTTCCCACATTGATGCCTCCTTCGCACATTGATCCCTCCTTCGCACAGCGATCCCTCCTCTCCACAGCGATCCCTCCCTCCCTCCCTCCCTCCCTCCCTCCCCAGCCTGTCCTGTCCTGTCCTTCCCTCCTCCCTGTGGGGTCCCACTGTGAGTTTGGGCTCCAGCTGGCCCCAAAGAAGCCGTGCCAGGGCCAAGGCCAGCGCTGGAGCTGCTGCCACCTCTGGGGTAACAGCTCCCAGAGAGGGTAAAAATCCCTGTGTGGCTGCTGTGGGAGAGAGGAGGGAGGGACATGGGTGAGAATCAGCCCAGAAGGGATAAGGGCAGGCCGGGAGCTGCTCCAGGGGCTGAGATTCCCCCAGGATTCCATGGAGCAGCTTGGCCCCTGCAGCCCCTGGAGATCCAGAGAGGAGCAGAGACCCTTGGCAGCTCCTGGAGAGCCCCCCTGGAGCAGGGGGAGATGCCCCAGGGGAAGCTGCAGCCCCTGGAGAGCCCCCCTGGAGCTCTTCCAGGAGCTGCGGCCCGTGGGGGATCCATGCTGGAGCAGCTCCTGAAGGACTTTATCCCATGAGGGGGACCCCAGGGAGGCACAGGAGGAACGTGTGAGGAAGGATCCAGCTGCATTCCTGGAATGACAGAGCTGGGAATGACTGAGGGAAGGCGAGCCTGGCAAACAGGGTTATTGGGGTTTCAGTTTGCCTCTCACCACCCACCCCATTTGTAATTGCAGTTATTCAAATTACTGTTCCTCAGATCAGTATCCTGCCCGTGATGGTGCCCAGTGAGTGTCCTCTCCTGCCCCAGCAGCTTTCCCATGTGATGTTCTCCCCTGCCGTGCTATGGAGGGTGGCTGGGAGCTCTGGGTGTTCTCCAGAGCCAGCCAAGGCCATGCCGACCACAGCCCTCCCAGCTCAGCATCTCCACAGCCTCGGGAAGCTCCTGCACTCCCTGGGCTCCGTCTTGCCACCCAGAGCTGCATTCCTGGGCCAGTTTTCCAACAATGAGGCTTCAGGCACTTTTTCCATGGTGGGGAACCCTGCAGGAAACAACCCAGCTCCTCGTGGGAGCTCAGGAGGCTGGAGAGATCCCTGTGGCGGCTCTTCCACTCTCAGAATTGTGGCTGCTGCCACTGGTTTGGGGCTGGGTGCAGTTGTGCAGCTCAGCTCAGCCCCTTGTGCCGCTCTGGATCATTTCCTCCCAGGCTGGGATTTCCAACAGCACAAGCAGCAATTGATTCCTGCCTGGGTTCTTGCCCATAACCATAAAACCTGGGAATACGACAGCCGGGAAAGACATGCGGAGAGCTCTTACCCCTCACGCCTCTGAGCCAGCAGATGGAACTGAAATAAGAATTCCTGCTCTGGAGAGCTCCCAGGGTTATTCCATCTCTCTCCCCGTTCTTTGCCTTCTTTTGGAGGAACAGCTCTTGACACAGAGGATCAGGGTGGCTGCTCCAGGCAGTGAGCCCTGAACGGCTTCAAGAGGGACATTTGGCACTACAGGAGTCCCTGGAGCCACTGCCCAGGCTGTTCCTTTCTCACTGCCCTGAGCACAGCCAAGCTCAGCTCCAGCTGGGATCCAAAGCACCTGGGCCAAATTCCCAGCTGGGGTTTGCAGGAGTCACCCAAAGCAGCAGGAAATGGGAACTGACCATTTTCCCTGCCATAAACCCCTACCTGAGCCCTTCCTGGCATGAGGAGCAGCTGAGATGGGCAGTGTTTGTCACACTCATCTTCTGGGATGTGACACTGAACTCACCTGCTCCTGACAGAATTTCCTGGATGGCTGGGGATTGATGGGCTCTGAAACTCCTCATTTCTGCTGGTTTTTATTTGGTTGTGTTGCTGTCAAAAGCACAGCCGAGATTCCCAAGCCAGCAGTGCCAACTTCCCTGAACTTCTGATAGAGCTGAGGAGCTCCCCTGGCTCCGGGGGTTGTGTGGCTCCTGCCTGCAGGAAGACTTAAAGCCATCATTAATTTTGGGAATTTTTTGTTTTATAAGAACACTGATTTCAGGAACCACCTGCCCCCAACACTCAGGATCAGCCACCCCACAAGATCTTGGCCTTGCAGTAAAATGAGCTCAGCGCCCCACATTTCTCAGCTGGAAGGGGTTATTTCCATCCCTAAAGTGGCCCAAAGTCTTTCTGATGTTTAAAGGACCATTTAAGTTAGGCAGTGCCAGGTCTCAATTCTTCATCCTTGGAAATCCAGCTGAGACTCCTGATGGCCACAGATGCTTTTCCCAGTCTTAGCCCCAGCAAGGATGGCTTCCCAGCTGTGAAGAGGAGCTGCAGAGTTCCCAGTGCCTCGTTCCAGCCTGGAGTGCTCGGCTCTGTGGCCATTAGCAGTGGATCAGTGCCCAAATTGCTCCATGCCCAAGCAGAGGCTTTGCTATTGGGAGTCCATGAGTTCAACTTTCGGCTTTGAAATGAGAGTTTGGTGTCATTTGAGGGCTTAGAGAGAACCTTCTGGAAGTTCTGTTCTCTGCACTGGCACACAAAGCTCCTGCAGAGGAAGGATCCCTATTGTCTCCAGAGGGTTGTGGTCAATAGCTCAGAGTCCTGCTGGACATCAGGGGCAGTTTTGGGGCCAGTGGTATTTAAATGTCTTCACCAACGACACATGAAGGGATCAAGGGCACGCTCAGCAGATGACACCGAGCTGAGGGTGCAGTGACATCCCTGGAGGACGGGGCCATCCAGAGGAACCTGGACAGCTCCAGAAGTGGCCCTTGGGAGTCTCAGGAGGTTTAACAAGGCCAGGTTAAAGTTGGGGCAGCTCCCGGGATCAATCCAGGCAGGGATGAGCAGCTGGAGCAGCCCTGGGAGAAGGCCCTGGGGTTGCTGTGGGTGACCCTGGGCATGGCCCAGCCCGGAACCCCCAGCCCTGGGCTGATCCCAGTGTGGGCGGCAGGAGAGGGATTGGGATTGTGCCCCTGTGCTCAGGTGAGACCCCACCTGCAGAGCTGCTCCAGCCCTGGGCCCAGCACAGGCAGGAGCTGGAGCTGCTGCAGAGAGCCCAGAGGGGATCCAGGATGATCCCAGGGATGGAGCAGCTCTGCTGGGAGGAAAGGCTGGGAATGTTCACCTGGAGAGGAGAAGCTTTGGGGTGAGCTCAGTGTGGCCTTGCAGGGCTGCAGGAAAGATGGAGAGAGACTTTGGAAAAGGGATGGAGGGACAGGACACAGGGAATGGCTTCCCACTGCCAGAGGGCAGGGATGGATGGGATATTGGGATGGAATTGTTCCCTGGGAGGGTGGGCAGGCCCTGGCACAGGGTGCCCAGAGCAGCTGTGGCTGCCCCTGGATCCCTGGCAGTGCCCAAGGCCAGGCTGGACAAGCCTGAGACAGTGGAAAGGCACTGGATGGGCTTTAAGGTCCCTCCAACCCAAACCATTCTGGATTCCATGGTTCCATCTGCTCTGAAGCAGACTGAGCCATTTTCCAACATGGATCTTGCCCCTGGGAAACCCTGAGGGTGTAAAATGCTCCCCAGAAGGGCTCAGGTTTCCATCCTGTGCCATCCTGCAGGAGCCCAGCAGGGGCTGGATGTGCCCCCTGCCCAACTGCCCCTCCGCTGGGTGCTCTCAGCTGCTGCACCCCGCTCGGGGCAGGAGCTGCTGCTCCCTTTGGTGCCCCCAGGGAGACCCTTCCCTCCCCACCAGGAAAGCACCAACCCCGTGTTCAGGAGAACAGGGATGGGCTCAAGGAGTGCCCTGAGCTCCAGGTGACATTCAGGAACATTTAGGGACACCCAGCCTGGGCTCAGTAAGCAAACCACATTACATCTCCTTCCAGCTCGTGGCCTGTAACTGTTATCCTGGTGAGTGGCAGCAGCAGAGGTGGATGGAACGGGAGTTAATCTGTGCCCACCATCTCTCTTGATCTCTCATTCATTTCCATTTCTTTTAAAAATGGAAGTTTCATTAAAACAGCAGCACTTTCCATTAAATGAGTAAGGGAGAGGAATGACTGCCTCTGTATCTCAGCAGCACAGAATCTTTTGAAAATCACTCAAGAGGCAAGGCTCAAATCAGATATTTAATAAGAATCACTTGGAGATCACTTTTCAAAGCAATTAACAGATGATTAGAGATAAGCGAGATGCAACAACGAGACCCAGATCTCAGACAGATTTCTCCGGGGTGGGGGTGCAGCCCCGGGGTCACCCTGCAGTCACAAACCCTGTCAAGAGAGAACAGCAGAGAAAATTCCCACTTTTCAGCCTGATTTTGCTCCTGACTGTTTCCAGCTGGAGCAGGGAGAAGGGGCCGAAATCTCCCCGGGGCTCTGCCGCAGCTGAGGGTCCTGGAGCCCAGGGTTCATCTCCACCTTCCTTGTGCTGAGTCAGGGGCTGCTTTTCCTTCTGGAGCACGAGGGAAAGGCAGGTCTGAGCCTGAACATTCCAAAGGATCCCAGAGCTCAGCAGCAGCAGGATCCTCATGCCCTGGGTGCCCTGTGGCACCTGGCACGGGGACCAGGAACACGCGGCCATCCCAGAGGGACCAGGGACAGGCAGGGACTGGACAGAGCCAGGGACTGGGACAGAGCCAGGGACTGGGACAGAGCCAGGCCCTCCTGCCCAGGGGCTCACACAGCCAGGATGGAGCCAGGGAGCAGCCACACTTCCCATCCAGTCCTGGAGCGCTGGGGGCCGGGGCACCTCACCCCACCACTGTGACATGTGACAAAAGCCATCTGCTGCCACCCTGGGCACTGGCAGAGCTCCAGCTGGGCTGAATTCCAGCACAGGCAACATCCAGGGGCTGTCTGGTTGCTCATCCTGACCCACACAGGCTCCCCCCTCCAATATTTGCTCAGCTTAAGGGTGTTTTACCAGGTGGACCAGAGCTGTGGGGTCTCAAAGCCCTCAGGGTTTCCTGGAGTCACCAGGAAATTGCTTCTCTTAGAAGGCAGCAACAAAGGCAAGGGGAGTTGGCTCATGCATCCACGGACCTGTGGTCATATCGGGTTTGGAAGTGCTCAAATTTATTACACAAGAGATGATGCAACAGCAAAAAAGAGAGCAAAATTCTACATTGACTCTCTACTCTGCAGGTCAGGACAACTAAGAGGTTTTACTTCATTAAGAAAGGCAGGGGAAAATTCAGAGACAGCCCCAGTGGTTGAGGGAGCCTTGTAAAGCCTAAATGAATAATCAGTCCTAGGTTATGCTCATTGCTGTAGAAGGAACAATGAAATAGATCTGCTTCTTTTCAATAAATTACTAAAACATCAGTTATAAACCTGCTGCATGGCATTGGAAATTCAGCTCGTTAAACATCCAGGGAGCTTCATCCTGATGCAAATGGAAGACAGGCATGAGTGCTCTGCAGCAAAGGACTCTGTGCACATCCCAGCTTGGGAAATATATTTACACGTACATCTCATATATTAATCTATTTTAGTGCACCCTAGCCAGAGGGCAGCCACAAAGAGGATTATTCTGGGAGAAGGACAGGCTGGTTTCTCCTCCTTGCTGAGCAAAGCCTGTGTCCATCCACGCACAGCGGTTCTGCAGGGTTGTGTTTCCCTTTTCCAGGCAGCCACACATCAGGACCCCAAGCAGAGGTCTCCCAGGTGGATTTGGCAGCCAAGATTTGGTACCCAGGATTACTGTGAGCCAAAAATAAATCAGATTAAATCCCTCCACCAGAGTAACAATCCTGAAGTGACTTCAGGGCCAAGAATTTCAGGCCAGCTGCCATTTGTTGGTGCCTTGGGATCCCACCCTGTCCCTTCCACAGCTCAGTGACTCTGCGAGGATCCAGGCGAGGCCTAACCAGGCAGGACAGGGGTACTCAAGCTCAGAGAACATTCCTGCAGTCACCCAGAAGGGCAGGAGGACATCCTAGGTCATTCCCAAAGGGAACCCCTCTGGGGTCTCCATGGAGGGAGTTACTGGCTCGGCCAGCAGCGTGTGGGTGATGGAGAGGGGGGCAAGGGGAGGTCAGGGGTTTATTCCACTGCATTTTTTGGGGTAAATTCTATGATTAAGTGTTGGAAAGATCCCTGGGAGCTGCTGGGGCGTGTTTTGCTTCTCCAAAACTCAGGGAAGAGGCTGCTGGATGCAGGGGCAGGAAAGGGAAAAGGGAACAAGGACCCAGCAAAACACCACGTCCTTCAAACTCGGCTCCTTTGGGGCTTGGGAACATTTCCTCTCCCAAGCTCCTCAGTTTCCACACTTGCCAGGCAGGTCTGTCCAGGGTTGTGGTGCAAACCTCCCCAGCCCTTTGGGAGAGCTTGGAGTTGTGTGGGAAAGCAGAAATTCCCTGTCAGTAAATGTTCCCAGACTGCCCCAGCTCATGACAGCAGGGAATGTGGCACCTCTTGCAGTGCTGGCCAGAGGGAAGAGCGGTTCTGAGCCAGCTGGGATCAGCTGGGGGAGACTCACGGATGGTAAAAATAAAGCCACAAATGCCCATCTCCCCCAGGTCCTCTCCTAGGAACACGATAAAAGCTCTGGTTGATATTCCATCCTTTCCAAAGGAGTCCGGGCGGATCAGTCCCCGACAGCCGTGGCTCAAGTCAGACTCCCCTGACTCTTTCAGCCTCTACTTGATGAAGTTTTTAATTGTCCACCTCTGCCCTGTGCAGCTGCGAAGGATCAGGTCGATGCCAGCCATGCCCCTGTTCTCCACCTCCAGGCACCGTCCCGTCCCCTTGTTCAGGATGGCTCCGTTCTGCAGTTGGAGATGGGAAAAGATGCAAAAATGAAGATATTAATTGCCTGGGAAGCAAACCAGGACCAGGAGGGCAGCCCTGGGCACTGCTGGAAGGGGCACTCAGCTGGGTGGAAATACAATTCAGACAGTAAAATAATTCCCCAAATGAATGGAATGAGCATTCCTCATCCCTGACAGCAGCCAAGGGACACTTTGACTCCCCAGCTGCTGGGAAGTGGGACACTGCTGTAAAAGCTGTTTTATTTACACTCTGCTTTGGGACAAAAGCGTGTGAATGAATTTCACTCTTCATGCACAAGAAACAAAGGAATCTGGAAGTCACTGGCAGACCAGACATAACCAGATCCACCTTTCTGCTACCAGAAAAGAAAACTTTGGTTAGAAATTGTCCTGAAACGCTGCCCTGATCCCTCTTAACCTCCTCGCTCTGCCCCAGGAGCTGGAATTTGCTGTCCCCTTTGTCCCACCCCATCCCCTCGGCCGTGTCCCAGCCAGGGTTTGGGAAGCAGAGGAGCCCCCGAGGGGGCCCAGACACACCTGGATGAAGTTCCAGCGCTTGTGGAGGCTGCTCTTGACCTTGTCACAGTCCAGCAGCTGCGGGAAGCGGCTCTTGCCCGTGTCCACTAGGCAGCGCGTGTCGGGCAGCAGCGTGGTGGTGCCCAGGGCCCCCAGGTGCAGGAAGCCCTCCTTGGTGTACCGGGCCAGCTGGGGACAGCAGGGGACAGCAGGGACACTGTCAGCACCTCAGGGCACAGAGCAACACAGGAAAGGACAACACAGAGCCCCCGGGAAAGTTCTGGGGGGATGCACGGCGAAAGCAGAGCTGGAAGGAATAAATCCCAACTTCCTCCAGCCTTTTATCCCATTTGGGTTTGGTTTTTTTTCAGATGCAGGTGAGGAATTGAGACACAGGAAGGGGTAGGAATAATTCCAAGCCTTAAACTCCTCCTGGAGCAGGCTCCTGCAGCCTCCTGGAATGCTGTGCGATAGGCAATGGATGGTCTTCTCTGGATTCCAGCTGGAGCCAGCTGGCCTGGCTGGTCCTGCTGGCCCAGCTCCTGGCGTGCTGGGTGAACCAGCCTTGGCCGGGCTGCTCCCTCTGGGTGCCTGGCACAGCCTCCAGGGCTCCAAGCAGGCAGCAGCACCAGCCAGAGGGGCCAGAAGTGGGATGGGAGCCTGGATCTGCCCCATGGCTCAGCCCTTGGGAAGGGCTCAGGATTGCAGCCATTCCCACGGGATCCAGCTGCCCCGAGCTCCCAGGGGCTGCCCAGGGGATGCAGGAGGGGAGCAGTGGGCAGGGATGATGCCCTTGGGGACAGCAGCACACAAAGGACTCCTCCATTTCAAGGAATGCCACTAAAGCACATTTAAATTCTGGAGAGAGGAGAAAGAAATGCCAGTGTCCTGCCTTTTATAGTTCATGGGAAAGATCTCCACAGCTGCTTATTTAAATTATGAATCAGGCCATTATCCAGCAGACAAATAAGGAGGATTCAGCACGCTAATTAACTGAGCATATCTGTGACCCAGATGCCAGGGAAGAGGCAGTAAATCCCACTGGGAGTTTGGGTTATCTGGGCTGTAATAATTAAACACTGGAAATCAAGTTAAAACAATGTAACAGGGTCAGACTGCGGCTCATAACCCCAGGTGCAGTCAGGGTGCCTGGCTCCCTTGGGACGGGCCTGGCTCCGCTCCCAGGTGCTGCTGGAGTTAGACCTGGAGTAAAAGTGTCGTGTATGAGAGCAGGTCCTGAGCTCCTCACATCTCCCTGATGTGCACTGGCCAGGTGCTCCCCACAGGAGGGGTCAGGAGCAGCCCAAACCTCGATCATAGAACCATTGAATGATCTGGGTTGGAAGGGACNCAAGGCTGCCCCATCTCATCCCCCCTGGGCAGGATGTGTCCTTCTGTCCCCAAAGTCCTTTGCAAGATAAAATCACAGAATCACAGAATATCCTGAGTGCGAAGGGACCCCAAGGATCACCCAGTTCAGCCCCTGGCCCTGCACAGACCCCCCAACAATCCCACCCTGGGCATCCCTGGCAGCTCCTGCAGCTCTGGCAGCCTCGGGGCCGTGCCCATTCCCTGGGGAGCCTGGGCAGTGCCAGCACCCTCTGGGGAAGAACCTTTCCCAAAATCCAGCCTGAGCTGCCCTGGCCCAGCTCCAGCCATTCCTGTTCCTGTCCCTGTCACACAGAGCAGAGATCAGTGTCTGCCCCTCCTCTTCCCCTCACGAGGTTGATGTAACCATGCTGAGTCTCCCCTCAGACTGCTCCAGCTGAACAGACCAAGTGCCCTCAGCTGTTCCTCACACGGCTTCTCCTGGAGACCCTTCCCCATGCCCGTGCTCTCCCCTGGATGTGCTGATGGGCCAAGCCTTGGCCACACCGCGTGCTCAGCCTGGCAGAGAGGTTTCAACCACACAACTCATGTGAACTGCCATCTGAGCACCAAGGGCACAGCACTGTGGTGCCCCAGCAGAGGAAGGACATGGAAGTGTTGGAGCAAGGACAGAGGAGGACCTTGAAGTTCGGGGACTGGAGCACCTCCCCTGTGGAGCCAGGCTGGGAAAGCTGGGATTGTTCACCTGGAGAAGAGGAGGTTGTGTGGAGCCTCAGAACCCCTCCCAGGGAAGCCAGAGAGGGACCATGGAGTGCCAGGACAAGGGGAATGGGGTCAAACTGATGGAAAGCAGGGCTGGATGGGATATTGGGATGGAATTGTTCCCTGTGAGGGTGTGAGGCCCTGGCACAGGGTGCCCAGAGCAGCTGTGGCTGCCCCTGGATCCCTGGCAGTGCCCAAGGCCAGGCTGGACACTGGGGCTTGGAGCAGCCTGGGACAGTGGGAGGTGTCCCTGCCATGGCAGGGGTGGCACTGGGTGGGCTCTGAAGTCCTTTCCAACCCAGACCATTCCAGGATTCTCTGATGACACTTCTTGTCTTGCAGGAAGGGAAAGTTACATAAAGGCAAAGACAAAACCGAGACAGACAAACCCTGGCTGCCACAGAGGCAGAAATGGCCCAGATGTCCCAGATGGGCAGTGCCAGTCCCCTGCCATCCCCTGGTTCCGAGTTGTTCCCTCCCTGTTGGGAAGGAGCTTGCCAGACTCTCCCGTTTCGGATGGCTCTTGGCAGCCTGTCCCCACACAGCTGGCCCGGTGCCCACGAGGCACCAGGATCTCTGCTCTGACATGTTATTGCCAAATGTGCTGGCGAAAGTAAGTAGAGCACAAATGCAATCCTTCCCCGGGAAGGCAGCGGGACGGGGAGAGCTGGAGAATGAGCAGGGAGGTGAGGAATGGGGCAGGAACTGCACCTGGCAGAGGTGACATCTGTGTGGGGACAGCAGGGAAAGGCAGCGCCAGCACAGGCCTGAGCCTTCACCAAACACAGCACGGCCTCAGCAACAGCCACTGCAGCCCTGAGCCAATCCTAAGGGGGATACTCCCCCCGAAAATCCCATCTAACTGCACATTAATGGGATTTTCTTCTTTTGGGATATCTGTAGAGACTCACAGGATGGTTTAGGAGGAAAAGGGTCTTTAAGGATTGTTTCTTTCCAGTCCCTATCACTGTCCCAGGCTGCTCCAAGCCCCAGTGTCCAGCCTGGCCTTGGACACTGCCAGGGATCCAGGGGCAGCCACAGCTGCTCTGGGCACCCTGTGCTAGGGTCTGCCCACCCTCCCAGGAAACAATTCCTTCCCAATATCCCATCCAGCCCTGCTTTCCATCAGTTTGACCCCATTCCCCTTGTCCTGGCACTCCAGTTCCTGATGCAGGGTCCCTCTCCAGTTCTCCTGGAGCCCCTTTAGGCTCTGGAAGGGGCTCTGAGTTCTCCCTGGAGCCTTCTCCTCTCCAGGTGAACACCCCCAGCTCTCCCAGCCAGTCCTCACAGGAGAGGTTAATTCCAAGCTTTAATTCCTCTTTTGTTATTTTGCTCCTTTCCAGAGTGAGCCAGGGGCCCCAGCCCAGCTTGGGACAGGACAAGGAACAAGGGAAAGACCAGGACAAAGGACCAAAGGAAAATAGTTTTAAACTGTTCCCAAGCCAGGCATTTCAGAGTGGTTCAGACTGATGAGGTCTTTAACCCGTTCATCAGTCTGAGTGGCCCAAAGTCACATCCCCAGCCAGAGGCAATGAGTGAGCCCCGGCCCCTGGAACATCCTTCCATAAATCCTCATCCAGGAAACTGCACCTGGCCCCATTCCCACCTTCAGCTGTCCCTGGGGGGAATCCCAGGATCACTGGGGCTGGAAAATCCTTCCAAGGCCATCGAGTCCAAGCTGTGCCCAATCCCCACCTTGTCCCCAGCCAGAGAACTGAGTGCCACCTCCAGGCTTTCCCTGGGCACTCCAGGGATGGGGACTCCACTTCCAAGGCCTGACCGCCCTTTCCAGGGAGAAATTTCCACAATATCCACCCTGAGCCTCCCCTGGCCCAGCCTGAGGCTGTTCCCTCTCCTCCTGTCCCTGTTCCCTGGGAGCAGAGCCCGACTCCCCGGCTGTCCCCTCCTGGCAGGGAGTTGTGCAGAGCCACAAGGTTCCCCCTGAGCCTCCTTTTCTCCAGGCTGAGCCCCTTCCCAGCTCCCTCAGCTGCCCAAGGGCTGGGGCTGATCTCCCCTGGCAAATCTGCACCTCCAGTCCATCTCCTGTGATTGTGATTTCTGGCTGGCTGCATCTCAGGGATGGCAGAAAGTTAATTAGACATCCCAGCACCTGGGAAATAAAAGCCTTGATGACCTTCATTGACTCTATTGGAAAATAATTTCAGGTTGTTTAGCTTCCCTTCTGCTCTGAGCAGACCATCAATTAGAAGCCATCAGTAAAATGTTCAGGATTTGCCTTTTACCACAATTTAATCTGATTAAAGGGTGCTGTTTCGTCACCCCTGCTCCTGCCGTGTCCCCCATGAGCTCAGTATTGATGGCTTTGTCCTCAACTTCTGCTGCTTAAATGGGCAAAACATATTTTATCCTATAATTAAATGAAATGCTCTGCTGGGTGAACATTATCTTAAGTTTTATAGCATTATAGTGCTTTCTATCACCTTAATATATCACCATAGCTGTGTCACTGCAATGAGCTATCGCTGCATTATTAGTGTAATACATCATTACAGCAAGGTGTTTCCATGAGGGATTGCCTCCAAGATGAAGCCATCAAGCAGGAAAAAAATCCATCAGCAGCCTCAATATAATTACAGGATAAAAGGATGATGATAGAATCTCATAACGATTTGACCTGGAAGTGAATGGAGAACAGAAAGCTGAAGGGAAAATAAGAGAAAAATCCCCCAAATTTTACTCAGTGAGGGATGAATGAATAAAGGCAAAATCTCATGGGCATTCAGAGCCACCACCCTAAAGTGCATCCAGGATGAGCTTAAATCCACGGGCAGCCACCGGAGAGAGCAGAAATTTGGGACGGGACACAAACTGGCCGGCCCTGAACGGCACAAATCCTTCCTGGCACATCCAACATTCCCTCTCTCCCTGCTGGGCTCTGCACCCACAGCCAGGGGGATGGGTGCCACTGGGTTTAGGAACTGGGAAGGCTTCAAGAAAATCCCAGCACCCCTGGCGTGGCAGGAAACAGGAGGCGCAGCCCCGCTGTCCTCGGGATGTGCCAGTGCCAGCAGGGAGCCCACACCTTCCCCTCTCTCATTCCTGCCAAGGCTGCCAGTGACATCATTTCTTCATTCTGAAATAAGGAAAGTCTGGGATGAGCCTCAGGATCAAGGAGAGCAGGGGGGATTTTAGGACACCACATGTGCTCTGGGATGTGAGCAACTCCAAAGGAGCTCAACAGCTCCTTGTGGGGTTTCATACACGTACAAATAAATAAAAATTAAATATATACATATATATACAAACCAGAGTTTCCATTACTTCTAATTCCATTCCAAACCATAAATTACAACCTGCGGCCCATTAATTAAACAGTGGTAGGGAAAGTCCAATTTCCTTCACGGTGCCACAAGGGCCATTTCAGAGCTTCTGCATTCACTGATAGCTGCTTAAAACCAGCATTTTCCAGGAGTTTCACTAATTGGATGTATCATGAAACAAAGGAACTGACAAGAACTGGCTCTCAGCTGAATAGGGAAGGGACAATGTGGAGAGGGAAGACCAGGACGGATGAAATGGGCAAGCTCCAGGCAGCCAGCAAAATTTGACTTCAGAACTTCAGGTAGGGAAAGAAAACATCGTTAAGTTTAATCCCAATAACACTGAGGGAAAAATAAATAACCTGTTCTCAGCCATTCATCCTAAAGCCCAGGGTCAGCAGCCAATGTCAGCCCAATCCAGTTTCTCACACAGTAATGCACTTAGAGGCTCAAATTTCCATCCACAAAGTGCAAAAGGCAGTTGGTGCCATTTAAGAGAAAAATGGGGTTTCAGCAAGAGCAGGTTCTGTTGAGCAGGGACTCCATCAGCCCCAGGGACTGATCTTTATTAAGGCAGGGGTAACCCAGAGTGGGATTTTCTCCACCCCACAGCTGGTTCCCAACTCTCAAGTTCCCAGCTCAGGCTCAGATGAACTCTGGGATCCTTTAGTCCAGGGTGACTCTGGAGTGAGAACAGGATTTTTATGCTTTCCCATTCCTTGAAATGTACATTTTTTGGCTAAAAATGAACCTCCTTTAGCCTGCTGGGCTGCAGATGCTCCAAAGCTTTTGGAGAGGCAAAAGGAGTGCTGGAAAACAAATTCCAGCCAAGCTGAAATGGCTTATTACCACAGCACTAATTGTTTTCTTTACCCCATTAGTCTGGGTTTATTCTGGGTAGAAGAGAAGTAATCCCACAATGAGGTGGGTTGGAAGGGACCTTAAAGATCATCTTATTCCAACCTTCCACTATCCCAGGTGCTCCAGCTCCCATCCAACCTGGCCTTGGGAGGGAAATTCTCAGATTGTGTCTATGATTATTGTTATTTACCTTTGTCTGGAAGATTTTATTTTAAATTACAAATTTTAATTTATTTTTTTTTTTGCTTCAAATTGCAAAAATTTCAACTTTTCAACATTTTCAATTGACAAAGTTTTCCAGTTTCTTTCCAGGCTTTTCCTTGCAGCTCTGGCAGGATTATGGGAATCCAGAAAACACCAGAAGAGCAGCTGGGAAAACTCCCTGTGATACCCGAGGTGTTTTTAACACCGGAGAGCCCCAGGCTGTCCCCCAAACAAGCCAGCCTCACCTGTGGGCCCCAGCCATGGCACGGGTACAGGATTGCTGTGTGGTTCTCCTGAGGGCCCTGGTCCAGGCACACGTCCTTGGCCTTGTTGTTCCGCAGCTGGCAGGGGACAAAGGGCACAGATAAGGGACAAAAGGGGCAGAGTTGTGGCACAAAAAGGGCAGAGTTCTGGCACAAAAGGGCCAGAGTTAAGGATCTCTCTTATCACAGATAAGCAGGAAACTGATGCTCAGCCATCTCTACCCTCTCTACCTCTCACTGCTGTATCACCAGGAATAATCAGGCAAAGAAAACTGACAGAGCACTTTCTTTAAATCCAGGGCTAATGATGATTTTTTTTAATATAACAATCCCCATTCCAAGGAGCAGCGTCCCTGGACACAGCTGGCTCTGTGTTTGGTCATGGGTGGTGGGGACAAACCCAGGTTTAGGCTGCCAAAAACCTGAAATCAATGCAGAACCCCTCAGATTTCAGTGAAATTCAAAGTTCTCCACAAGGCAGGGGAAAAAAGACCAACTCGAACAAGGATCACCTTGAAATCATCACATCCTTGTTCCAGCTAGGCTTTTTTCCAAGCCAAACCATTCTGAAATTTCATTTTCTATGAAAATATAATTTTTGGGAGGTTTTAGCTTGAAGGCCTTAAGTAACTTCGATAACAAATCTTTCCTAAAATGAATAACCCATCTGGAGCGCCCAGGCTTCAAGGAGCCCACTCCAAGTGCCACTACTCCACCAATTCCATGGCAGCAGAGTATTTGTTATTAGTTCCCATAAATGACTCTTTCTATATTCCCAGAATGGTTTCAAAGCCAGCAGAGATTGAATTAAGTCCCCTTATTTTATCTTGTCCTTAAGCTGTTGTGACAAGGCACTGAATCCTCCAGAGACCTTGTCAGGAATTAGGCTGAGTTTAAGTCTCAGGGTTTTAGAAGATGCCTGTGTATTAAAAATACAAATACAGCTGCTTAATCCATGGAGTCAATGGGAAATATGGATAATTTCTGTCAATTCACTAAATGATGCATTAACATCTTTTACTCGATACAGTCTTCAAGATCAGCAACAAATCCCCAGACTGAGTTTTAGAAGAAACTGGAAGCAGATTTATACAAATTTAGATAATTACACAGAAAATGTCAATTTTGATTCAGACTCCTCTCCTTTGAGGCTGTTTCTCATCAGGGACTGTAAATATTAGCAGGCTGAACTGAGGGACTGAATTACCTCTCCATAAGCAATGGTGTTGTTGTATCTCCTCATTTCTGGATAAACATGGTCCAGGTACCACTGGAAATTTTTACACTTCAGGCTCTTCCTCAAGGCTTTCCTCTCAGAAACATCTCCAATGTCAATCCCTGGATTCTGAAAAACAAAAACAGGACATCACTGAATGGTTACACTTCCGAAAAAAAGGTCAAATTAAAGTATTTTACTGAGCTTTGAGATCCTTTCCAAACTGCCTGGGAACTGTGGTTGAGGAATTCCAGGAATTCTGGGATGTGTGTCCAGGGCTGAAATCATCTAAAGGAAGATGTGGGTTCCAGAGCCATGGCAAGAGGGGAACACCAACTTCTCTGCTGGGTTTTGAGGGCCCCCTTGCAATGGCCATGGGCTGATGCTGGACAAGCTTTGTCCTTGGGCATAATTTACAAAGGAGGAGCCAAAGGCAGAAGAAAAAGTTTGGAGGAAAGTTGGGAAGAGCAGTGAAACAGTGGGGAGTCTTCTCCAGATTCTCCTGGGTTTGAATCCATCTGACAAAGACTGATCTGTATTTTTAAACAAGGTATTTTTAAAAGATTTCTCCTCCTGTTTGGGTTCTGAGGCACAGGACTTCCAAGGACAGTTTAGCATTTAGGATTTAAAAGATGGAAATGCAAACCCTGGTTGGGCACTGAGCACCAAACCCTTCCCTGACCCCACTGAGACACAACTCAGAAGAAGGGAGGGGTGAAAGTTGTAAAATAAATGAGAAAAGAATGAAGGGAAGAGAGAAAGGTTTAAGATTCAAAAATACCAGAGGCAGACAGCTGAGAATAAAGGATAAAAATTGCATGAGAAGAAAAGTTGAGGCTGAACTTCGGCAAACGCTCTTGGCAATTTGGGCAATTCCAGGGTGGAATGGTCTCCCTGGAGACACGGCAGAACCCCACAGCTCCTGCAGACAAAGCTGTCCCTGAGGAATAACCCTGCAGGAGCCAGGAGCAGGGCTGGAGAGCTGCCTCCCTTTATTCCACCCTGGAATCTGGGGAGCTAACGCAGCAGGGGAGCCAAAAGCAGGCACAGGGCAGCCCCTTTTTCCTGCAGGTGCCTGGGCTTCCACTGTGGTTGAGCTCCTGCTCTTGTCTTTCCCAGAGATCATTAAACACAACTGGGAAAGCAATTTTCCATTACAACGCTTGTAATGATCTCCTAATGAATTATTCACTCTGCTTTAGAAGAGACACCGTTCCAGTGTGCTCAGTTCTGGGAGCTGAGAGGTAAAAATAAAGAGGATTCAGTGGAGACAGGCAGGACAGGCTGAGACCTGAGTGGGCGAGGTGGGGCTCAGAGCAGCCGGGCAGCACCTGGGATGGCCAGGGCAAGGGCTTTGCCTTGGCATCACAGAATAATCCAGTGCATATCCATTAAATCTCCCCCATCCAACAAGGCTTCCCTCAAATTACATCTTGATTTGATTGCGAAAAGACCTGTATAAAAAACTCCCATCGATTTTGGGGAACCCAGACCTATTGGGAAGACCTACATAAAAATTTAAAGTTGATTTTGGGTGACCCAGGCCTGTTCCCACCCCCAGTGCTGATCCATGTGATGCTGTCTTTTCCAAGCTCGACAGGATGGATTTTAATCCTTTCTGCACTGCTCCAAAGCTGTTCCTGAGCAGGAGGATGGTGCCTCACCTCTGTCAGCCCAAGGATCAGGATTTCTGATCCCTGCCCACAGGCATTTGGATCTTAAAGCCTCTTTTAGGATCCCCAAATTCCCTCAGTCCTGGAGGGACTCCCAGCTCCTGGAGTGGTGCCTGTCACAGCCAGAGCCCTCCTGCAGCTCCCTGGGAAAGCTTTTCTTTCCATCTCTATTCCTTTATTTCCTGGTATTTTTGTACCACCTGGGCCTGGGTCCCCTCACCCTCAGGACCACAAACCTGCAGCTCCTGCCCTTCCCAGGCTGTTCTCTAATCCAGCACAAAGCTGTGACTGCTGTGGCTCCAAATGCCAGCAGCTCTCCTCAGACGTAACCTTTCCTCAGAAAGCTGCAGCAGCTCAGATTTTTGTGTTTTCCTGTTTTTCCAGAGGCATGGAGCAGACTCCAGCTGGGGATCCGCCCTCAGCAGCACCAGGACTCAGCAGCTCGGATACTAACTGCCAAGCAGGAACATTTCGTGTTCATTTTTAGCACCAAGGGGTGGCTGGACACTTGTGGCACCAGTCTGACCTCCCAGTGAAACTGGGCAGCCCCCAGTGCTCGTTCACCTGCTCATCCCACCCGTGACCCAGGAGCATCACTGCCTCCCCATGCCCCGCTCCTCCCCTGGCAGTGCCAGTGGCAGCAATGGGGCACTGATCCTCCAGGGCTGCTCCAGGCAGCGTTTGGAGCCAGGAGATGCTCTTGGCTTCCAAGATCAGACACAACCTGCAGGCAGGGCAGAGCCCCAGCAGCAGCCTTGCACCTGCAGAGATTCCTCCTGTGGAGCTCTCCCAGAAGTGCAGGGAGTGATCCCTGTGCAGGATGTGTCCCCGCATGTGCTCACCTGGACCTCCCGGTGGCACCTCATAGTTTTCCAAAGACTCACCAAGCTGTGACGTGGCAGGATTTACACAAAAATTAATGCTTCAGATCCAAGAAAACCTGACCATTTCTGGGCAGAAATCAAAGGAACCACAAAAGCTCTTTCAGGAGCAGGTTTAGGAGGAAAGGGATCCCCTTCTGTGAGCCACCAACCTCCAATCCTTTACCTTTAAACTTTCCAGCACTGGGAAAGCAAACAGCCCCAGTCCTTGGGCCACACATCCCCAGGGAACTCTGGGAGGCATCACTGTCCATGAGCTGGATGTGCCACAGGAATAAACCTGAGGTACTAGCGATGCTGACTGGCACCAATCATCTTCCAGCACGAGTCTGCAGGGTAAACACTCAGGGGGAGATAAACACCACAGTACAGGTTTGATTCTTAGAACCACACCAAACAGGCCGTGGGGACAGCAGGAATCCCTCCAAAGCCTGCAGCTTTTGGAGCCTCTCCCTCAAAGCCGAGGGAGCTCTGCTGGGGCTGAGCTGGGGGGGGTTAAGGCTGTGCTTAGGGATACTGGATACTAACTGCTCCACAACACAGGGTGTAAGCACAAAGTGACCTCGAGGCCAGGCTGTACCTCCAGGGGCAGGTTCCAGGCGATGTAGACGTGCCACTTGTAGTCGTCCATCCAGACCTCGGCCACGCGCAGCGCGTTGCGCTTGGTGTAGAAGCCGATGTTGTTGTTGTAGGGCTTCTTCTTGCGCTCGATGTGGGCCACCCTGGAGCACGGCAGCACCTCCATGCTGCCCCCGCACAGCCACACCTGCAACACAGCCACAGCTCCCTCAGCACCGGAGACAGAAAGGAGTTCTGAGGGTTCTGCGTTATCCCGGCGAGCCCAGCGTGGCATCTCAAAGTGGCAGGAGAACCCACGGCCAGGTGTGGCCTCTGCCCAACACTGAGACGCACAGGCAGCATTTGTGGGCTTGGAACTGCAGGATCTTTACGTCCCTTCCAACCCAAACCACTCTTGGATTACCCTGCCCAAAGCTTTAGAGAGATTACGTCTCTCCCTCACCCGGTGAAGGATACAGTGCTATGTTTCCTCCCAAATAAAAAGCATTAGTGACTGGAATAGTTCAAACAATTCCAAGATCCCCTCCTGCAGAAGGGATGAGTCAGTGAAACATATGGCAGGGACAGATTTCTCCCACTTGAAAACATTTGTTCGTTATTGTTCTTTCATGTGCTGCTTCAAATTCCCTTAAATCGCAGTTTACAAGTTAATAAAATCTTGTAAGAGCCCCTTTTGATCTCACACACATGGGATTTGCAGGAAGACTTGCCATACCTGGCTTCTTCCCTGCCTGTTTGTCATCAGCAAGAAGTTATTTACCTCCCAGACAGGACTCCAGGCCCTGGGCAATCATTCCAAACCCACATTCCAAGCAAGCCTTAAGCAGGCTGCTCTGCATGATCACTATGCACAGTTATTGTAACACTCAGCGTTTCTGGGATCCCTTCCAGGCTCACCACCTTTCCTCCCACCTGTGGGCTCTAATTTTCATGGACCTGCTTGATTCCCTCTTCCAGCAGCACCAGGAGTCCCCAGCCTGGAGCAGAGCCCGGTGTCACCTCCCAGGGTTGCCTTTGGCCCCTCCAGTGTGGGGAGGTGACACAGAGGGGTAGCACACGAGGGGACACCTTCCCTGGGGACACCCCTGCTCCTCAAGCTGTCCCACCTGCACTGCTGCACAAAGGAGCCCCCAGCTCAACCCCTGAGCCCTGCTGCATCAGCTGCTGCATGGACAGCAGAACAATCCCACCGTACTCTGCTCCGGCCTTTGAACACTTTCAGAACACTTTCAAGACAATTTCACACCTCCAGAGTGGATTCAGAGCTGGTCTATCGGAGAGGGACCTTCCTGTCCCTCCCTGTCCCTCCCCTCCTCCTCCCGCCCCAGCCAGGTCAACAAGGTCCCCTCAAGGTTTGTAACAGGCCACAGGCAAAGCAAATGAGAGCTGAACTAGGCAACCCCGAAGAAAAACAGATATATTTTAAAGGAATATTCCTAAGGCAGGAACTACCCGTGTTTCTTGCCTGCTCAATGCTTTAATTTCTCAACATCTTGGTGAAATAGAGGAATGAACTCTGCCCTTAGGTGCTCCCAAAGGCTGCTGGGCTCAACCTCTACACTGAATGAATCTTCCAGTATAGAGTGATCCCCAGCATCTCCTGGGTTCGTATCTTTGGGGATTTGTTAGGTTTTGTCCTGATTTAAAAACAGAATAATTATTCTGAAACTACTAAAATAATAATTAATATGATTTTCCAGCAGCCCACCCCAAGTCACACCATTGCACTGTTACCCTTCTGTACTTCAGTTAAATAATTCATGTCAGCTTCCTTAAATTTCAGGAATATCTGTACAAACCACCTGGAAATCCCCACAGTGGAATAACCTGGGTGAGGCACTGAGCAAAGGGCACTGCCTGGGTGCACATCCACAGCCTGGTCCAGGGAGATCAATCCAATTCAGGAATTATCCAAGGAAAGAGCATACATCTACCTCCTGAACAGAGCCTGAAGTGTCATTATAAATTTTTACACCTCCTGTTTTTATAAGGAATTTATAAACATTTCTGCTGGGACCAACAGGAGCAAAGAGAGCCATGACCCAGGAATGGCCAAGTCACACTGGAATCTCTGGAATCTCTGTCCCAGGAAGGAGCTGCTTGTTCCCACATGGCCCCAGAGGAATTTCTGCTCCTCCTGCACCCAAAATGCAGGTGAAGAGGTGCACAGGGAGCTGCAACTCAAGTGAATCCCCCCCAGCTGTGGAGCTGTGCCTGCCCTACAAGCTCAGAGTGAGGCCTCAGCCCTGCCCACAGCTCAAGGGCACAGAATTCCCTCTCCTGGTGCCCACAGGACACAACCACAAGAGCCCAGTGGATCCCAACCCCCCAGCATGAGCTCCTGCCCTGATATCCCAGCCCTGACTTCACCCCATGGCCCCAGCCCCGAGGGCACAAGGGTCCTTGGGAACCTTTTGTGTCCGAACTGAGCAGGCACTGATCCCTTTAACACACAGAGCACCTTCCTGCTAAGGAATCCTACTGGATTTTTCATGGAATCACTGAATCCCAGAATGGTTCAGGTTGGAAGGGTCCTTAAAGCCCATCCAGTGCCAACCCTCCTTGGCAGGGACACCTCCCACTGTCCCAGCTGCTCCCAGTCCCAGTGTCCAGCCTGGCCTTGGGCACTGCCAGGGATCCAGGGGCAGCCACAGCTGCTCTGGGCACCCTGTGCCAGGGCCTCACACCCTCGCAGGGAACAATTCCTTCCCAATACCCCAATATCCCTGTGGCAGGCGGAAGCCATTCCCTGCGTCCTGTCTCTCCATCCAGAAGCTGCCCTCTCACACAAGCCATGCTCACAGGCTCAGGATACAGTAACTCAGCAGGTTAAATATTATGAGCAAGTCTCCTGTTTTCCCTGTTTTCTGACATTCCCATTCCCACGCAACAATTAAATTGCCACTTATTCACCCATGAAGTGATACAGAACTAAAAATAGACCCACTCCCCTCAGAAAATGAGGGTGAGTCAATAACATCTCCATCAATCCACACACGGGAGGAATCAAACCCATGGGAAATGCTGGGATTTATAAATAACCAGTTAATACCAAACTCTAGTGAAGGAATCCCAGAGAAACAAACAGAAAACAAATCCATCATCTGGAGATCTTTGATGTGTTTTGCAGAAAGCTGCTGAGGAATACACTTGTAATTTTTTTCCAAGGAAAATGTGACTGTCCCAAGGATTGAGCATGGAAAAGCAGTGACTTGTCTTGGGGAGGGAAAAGTCCAAGCACAGCTGACACTGCACTGCTAAATCTGCTTTCCAGGAGCTTTGGTACATGAGAGAAGGAGGCTCAGAGGGACTTTCTTGTTTTCCACCTGAAAGGAGTTTCAAGGCAGATGGGGTCAGTCTCTTCTCCCAGCTGACAAGTGACAGGATAAGAAGGAAGGGCTTCAGCTTGTGCCAGGAGAGGCTCAGGGTCGATACTGGGAAAATTTCTTCCCTGAAAGGGTTGTCAGTTATTGGAACAGACTGCCCAGGGCACCAACCCTGAAATCATTGTCCTTGAAAATGTCCAAACACCACATGGATGTGGCACCTGGGGACAGGCTTAGTGGTGGCCTTGGCAGCACTGGGGAACGGCTGGGGACTGGACTCAGTGCTGGACTCAGAGGCCTTCTCCAAATTCCTGTCTCCCGGTGGGGAGCAAACTTTGGCCATCAGGAGGTTTCCTTGTGACAGGCTGTGCTGCAGTGATGGGATGAGCCAGCTCTGGTTCCCAATGACCCTTTGGAAGCACAGAGAGAGGTGTTGAGGGTGTGTGAGAAGCGTTTGTGAGACACTGGGAGCTCAGGGCCTGCCCAGTGCCAGCCCAGGCTGGGGCAAAGCTCAGCAGTGCTGCCCCGGGGCAGCAGAGCCCAGGGGAGGCTCCCTGGGCACGGGGAGCTCCCAGCAGCACCAGCAGCTCCTGTGCCAGCACGGCCCAGGCCTCAGCACAAAGGGAAAGTTGCTTTTCCAGTGCCCTGGCAGAGCTGGGGGCACTCACCTGGAGAAGAAGAGGCTCTGGAGAGACCTTAAAGCTCCTCCCAGTGCTTCAAGGGGCTCCAGGAGAGCTGGAGAGGGATGGGGGACAAGGGATGGAGGGACAGGACACAGGGAATGGCTTGAAAGTGACAGAGGGCGGGGAGAGATGGGACATGGGGAAGGAATTCCTGGCGGTGAAGGTGGGGAGACCCTGGCACAGGGTGCCCAGAGAACAGTGGGGACAGTGACCACCCTGGGCCCTGGCCATGGTGCCCTGGCTGGATCATGGTGTGACATCTGTGATGAGCACTGACAGCTCCTGTGAAACCCTGCCTTTATTTGCTCAGAGCTTGGCCAAATTTTAATTATTCAGACTGAAATCTACCCTGGACCAGCTCAGGCTCTGCAGTTAATGCAAAGAGACAACATCTAATGGTGTCAGGACGTGTCTGCAAGGGGAACTTCAAATCTCTCAATGCATTGTGACAGAAGGAAATAGGGGAAAACCCTTCCCTAACTTTCATTCCACCTACTCCAGGCTTTTCAGCTGATAATTTCATTTCTAAGGTGATTAGCAACCCCCTGCCTTAATTAGCCATAGATTTCCCATTTAGCAGCTTTGCCTTATCTTTGCTCCCCTCTCTCCTTTGAAAAGTAACTTCCAAAGTTAAGGGGAAAACACAATTACTGGGGCAGCTGAAATAATTGAGAATGTACCAGAACAAAGGGCTAAATAATCAAACCACGAAACAGCAGAAAAGGCAAAGAAAGAATAATTTTTCCTGTAAAGTCCTGGGAGACTTTATCTCTCCAAATGATTGCTTTTGTGGGAACAAACAACATGCACAGGCACATTCTCAGCATTCCCATCCTCCCTGTTCCCACCTGGGCCGTGCCCCATCCCACAGGATGCCAGGGGAGGAGGTCCCCAAGCCAGAAATGGGATTGAGAAGCTGCTGCCCCAAACCTCTGCGCTCCCTTTGTTTCTCTGGCCCAAGGCTTGTGGAACGCAGCAGTGGGACAGCCCCACCCCATGTTCAGCCCCAGTTTTGGGAGATAAACACCTCCGCAACATCAGCTGGCGGCCCTTTAACGATGACAGTGCCATTCCATAACCCTCACACCCAGCAGGCTGGCTGTATTTGACATTTTTCATGGATATATTTAGATACAGATGGGTGTCGGATCCTAAATCCTCACTGGAGTGCTCTGAGAGTGCCACTGTCTCCTGTCACCACCTTCAGCAGTGGAATCACACAAAGGGCAGCTCAGAAACCACACACACAGGGGAACAAAGGGAGGGAAATCAGCTGCCTTCGGGAATTCTGCAACTCTTGATCTCTGCAGGTGGGTGAGCACTCTGGGAAGAGGAGAATCTGGATTTTCACAGATCACATCAGGCCCGGGGGTGTGGGATTGATCCAAAGCAGTGACTGTGCCACCTCCCTCCATGAGCAAGGTCACACCCAGCCCCACATCCCAGCACATGCAGAAGCATTTCCAGGCACAAGGACCAAGCCCCCTGACACACCCCTGGCACAGGCAGCAGCCCTGCATGGACCCAGCTGCACCTGTAGAATTCTTTCCTCTGTCCTGAGGCCACAGAAAACTTTTCTGGGAAGATCAGATGCAGCCAGATCAGGCCCAGTATCCATGGGTCATCACCCCAGAATGGGATTTTTGAACAGATCTGCCCATCACAGCCCACATCCATTCCAGCAGAGAATGGAAGCTGGAGGAGAGGATTAGAACACATTTTAAAAACTTAATTATTTTTCTTCTTTGGCTCTCCTTTTCTCGTGTTTTATCCTCATGGATGATACACTTTGGACAGGTTCCTGTCTGTTTTGTGCCAGACCAATAACCAAATGTCCAAATTGTCCAGTGTCCCAATGTCCAACCTTTCCTAAATTAATTCATTTTGTAATGGCAGCTAAAAATGCCAAAGAAGAGTGGAATCAGAGGCACTCCACAACCCCTAACCTGCAGCAAAAATGGGTAATAACCACTTTTCATTCTCAAGCAACATGAAGAGTTTAACATCTGACGTATTGAGAGGTCAGAATAAAGCAAGATTCCCCCCGCTGCAGAGCAGGGATTCTCCGGGAGAAGCATTCCCACACTCTGCAATGGAGTTTGCTCAGACTGGAGTCTTTTCCAAGAAAGAATTTGTGCTGTGCTTCTCCAACAAACGCAACCTGACCTGCTCTAAACCGCATCACTGCTGGCTGCAAAAGGGATTGATCTGATCTTCTCACCCAATAAGATCCATCAGAAGCTTGGTGAGAAGCTACATTTCAAAGATTCTGACCCCAAAGCAAAGCACGGGGAGGATCCTCTGCAATGACAAATGCCCCTTGGCTTGGGAACCTTCTGGAAAACTGCATTTCACTTCCCAGTGCATCAGGAGTGATAACTGAATTTCTGCAACACCAGCACCCACAGCCACTGCAGCTTTGTCATTTTAGTGCTCCCAGAAGTTAATTCTTTAAAAAAGAGAAGCAGAATATGTTAAAATCCCATCTTGGAGAGATGCTCTCGCAGCTGAACTGCCAGGCTCTGCTGGAGCTGGAGCCCGGATCTGCCTCCTGAGCCCCCATCTGGCTGAGAGCACATCCCTGCAGAGCACAGAGATCCAGAGAGCTCCGCAACTATCGTGGAACAAATCTGGCTCTTCCTAATGAGTTTAGAGCTGAAATTCCTCAGTGCTCTGATGTTATCTGCCCAGCCTTGGCAGCACGACAAGGACCTGATTATGTTGTAATAGCATAATGCAAAGATTATTACAGACTCATAAAAGACAAGTGCCTCAAAAACAGCATCCACAATACCTGGAGGCCCTGCAGAAGGAGCTGAACACGCTGGGCTTTGTGCACTCCTAGCACAGAAATTACCTGCAGGATCTGACCCTGATCTGCTTGGAGGTTGCTCCTTTTTATTATTTTATTGCCAGCAATGTACCAAAAGCATCTTGATCTCATTTTCCTATTACCATTTCTGTTGGAGCTGTAAAAATAAACCAGCATAAATAGCTCCCCAGGATTTTGATCTATTTTTCACACACAAAAAGCCTTTGGAGGAAATGATCCACAGTCTGTTCTTCAGCCTAACAGGATTCCATGAGGGGAGTGGCAGGAGGAGGGGGAAGGTGCCAGGGCGCAATGGAACCATGAGAGGTGCTTCTGAAACAGAATTATTGATGCACAGAGAGGCAGCTGAGGGATGGAGCAGCTTCTGAGCTGACAGCACCCACCTGCATGGAGCTGCTTCCAGCCTTGGTGACTCCAGCAAATCCCCACTGCTCTGTGATCTGGAATTACAGATATTCCCACCATTCCTGTGGGAAGGTGCTGGGAGGGAGCCAAGCTCCTCCGTGGATGTTCCTGCATGGGTCTGAATGGCTGTGACTCTGACCATCCCGCTGGAAAATTGCTCCGGGGATTTGTCAAAAGAGCAGCTCCTGAGTTCAGAGCAGGAAAATGGAGAGGGAGGGACAGAGGCAGGGTCTGGGTGTGGGGATTGGGTGATGTGACTGAGCAGGGACACACGGGGACACACAGGGACACACAGGGACACACAGGGACACACAGAGACACAGAGACACACACAGGGACACACAGGGACACACACAGAGACACAGAGACACACAGAGACACATGGGGACACACACAGGGACACACAGGGACACACACAGAGACACACAGAGACACAGAGACACACAGGGACACACACAGAGACACACAGGGACACACAGAGACACATGGGGACACACACAGGGACACAGAGACACACAGAGACACAGAGAGACACACAGAGACACACAGAGACACATGGGGACACACACAGGGACACACAGGGACACACACAGAGACACA